>CM019148.1:59892166-60078725 GCA_009733165.1 Naja naja
AATGGCAGAAGAAATGATGGCTATAATTTCATAATTGTTAAGATATATAGTTCTGTGTGATATTAAAGGAAGTTAAAGATTATTTCCATATTCTGGAGTTGGGGTTAATCATTCTAATTGCTGTTGCCACTCATGATAAGGCCAGTGTGATGTAGCAGGGAAGTTTCAGTTCCAGCTCTGTAGTCAGAGAACTATGGCTGTACTAAAAGCCCTCTGATTAAAATCAGTGCAGTTCACAAACATATCAATACTTTCAGCTTGCCTGAACTGGAATAGGTAATCAGCTGAGCCACAGAGTGCACCAAAATAGACTTCCTCAGATCAGTGCCTTCCAGCTTTTCAGGCAAGGTTGGTTGGGAAGTTGGGCTCTGTATGGCTTTTATAGTGTTTTTATCTTTGTACTTGGATATTCTGTGATTTCTTCTTTGATTTCCATGCAGCATGGAAATATATTTAATGAATAAATAAGTAATAAATAAATAAATTCATTGGAAAATACCAAGTTGGAGAAAGCCTTTACTTCACTCAATGTGAGTTACCTACTTATTAGGATCTTTACTTCAGCAACTACTTACGATGTCATCTGGAGGAATTCACCACTGTAAAATATACCAACCAGATACCAACCATGCAGTTTTGGATTTTGGCTATTGCCAGGCAACATAAATTGAAACCACTGGAGTTTGGAACATGACTCTTATTGTTATGTATGCAGAGTTTGAATTGATTGGTTGTTCTTGTAAAGTATTTGAAATCATTGGTTTAAAGTGCGGGGAAAACCCTGCACTCTGATTGGCTGTCAGCCGAGGCAGCAGCTATATAGCTGCCTCGGCTAAGCCAAATTGGGTCCATTCTGAGCTGAAGTCACAATAAACTTTGAGCTGTGCACTCCGGTCCTGCCTCCTCTATGCAAACTTAACACTGGTGACGAAGGTGGGATCTCCTGAAGAGAAGGCAACACAGAACAGAGAAGAGCGAGATGGCTGCGCTTGAACACCCCCAGCCCCATCGACCAGAAGAATGAAGACTGGGAGTCGTGTGCAGATCGGTTTCAGATGTATCTGGAAGGAAACGATCTGGCGCCATTTCTGAGCAGCGGAAGAGGGTGGTCTTTCACGCATTGCGTCTGGCAGTTTTCAAGATGGCGAAGGCACCAGCTGGTGCAGCAGACGTGAAGGTAATGGCATGGCCTGATCTGGAGAGGCTTTTAGGGCACACTACGTGCCCAAGTATCGTGCCTCGCTAAGAGACACGAGTTTTATCGCCGCAATCAGGGGGAAGATGAAAGCGTAAATGACTTGGTGGCAAGTTTAAGAGACATGGGGGTGCGTCGCGAATTCAGCAGCTTAGAGGAGGCCATGCCATCGTTTTGTTTTGGGCCTTAAAGACAAGGTTTTGCAGAGCAAATTACTAATGAAACCTAAGATCACGCTGAAAGAAGCCATAGAAGAAGTGTCTTCAGCAGAGGCCACCAAATTCTCAGCAGCAGCCATGAGAAAGATGAACAAGACTACGGGCCATTCTGAGGGGGGAAGACCACCACAACCCATTTTGATGAACTGGATTCTGAGTCAGATCACAGTGAAGAAGAAGAAGGAATTAATAGACTTCAGAATGGAGCGGAAACGAAACGACCTGAGAAGGGAGGGGCGTGATTTCCACTGCATAGGTTGTGGGGGAACCACCCCTCACTGAATGCAAGTTCCTGGACACCATTTGCCTCTGTGTGAAAAAAAGGGGCACATTGCAAGAGTCTGCAAATCATCCAGAACTCCACCCAACAGAAGGAAGTTTGCTGCAAACAACAAAGACAGAGAAGTCAAGCCCAACAACTTCAGTGAGAAAATGGGGCACAACACAGAAGCAAGTGGAAGGAATGAAACTCATCAAACAGTAACTATTGGTCATTCATCCCCTTAAATAATAGGAAAGTGCATGTCAAGGTATTCATTGAAGGAAGACCTTGCCAAATGGAAGTGGACTCAGGTTCATATTTATCCATGGTGTCATGGGACACTATTCAAAGATTGATACCAGACATTCAGAAGACTCACTTCAAGAAGCAGGCATTAACTCTTAAAGACTACCAAGGGAACAAGATTCCAGTAGTTGGAACAAGAGAATTCACTGTGAAGTTCAAAGGTCACAGCAAACGCTACCCCTGACCATCGTGGATAAAGATCGCCAAGTCTGCTGGGACTTGATGGTTCAACCGCTGGGCATCGAAGTGACTGGCATCAATCACTGAGCAACACTGAGTGGGAGGAGGCCTTGAAGTCTGAGTTTCAGAGGTCTTCAGCAAGGATTAGGCAAGTACTTGGGGACCCTATCACTTTTTCCCTAGATCCCAAGGTACAACCAATCCGTTTAAAACCCAGAAGGGTACCCTTTGCATTGAAGGAAAAAATTGATGAACAATTAGATAAACTGATAGCCCAAGGGGTATTAGAGCCACAGACCACTCCAGGTGGGAGACACCATAGTCACACGGTCAAGGTGGATGGCTCGGTGAGAATCTGCGAGACTACAAGGGACATTGAACCATGCGCTACAACAGAGCGCATACCCAGCTCCAGTGGTTCATCACTTATTACAGTCTTCGCCAAGCTGGATCTAGCCCAAGCATACCAGCAGTTAACAGTAGACAATCTAACTGCAGAGGCGCAAACCATTGTAACCCATCGGGTGCATTCAAATGCAAGAGGTTACAATTGGAGTAAGTGTGGCACCAGGCATTTTCCAAGGTCTCATGGAAAGGATGCTCAAGGGTTACCAGGGATGGTGCCTTATTTTGATGACTTTTAATCTCTGCTGAAAATGACACTCAGTTACACGAAAAACTCAGAGAAGTTCTAACCAGGTTCAAAAAAGCGGGGTTAAAGGTCAAAAAGAGAAATGCACACTAAGAACTGACAAAGTAGAATTCTTGGGTTATATGATTGATAAAGAGGGCATCCACCCCACAGAAGCCAAAGCGCAGGCAATCAAAGAAGCCCCCATGCCTGGATGCAAAACTGACTTGCAAGCATTCCTGGGACTCATTAATTTCTATCATATGTTTCTACCTCAGAAAGCAACCACTGCAGAACTCTTACACAGATTACTGGATAAAAAATCTGCATGGGGTCTGGGGCACAAAAGAAGAAGCTGCATTTAACAACATTAAGAGACAAATTACTTCTGATTGTGTCCTGATACAGTTTGCTGAGAATTTACCTGTAGTATTGACTTTGTGATGCATCCGCTTTTGGAATGTGGGGGGTGGTGGTGTTGAGCCACATGCTTCCCAGCGGAAGGGAAGAAGCTCTATTGCATTTTTACTCTGCACTTTGACTAAGCAGAGAGAAACTACAGCCAACTGGACAAGGAAGCTGGCAATTGTGGCAGCTGTCAAGAAGTTCCATGAGTATGTTTATGAGAGAAGTTTCACCATTGTGACAGATCACAAACCTCTTTTAGGCATTGGGCACAGGAGACAGACCAACGCCCACAATGCTGTCACCAAGAATGCTGAGATGGACTGAATTTCTTGCTGCTTATTCATACAAACTCATCCACAGACCTGGAAAAGACATTGGGCACACTGATGCTTTGAGTCGCTGCCCACTCCTTCGCACATTGAGGACCCTGCTCCTGAATCTTACACCTTTTTCTGGAAACTGTTGCCAAACTTCCAGTCCATGCTGCTGAAATTGCCAGAGAAACTGCCAAAGACACTTTATTAGCTCCTATTATAGGCTGGATTAAGAAAGCTTGGCCACTTCAAGATCTACCTCAAGGTTCCCAACCTTTTAAGTCCAGACAAACTGAGTTATCTGTATTAAGAGGATGTATTTTGTGGGGTAACAGGGTGGTTATTCCTGCAAAACTACAGAAAGAGGTTTTGGAAATGTTACATGAGGGTCATCCGGGAATTGTCAGAATGAAGGGATTGGCCAGGAGTTATGGTATGGTGGCCAGGGATTGACAAAATGGTTGAAAACTGGGTTGCATCCTGTCCCAACAGTCAGGAAGTCAGACCTGCCCCACCTCTCGCCCCCAAACAAGAATGGGAATGTCCTAGGGGCCCATGGTCCAGGATTCACATTGATTTTGCTGGCCCTACCAGAGGGCACACTTTCCTTATTGTGGTAGATGCATACTCCGGATGGTTAGAAGTTGTTCCCATGGCATCCACCACAGCAGATGCTGTTGTGAAACAGCTTAAGAAACTTTTTGCAACTCATGGGTTGCCTGATGTACTTGTTTCTGACAATGGTCTTCAATTTACTTCCAACCTTTTGAATCATATTTAGCACAGCAGGGCATCAGACACAGCAGGGCATCCTTCGGCTAACGGCTGGGCTGAACGTATGGTACGATTTACCAAGGAAAAACTCCAGCAATTGGGTCAGGGGACATCACTGAGAAAGTTGAAAAACTACTCAGTGTCCAGCATATCACCCCCAACTCATCAACTAACTTAACCCCGGCCGAGTTGTTGATGGGTAGGAAACTCAGATCTCCCCTTGACCGCCTTCATCCCACTTATGCACCCAACGCACCACTAGATTCCACTAACAAAACTCGCACATTCACTGTGGGTGATTCTGTTTATGCAAAAAACCTTGTGGGTGAACCATTATGGATTCCTGCAGAGATAACCCAAATTACAGGCCCCAGGTCTTACAGGGTTCAAACTGAGGATGGTGTCCTCTGGAGCAGGCACATAGATCAGTTACGGTCCAGAATACCTCAGGAGCATCGCCATTGCTCCTCTCTGGTTCCCATACCTACTGCCTCTCCTAGGGGAAGGGGGATGGGGATGTGAAGGTAATCAGCAAGCAGAATCAACCCCATGTGTAACGAGCTAACACACGACAGGAACCATCCCAAAACCTGTCACAGTGCCAACAACCATTTTTACAAATGGAAAATTGCACATCACTGCCAGACTTAGGTGCTGACATTGGGTTGGAGATGGATTGGGAGGAGAGACCAGGTTGTAGTAACCAAACAGGTTATGACAATACTAGAAGTCCAAGTAAGGAAATGTTAACAGACACATTTCCTCTCTCACAATGTGAGAACCCCAAAACACCTGAACCACGTAGGGCGAACGCACAAGAGCCCCTCCTATTTGCAAGAGTATATTAGATAGATGGGGTTTGAGTATGGACCAAACCTAGTGGGGAGGGGTGTTATGTATGCAGAGTTTGAATTGATTGGTTGTTCTTGTAAAGTATTTGAAATCATTGGTTTAAAAGTGCGGGAAAACCCTGCACTCTGATTGGCTGTCATCCAAGGCAGCCGGCTATATATAGCTGCCTTGGCTAAGCCAAATTGGGTCTGTTCTGAGCTGAAGTCACAATAAACTTTGAGCTGTAGCACTCCGCGTCCTGCCTCTCTATGCAAACTTAACACTTATGTTCCAAAGGAACTCCTTTTGGGCACAGTCATATAGTTCTCTTTCACAGAGACGTTATTATGTGATGTAAGGGAAAAAGGAGATAAATGCTACAAAATACTTGCAACTAAATGATGAATTTGATAAAATCTCTTGCATATAGTAAAGGACACCTTTTCTTTGTCTTGTATATATTAACCACTTATAATCCATTATACTCTAGATCCAATGATGTGTAATGGATTAAGTATTGAATTTGACCAGGGCTCTGGGTTCAAATCCCTGCTCCATACTTAAATCCATTATATGGTTTGCCGCTGGTTATTCATCTCTGATGGCATGATAAAATGTACATCTCCAACAAACTAGTCCCTATTGGAGAAACTACTGAATTTTTTTTAAAAAAGATACACGAATGCATAAATCTATAAAGATCTGTACTAAACTGAATTCTACTTTCTTAAATGGGACTTATTTAAAATAAATAAATATGATGGATTGCAGTCTAAGCATCTTTGTGGTACTGTTATGTTTCTAAAGGAATCTCACTTAGCAATGAACTTTGTAAGCTGTTGACAATCCGGTATGGAAATCCTGATCTAAAAATCACATTTGAGAACTTTGCCTGCTTTATGCTACGTGTGGAACTCATGATGGGTAAGTAGACTTTTCACTAAATTTATTTTATGGGATTTTTTAAACGGGATATAGAGTTTATTTCACAGATGGCCCTATGCAGAATGCAAATGAATGTTTCAATGAGCTCACTTTAAATCCCTGCGAGAAAGATGCAGGGATTTTTAAAAAAGATTTGCAGATATCATTAGAAGGTAATGAACTGACAGGTTTTTTAAAAATTCTATATCCCATTTAAAAAAACAACAACTCAAAAACTTATTTTTGGACAACAATAATCAGGAAGCTTACAATGAAGCAAAAGGAAAACTTATTAGATGGAACAAATCTAAAAAGTATTAAAACTGACTGTAAGTAATATAAGCACATAACCAAACAGCTACAAGCAAAACAACTGAAATAACAATGTGATAGAAAAGCAAATGAATTGGGAGACAATGTCTCAGAAAGGAGATAGCTTGTTTTATTGATTTATTTACACAATTTATATGACCATCTATCTCATGTCACAACAACCCATGATACATGGTGAAAAATAAAGTACCCTTCTTCCCCAGGCTTAACCTACCAGGTTTTAGGGCTTGGTGCTACCTCTGTACAATCTGCTATACTTCAACCAAGGGACGAGTAAAGGTTTTCCTCCAGCAATTAAAGTATATAAATTGGTTCAGATTCCCTATTAAGGATGTTAAGGAATGGAGAAACATTGATGATAAGATGCTCAAAAGCAATTTTTTTTCTGAAGCAGCAACTCTTCCAATTGTGGCTCATGTTTTCATCACCTCATATTTAGATAATCTTTGCTTTACACACGGTTCTTATAAAATTACTTGGGAATTTGGAAATGCAATAGTCTGACTGTCAATGTGTAAATTTAGTAGGGCCATACCTTTGTTGCATTATTTAACAGTAGGCTTCCAGGAACACCTGAAGGTTCCAGTTTTCAACCCTTGAAGTCCTACATGGCTTGGTAGATTACAGTTTGTGAGGCATTTAAAAAGTTTATGCTGCCTCTGTCAATTGCTTACACCGAGAGGGCATTTTCCTCAAGGCCCCTTCATTGCAACAAGGATTTGGTTTTTGAGATGCAAAGATATGATATAACCTGGCTTGCCTTTTTTCTCTCTGAATATCCCATAATTTCTCCTCATTTCCTTTCTTTTACAGAAGCCTTTTATAATATGAGTAAAGATGGCAAAGGTATCTACCTTCTAGAGTCTGAGGTAAGGATGAGATTTCTATGATTTTGGGGGTGGCGGTGGGGAAATCCAAGATATATGTAGATTATGGTTCTCACTGAT
Source organism: Naja naja (assembly GCA_009733165.1). NCBI lineage: Eukaryota > Metazoa > Chordata > Lepidosauria > Squamata > Elapidae > Naja > Naja naja. Next base: position 59,899,490 of record CM019148.1, read on the forward strand.
AAGGAAGGTTCTTTAAAGAATGTAATGACCAATGTCAGCACCTCCTGTACTATTCCATGTACCCAATGTAAGCTCCTCTTGTGCTATTCCAATAAAAACAGTGAATGGTGGATATTATCTCAGAACTGCTGTTTAAAGCAACTGTATTGCAGCTGGATCAAGAATTCTGCCAAAGTAGCTTCAGTTTCTGAGTTATAATTCATAAATGTATTCCAGTAATTCTTAAAGCATTCAAATAGCATTAGTATATCTGGTATCTAGTACATTTGGCTGTGAGCCTACTGAATCCCTGATTTAGCCTTGGCAAGGGAAGAAAGTGAAAGACCTCTCCTGCCACCTCATCTAAAAGCATTTACAAAGCCTGGTCCCTATAATCATGCTTGCATACACACATATACATATACTATACATATACTTTTTTCTGTAGATAACTGTATTGACAGTTGTGGAATTTTTAGAAATAGCCTCCTCACATTGATAACAGATAACAGATAATCAGAGTTGGAAGGGACCTTGTAGGTCATCTAGTCCAACCCCCCGCCCAAGCGGGAGACCCTACACCATTTCTGACAAACGGCAGTCCAATCTCTTCTTGAATGTCTCAAGTGATGGCTCTCCCACAATTTCCGAGGGCAAGGTGTTCCATTGGTTGATTGTTCTCACTGTCAGAAAGTTTCTCCTTATTTCCAGGTTAAATCTCTCCTTGTTCAGTTTCCATCCATTATTCCTTGTCTGGCCTACAGGCGCTTTAGAAAATAGCTTGACCCCTTCCTCTCTGTGGCAGCACTTAAATATTGGAAGACTGCTATCATGTCTCCCCTGGTCCTTCTCTTTACTAGACTAGCCAAGCCCAGTTCCTGTAACTGTTCTTCATACGTTTTAGTCTCCAGTCCCCTAATTATCCTGGTTGCTCTTCTCTGTACTTTTTCTAGAGTCTCAACATCTTTTTTATAATGTGGTGAACAAAACTGGATGCAGTACTCTAGGTGAGATCTTATTAAGGCTTTATAGAGTGGTATTAGTACCTCCCTTGATCTTGATTGTATCCCTCTGTTAATACAACTTAGGACTGCATTAGCTTTTTTGGCTGCTGCACACTGCTGGCTCATATTTAGCTGGTTGTCTACTAAGACTCCAAGATCCCTCTCACAGTTACGGCTATTGAGCCTGGTTTCACCCAGTCTATATGTGTACTTTTGGTTTTTCTTGCCTAAGTATAGGACTTTACTTTTCTCTACATTGAATTTCATTTTGTTAGATATGGTCCAGTGTTCTAGTCTGTCAAGATCCATCTGGATCTTGAGCCTATCTTCTTGGGTGTTAGCTATTCCTGCCAGCTTAGTATCATCTGCAAATTTGGTAAGTTCCCCTTCTATTCCCTCATCTAAGTCTTTAATGAAGATATTGAAGAGTACTGGGCCTAACACAGAACCTTGTGGCACCATTGTTAAGTTTGCATGAAGAGGCAGACACAAAGTGCTACAGCTCTTAAGTTTATTAGTGACTTCAACTCAGAACGGACCACTGGCTTTGCTGTGGCTGCTACTTATAGCTGGCAGCCACAGCTGACAGCCAATCAGAGTGCAGGGTTTTCCCGCACCTTTTAAACCAATCATCTCCAACACTTTACAAGAACAATTCAAACTAAACCAATGTTTTCAAACACTACATACATAACACCCCTCCCCACTAGGTTCAGTCCATACTCAAACCTCATCTATCTAATGTATTCCTTTAAATAGGTGGGGCTCTTACATGTACGTTGAGACCTACATGGTTCAGATGTTTCAAGGTTCTCACCTTGAGAGGGAGGAAATGTGTCTGTTGACATTTCCTTACTTGGACTTCTAGTAATGGTAGAACCTGTTTGGTTACTACAACCTGGTCTCTCCTCCCAATCCATCTCCAACCCAATGTCAGCACCTAAGTCAGGAAGTGATGTGCAATCTTCCATTTGTACAAATGGTTGTTGGCACTGTGACAGGTTTTGGGATGGTTCCTGTCGTTAGCTCGTTACACATGGGGTTGATTCTTGCTTGCTGATTATCCTCATAATCCTCCCTTCCCCTAGAAGAGGCAGTAGGTATGGGAACCAGAGAGGAGCAATGGCGATGCTCCTGAGGTAGTCTGACTCTTAGCTGATCAATGTGCCTGCTCCAGAGGACACCATCCTCCGTTTGTACCCTGTAAGACCTGGGGCCTGTGATTTGGGTTATCTCAGCAGGAATCCATAATGGTTCACCCATAAGGTTCTTAGCATAAACAGAATCACCCACAGTGAATGTGCGAATTTTGCTAGTGGAATCTAGTGGTGCGTTGGGTGCGTAAGTGGGATGAAGACGGTCAAGGAGAGACCTGAGTTTCCTACCCATCAACAATTCAGCTGGTGTTAAGTTAGTTGAGGGGTTGGGAGTGATATGCTAGACACTGAGTAGTTTTTCAACTTTCTCAGTGATGTCCCTGGACCCAATTGCTGAAGTTTTTCCTTGGTAAATCATACCATATCGCTCAGCCTGGCCGCTAGTCAAGGATGCCCAGGGGCTGTCAGGGCATGTCTGATACCCTGCTGTGCTAAATATGATTCAAAAAGGTTGGATGTAAACTGAGGACCATTGTCAGAAACAAGTACATCAGGTAACCCATGAGTTACAAAAGTTTTTAAGCTGTTTGATGGCAGCTTCAGTTGTGGTGGATGCCAAAGGGATAACCTCTAGCCATTTGGAATATGCATCTACTATAATAAGGTAAGTGTGCCCTCTGGTAGGGCCAGCAAAATCAATGTGAATCCTGGACCATGGGCCCCTAAGACATTCCCATTCCTGTTTGGGGGCGAGAGGTGGGGCAGGCCTGACTACCTGACAGTTGGGACAGGATGCAACCCAGTTTTCAACCATTTTGTCAATACCTGGCCACCATACATAACTCCTGGCCAATCCCTTCATTCTGACAATTCCCGGATGACCCTCATGTAACATTTCCAAAACCTCTTTTTGTAGTTTTGCAGGAATAACCACCCTGTTACCCCACAAAATACATCCTCTTAATACAGATAATTCAGTTTGCCTGGATTTAAAAGGTTGGGCAAGTTGAGGTAGATCTTGAAGTGGCCAAGCTTTCTTAATCCAGCCTATAACAGGAGCCAATAAAGTGTCTTTGGCAGTTTCTCTGGCAATTTCAGCAGCATGTACTGGAAGCTTAGCAACAGTTTCTAGAAAAAAGGTGTGAGTCTCAGGAGCAGGGTCCTCAATGTGTGAAGGAAGTGGGCAGCAACTCAAAGCATCTGCATGCCCAATGTCTTTACCAGATCTGTGAATGAGTTTTTATGAATAAGCAGCAAGAAATTCGGTCCATCTCAGCATTCTTGGTGACAGGATCGTGGGCGTTGGTTTGTCTCCTGCCATGATGCCTAAAAGAGGTTTGTGATCTGTGATAACAGTAAATGTTCTCCCATATAAATACTCATGGAATTGCTTGACAGTTGCTACAATTGCCAAAGCTTCCTTGTCCAGTTGGCTGTAGTTTCTCTCTGCTTTAGTCAAAGTGTGAGAGTAAAATGCAATAGGAGCTTCCCTTCCGCTGGGAAGCATGTGGCTCAACACTGCCCCACACTCCAAAAGGGGATGCATCACAAGTCAGTACAACAGGCAAATTCTCAGAGAACTGTATTAGTACAGAATCAGATGTGATTTGTCTCTTAATATTGTTAAATGCAGCTTGTTCCTTTCTGCCCCAGACCCATGCAGATTTTTTATCCAGTAATCTGTGTAGGGGTTCTGCAATGGTTGCCTTCTGAGGTAGAAACATATGATAGAAGTTAATGAGTCCCAAGAATGCTTGCAAATCTGTTTTGCATTTTGGCCTGGGGGCTTCTTTGATTGCCTGAACTTTGGCCTCTGTGGGGTGGATGCCATATTTATCAATCATGTAACCCAAGAATTCCACTTTATCTGTTCTAAGTGTGCATTTTTCTTTGACTTTTAACCCCGCTTTTTTGAATCTGGTTAAAACTTCTCTGAGTCTCTCGTGTAACTGAGTGTCATTTTCAGCAGAAATTAAAACGTCATCAAAATAGCGCACCACCCCTGGCAACTCTTGTAGCATCCTTTCCATAAGGCTTTGGAAGTTGCCTGGTGCCACACTTACTCCAAATTGCAACCTTTTGCATTTGAAGGCATCTCTATGGGTTACAATGGTTTGGGCTTTTGCAGTGGCATCATCAACTGTTAACTGTTGATATGCCTGTGCCAGGTCCAATTTGGCGAAAACTGTGCCCCCTCCAAGAGAATGTAATAAATGATGCACTACTGGAACTGGATATGCGCTCTGTTGTAGCGCATGGTTCAATGTCCCCTTGTAGTCTCCGCAGATTCTCACAGACCCATCAGCCTTGACTGGTGTGACTATGGGTGTCTCCCACCTGGAGTGGTCAGTGGGCTCTAAAACCCCTTGGGCTATTAGTTTATCTAATTGTGCATCAATTTTTTCCTTTAAGGCAAATGGAACCCTTCTGGGTTTTAAACGAATTGGTTGTACCTTGGGATCTAGGTTAAAGGTGATAGGGGTCCCCAAGTACTTGCCTAATCCATCGCTGAAGACCTCTGGGAATTCAGACTTCAAGGCCTCTTCCCACTCAGTGTTGCTCACGTGATTGATGCCAGTCACCTCGATGCCCAGCGGGTTGAACCATTCAAGTCCCAGCAGACTTGGGCGATCCTTGTCTACGATGGTCAGGGGTAGATGCTTGGTGTGGCCCTTGAACTTCACATTGAATTCTCTTGTTCCAACTACTGGAATCTTGTTCCCTTGATAGTCTTTAAGAGTCAATGCCTGCTTCTTGAAGTCATTCTTTTGGATGTTTGGAAGTAGTCTCTGAATAGTGTCCCATGACACCATAGATAGATATGAACCTGAGTCCACTTCCATTTGGCAAGGCCTTCCTTCAATAAGTACCTTGACATGCACTTTTCTGCTTTTTAAAGGAGAAGAATGACCAATAGTTACTGTTTGATGAGTTTCATTCTTCCCATTTGCTTCTGTGTTGTGCCCCATTTTCTCACTGAGGTTTTTTGGCTTGAATTCTTTGTCTTTGTTTGCAGCAAACTTCCTTCTGTTGGGTGGAGTTCTGGATGATTTGCAGACTCTTGCTAGGTGTCCTCTTTTTTCACAATGGAGGCAAATGGGTTTGATGAGTTTCATTCTTCCCATTTGCTTCTGTGTTGTGCCCCATTTTCTCACTGAGGTTTTTTGGCTTGAATTCTTTGTCTTTGTTTGCAGCAAACTTCCTTCTGTTGGGTGGAGTTCTGGATGATTTGCAGACTCTTGCTAGGTGTCCTCTTTTTTCACAATGGAGGCAAATGGTGTCTAGAAACTTGCATTCAGTGCGGGGGTGGCTTCCCCCACAACCTCTGCAGTAAAAATCTTGCCTCTTTCTTCCCAGGTCTTTCTTTTTCCACTCCATTCTGAGTCTGTAAATTCCTTCCTCCACCTCACTGCAATCTGACTCAGAATCTAGTTCCTCACAATGATTTGTGGAGGACTTTTCCCCATCAGAATGGTTTGTGGCCTGGGCTTCTATGATCATACTTTTCAGAGTTTCCCAAGATTCTTGAGTTGTTTTCCCCTTTAGGATTTTCATCCATGGAATCTCTCCCAAGTTCTCTCTGAGTTTATTAAAATCAGCTCTTTTAAAATTCAAGACTCTGGTGTCATTATGTTCTATTGCTTGTGTTCATGTTATGTTGAATTCTAGTATGGCATGGTCACTCTCACCCAAGGTTCCTGTATTTTAACTCCCTCTATCACTTCTTCTCTGTTTGTAAGAATTAAGTCCAGTATGGCTGTCCCTCTAGTTTCACCCTCTACCTTTTGGACAACAAAGTTGTCAGCTAGGTTGGTTATGAACTTATTTGATTTCTCACTTGGTGCAGAATTAGTTTTCCAGTTGATATCAGGACAATTGAAGTCTCCCATTACTATTGTTGTATGTTTCCTGCATATGTTTGTTAGTTGGTTGGCAAAAAGGACATCTATTTTTTCTGCTTGATTGGGTGGCCTATAATATACACCTATGGCCATGTCATTCTTTTTTTCTTTTATATTGACCCATATGAATTCTAGGTGGTTTTCATCTTTGGTTTCATGCATTTCTGTAGCAATATAGTGGTCCTTTACATACAGTGCAACTCCACCTCCTCTTTTATGGGGTCTGTTTTTTTTTAATAGTTTGTATCCTTCTACCAGTATGTTCCAATCATGGGTTTCATCCCACCAAGTTCCTGTTACTCCAACTATATCATACCTACCTTCATGTATTCATAGTTCGAGTTCACCCTGTTTGTTTCCCAGACTTTGTGCATTTGTATACAGGCATTTGAGATCTTTATGTCTGACACTGTGTTTACTGTCTACATAACCTGTGTTGTGCCTACCTGCCCCTACTTTCTTGCCACCTGTTTGATTAATGCACAACATTGTTGACAGAAAGAGGTGCTTTAGCCTTAGCTTAGGACAAAGAACAATCCAGGATTTATTCTCTCATTGGGACCAGTAATAATGTTTAGATAAAGTATTGCCAGTGAATATGAAATAAATGATTCAGTTTATTTCTCCATATTGTTTTGCAGTGGATGATGATGACACTATATTCATGAAATAGTAAAAGAGAAGAATTCAGTCAAGCTACATTGGCCTTTCAGATCAGGAAGCCAAAGCGACTTTTATTATAAATATACACTAACAGAATCTTGCTAGTCTGAATGTGCGAGTCTTCCTTTCCAGTTCTTACATTCCAGAGAGCTCAGGAGAGTCAATTCTGAGGTGCTTACTCAGATTACATTTAAGTATTATTTTCATTTTAAATATACTTTTATATATGATTGTATTTATAATTTCATCATATTTATATTTTGATAGTATTTAATACTTTTGTATTTTGTATTTGTTATTTGTCATTTTTAATAGAAAAAACAAGGAAAAATAATAATAAAAATGAGATATTTGACTGTGATTATTAACATGGTCTGCAGAGTTTGGATAGCTGAATCACTGTGAAATCTTACAGAATGTCATATCTTGCCTTGCTTTCAGTCATAGCTTTGAGTGTTAAGGCTCCATTTTGAGGCTAGAGTTAAGTAGCTGGACTACTTAAATGTTGTACAGTTGTTTTATTTATGGCTTTGATAAATTTACAGTTAATTTATAGTTAGTTACCTATCTAAAGTTTATGAGTCTCTGTTGATATATAACAGAAATGTAAAAGAATCTATGCAATTTTCAAATTGATTGCAGAACAGAAAATATGCAGCATTGTTATCCTACAAAACTCTGTAAATCCACAAATTTCTGATGAAATTTGTCATCATTTGGTTGTAACTGACTGCACTTGTTGCATTTCTCACAGGATCAGGAACTAATTTTAACTGCACACAAAACCTTTTCAGCTTATGTAGTTGTATGCAGCTTATGTAGTTGCATAATGATTAAAGAAATAAATAAAACTTAAGTGACAGAAATGCTTGCAATTTTGTTATGTTAGAACTTTATTGTGCAAGACAAAATTTTAAGTGTATTGTTTAGGTTTTAAATGAACACACATTTGAGAATGGCTACTACAAATGTAATACAGAATATTGTTCCTGGATTCTTTTATGTATCAGTTTTTATATGTATTATATAAATTTAAATCTACTCTTTTACACACAAAGTTCTTTAACATATTGTAATTGTGACACTATCATAAAACAATTAGTTATGAAATTGCTACATATAATGCATTTTCTCTGTATGTTAATAACGTTTTTGGGGTTTTTTTTACATTTAAAACAGTCCTGAGCTGTTTTCAAATTGTGAAGAGGCACTTTGTTGGAACTGTTATATCAGATCTGTAGATAAAACAGTCTGTTTTGTGTGGATCACAATAAGGTTATTGGCTTGGACATTGTAGATTATATAACTGATATACTTATTATATATCATACCTAACAAAAGAAGCATTTCTGAAATTCTGACAAGACACATTTTCAGTGTGTGTAGTTAAAATGATATTATAAACTATTTCTGAGAGATGCATTCAGCTACATCTATGACATCCATACAGAGTCATTTCTCTTTTACTGGGGGCATTGCAACAACAAGCAAGCAGAATAAACTAGACAAATTAATCACAGATACAGTAATTGTTTCCAAATATATGAAGGGCTGCCATGCAGAACTTGGGGCAGAATTGTTTACAGGGTTCTAGAAGATAGTCAAAGAACAAAAATTGCAAGGAAATAGATTTCAGTTGGACTTCATGAAAAATATCCTAAGAAAAATATCCAATCATGAAAGCTTAGGAGATAGTGCTGCTGAAGACATTTAAAAATGGGTGGACATATCTTTGTGATGTTGGAGCAGTAGGTTCACTACAGCACTCTTCAATAGTTACCACAATCTACTCAGTTAGAGCAACCATGATTTTTAATTCATTTTTTCCATACGCACTTACCAATAGACTTAGGTTTAAACCATTATTTGAAACAAACAGATCTTTTTATAAGCAGATATTCACCAAACCATTAATTTGTGACCTCAAATGGCCCGGCCAAACTTTTTGAACTCTCTCATATCATTCTTCACTCCCAATTCACCATTCATGTTGTTATGTATGTAGGTTTAAAGTCATTGGTTTAGTTTGAACTGTTCTTGTAAAATGTCAGAAATGATTGGTTTAAAAGTGCGGGAAAACCCTGCACTCTGATTGGCTGTCAACTGCAGCTGCTGGCTATAAGTAGCAGCCGCAGCCCAGCCAAATTGGGTCCGTTCTGAGCTGTAGTCACTAATAAAACAAAAGAGCTTGAAGCACTCCGCGTCTGTCTCTTCATGCAAACAACATGGGTTACCTGATATCCTAGTTTCTGACAATGGTCCTCAATTTACGTCCAACCTTTTTGAATCATATTTAGCACAGCAGGGTATCAGACATGCCCTGACAGCCCCTGGGCACCCTTCGGCTAATGGCCGGGTTGAATGCATGGTATGCTTTACCAAGGAAAAACTTCAGCAATTGGGTCCTGGGGACATCACTGAGAAAGTTGAAAAACTACTCAGTGTCCAGCATATCACTCCCAACCCACCAACTAACTTATCCCCAGCAGAGTTGTTGATGGGTAGGAAACTCAGGTCTCCCCTTGACCGTCTTCATCCCACTTACGCACCCAACGCACCACTAGATTCCACTAGCAAAATTCGCACATTCACTGTGGGTGATTCTGTTTATGCTAAGAACCTTATGGGTGAACCATTATGGATTCCTGCTGAGATAACCCAAATCACAGGCCCCAGGTCTTACAGGGTACAAACGGAGGATGGTGTCCTCTGGAGCAGGCACATTGATCAGCTAAGATTCAGACTGTAGTCACTAATAAAACAAAAGAGCTTCATGCAAACTTAACACAAGTTACTTATCAAAACATTTCCCCCATGGAACACATTCATTCATTCATTTATTCAGAATGTGGAAGAATTTTTCTCCCAAGACGTATCTGCATTATCTATTATTATCATTCACTGTAACATTACATATAACTTTCACCAGCCTATGAACTGCTATTTGTATATGTAGGACAATTTAGAAGATACAAACGTATGTTTCTGACATATTATATTTTATATATAATTTTATTTTGTTTGTAATTTTGTTTGTAATTTTATATTGACATATTATATTTTAGCCTTTTCATTAAAGAAAAACACTATACTTTTACTTCCTGTGCATATGCATTTATCAATTCCTCACCACCACCTCCATTTGGATCTATTATATGCTTCCTGTTTATTTTCGATTCAGAGATACACTTTGTTTTCTTTTTTATTCCTTTATTTATTTATTTGTAAGCTGTATCATTTATTCCACTTACATTCCAAATCACTAGATGGAGTATAGATATTGTCCTCCTCTGCCTTTCACTGTGACTTTGAACAATCAAGGATTTCACACAAAGCTGTTTAGTGAGAGAAATAAAGAGTAGACTAGATTACCAACACTGAGAGATCAAATGATTCTTCCCTCTTACTTCCCCATCCCTGGAGGGCTTCCCTGGAATCCTTTGAAGCAGGTGGACTGCACATGTGAAGGAAAAAGGCACATAGGTTAGACTCTGGATACGTTAGGAATTTTGAAAGCATATAATGGGTATACTATATGTTTAGATGGCATTTAAAGATGGCTCCCATGGCCCATCTTTTTTTTAACAAAACATTACTCACTATCTAAATGGAACTTTGCAGAATCGCAAAACAATATGGCAAACAATGAAGTATTTTCCTTCCAGATGTAATGTTGTGTACTCCTGCTGTTGTTCAGTTCTGGATTTACTCCTTACTGTTCCTCTCTAGATTATTCCAGAGGTTGGTGGTCTCCTGAGCTACTGTTCACTAATGCTCATAGAAGAGCAAATCTTGGATTCTGGTTTCTCTTGCCCAGGGATGAGAAATCTGGGATTCTCTACATATTGCCAAATAACAGCTCACAGCAGGACTAGTCAGGAGGCCAGTAATGGAGTTATGTTGGCAATTGTAGTCCGGGAGTGTAAGAGATGAATGAATCCAGAGGAATGTAGGGGATTCATAAGGAATTTAGTTCAAATAAAGACATTTAGTCGAAGCCAAATAGACTTAATTATTAGGATGCAAAGTTTTATTTATTTATTTATTAAATTTATATGGCTGCCTATTTGCCCATGGTGACTCAAGGTGGCTTACAGAATATAAAACCACTTTAAAACAATAAAACTAATAAAAAGAATCGAATAAATTAATATAATAAATCATAATAAAATCACCTCCAACCCCGCCATGGTGACAGCAGATTACATGAACCATTTAATGGGCTCCATCCCGCTCTGGGTTCCCCAGGCCTGCTGGCAGAACCAGATTTTCAGCACCTTCCAGAAGAGTGTTAGAGTGGGGGCCATTCTAATCTCTGAGGGAATGATGTTCCAGAGAGAGGGAGCCACCACGAAGAAGGATCTTCTTCTGGGTCCCACCAGGTGTATCTCCTTGGGGATGGGACCCGCAAAGTTAGCTGAAAAAGCTCAGAATGGAACACAAATGGTTTCTAAGCTCACATGAGTGCATGTTCTGACCCAAGCCTCATTCAAATCAAACAAATGCAAAACATAGATAAAAGCAAAACCTTCTTAATGCGTCTCTGTAAATTCTGCTCATTCACAGCAAAGCGCTATTAAAACTAATTGTGCCAGGTAAGAGCAAGCCCTGTCAAGGTTATGCAAGGCTGCCAAGAACACAAGATTAAGTGCAAGGAAATATTCAAAGCCAAAAGTCTCTGAAAACAAACCAGGATAGACCGAACTTCTACGAGGACTTGAAGTGCAAGAACTTCCTTGCTTCCTGCAAAGAATCCCATCTCCGAGGACTGGGTTTTATCCCTTAAAGGAGGGGCCATCACCTTGTAGACTTACTCCCAAGTCGCCTGTGCTGCTGCAGCCCTGCGTGCATGCGCACTGGGCACAGGCTCCTCAGGGTTCTCTGCATCACTGCTGCCAGACTCCACAAGCTCTGAAGGCAGCACCCCATTCTCTGATAATCCTGTCCCCATCCCTGCATCACATGCAGGCCCCTCATCTGAGTCTTGCTCTCAGAGACCTCAGCCATCCGCACCTGATGCTGGCGAACTACAACAGTGCAAGAGTGAAGTTCAGATGGAATGGACCTATACACTGTGTCATGAAACAGCTTCTACAGTTAATGGGATAAATATATAATATTGTAGGTTGCTATGGCAATGCCACAATTATGATATGAACGTGCAAAGATAAATTTAGAGGTGGGTGGGGTGGGATTATCCACTTGCTCAAAATTGTGTACATGACCTGCACCATTTGAAAATCCTTGCATGAAATGGTCTGTGTAAGATTCCCTCAATATATATCTGGGATCTTTCACCAAGGAAAGTGAGTTGATATGGTCCTTGTTATCTGATCAAGATTTTGCAACTCTTAATAAAATTGCTTGTCCTGACTGAATAGAGCAATGATGGAAATCTTTTGGAAAATTTGAAAAATGCCTGACTTGATTCTGCTGGCCTGTCATCTCCCCTCTAACAAAAGAGAAACAATTATTTACATACTTATTTATCTGGAAAATGCAGTACAATCATTTGAACAGGAACATCAAATAATTACAAAAATGAAATCTGAGTGAAGCAAGCTCATTTTTGGAGGGTATGGAGGCTGTGTCAGAGCATACTCCATTCTTATGTGGCCTTTGAAAATCACACGAGACTAGTTGTCAGGTGTTGGTAAATGCTAATGTGTCAGCCAAAATGTCATGATGTGTCATCTTTGACATAAATGTCATAGGTTTGCCATCACTGGAGTTGAGAAATGGTCCTGACTGTCGCCACTTGGGTGGCAGAGAAGAGAGAAGGGCACTAGGGATTTTCTCAGGGAGTTTCTTCAACAAGGGCACAAATTTCCATCTGTACAAAAATGGCTTCACCCGCTTCAGTAGCCATGTGTATTTTCTTCTGAAAGTGAGTGGAAAGAAAAGCAGGATGAGAAAGACTTTTGCAGAACCCTAGTTTTCAAAACAATTATAGTTATTCTGGACCAGATGGGGGAAAAAAAACTCAAAATCCATTCAAATTCTAAAGCTAGACCATACCTTTATTAGCCCCAAACCAATTAGTAGAAAAGGGGATGGCAGGGTAAATTTTAGAATTTTCCAAAATTTAATGTCACTTCACTATTATTGTGCTCACCTTATCCATTCATAATATGGGGATAGGTGGTGAGACCCTGAGTTTCCAATAATTATGTAAAGAATCAACATCCTTTTTTGGATTTATGATTTTATTTGGTATTAAGTATTTTACAAGAATGAATGAATGAAGAAGGAAGGAAGGAAGATATATGCAGTTTTTTAAAAGTCAGTTCTTGTTGACAAGATTCATAAAATGACAAGCTATATACCTAGCGTTCACCATGTGTTTCTTTCATTTTTTCCCCAGAATTTTTTTTTAGCATATGGCATACTGCAGCTGATTTCCCTATTGAGTAGGTTTTTGCAAACTGAAATACTAAGGCGCAAAAAAAAAGATGGCTCCTTTCACTTTGCCTTCCTCCTATGTCTCACACTGGATTGCACCTGAAAAGGAGCCTTGCAAAGCTTGAAGTTCAATTTATCAGCACAGTCAAGATTGATTTGTTACACCATCTATGCCGGGGAAATGAATATCTCCATTCTGTTTCCATCCAGTCCCAGCAGATCTTTGTTTTCCTCAGGTCACCTGTGTAATGTAAGGAGCTGACGTTTCTGAGGAAAGAAAGAATGAAAAAAAGAGAGGGGAGGAGTAGACATAGTCTGTGGAATATAAATTAACTATCAATATCCAAGAAAGAACCTGCCAAGAATTAACATTTGTTGGAATATAAAGCAAAGTCTTGGTGTTAAGGGGGTTAGGTAGAAATTGCTGTGAAAGATAATAGCTGAAGAAAGCCTATGTAAATATTTAATTTAGGAATTTTTACACTGATGGGCTTTTAACCGTACCATGTGACTTATATCCATTACAAATGTGTAGTTTCTTCATCAGCGGAGTTTATGTTTTCTTTTGTGTTTCCTTAATGTGTTAATGTTGACAGCTGCTTTGTCATCTGCTTGGTAGAAAAGTGTGATACTCGTTCAACAGAGAAAGCTATAAACAATAAATGAATATCTCACAAGTCAAATTATAAACTTTATAAATTATAAATGGATGATATCTGTAGGGTAATTTTCAGTGTATCTGTGTATTGCCAAGACAACACAGTTCTGTAGCAAAACTGTCATTCTCATCATCAAAGCAAAACTAAAAAGAATAAAAAACATTCTGACTTTCACATAAGAGTATATTTTGCTTTACCTCACAATATAAATTAGAGAACAAGAAAGCAGCCAAACCAAAAAAGGCTACAAATTTAAAAGGGAGCCAATAAGAAAAGATGGAGATGTGATCCTGTTTAGATGCCTGCATTTTTAATTGATAGAAACTCATCTTATAATTCAGCTAGCAACCTTGTTCATGGATTTCTTGGAGTAGAGGTTACCCAGATTTATTACATACTTAGTACTTGGATTCTTTCTAAACAAATACTTCAGCATTACTCTCTTGAAGCCTGGAGGTCCCAGGTACTTAGTATAAAACTTATTCATTTATTTTTAAAGATTTGAACTGTCTTTTTCTCAAACACATGCCAGGATGAAACATTGGATTTAAAAAATAATAGAACAAAACACTGATATCAACTAGGCTAAAGATTGGAATCTCCACATCATATCATTGCGGTTCTAATCTACTAACTGTAATGTAAATATTCTACCTGGAACAGCTTCATAGAGTACGCTAACAGAATAAGAGAGTTGGAGGGAACCTTGGAGGTCTTCTAGTCCAACTGCCTGCTCAGGCAGAAAACCCTACATCTTTTCAGACAAAAGGTTGTCCAGTCTCTTCTTAAAAACAGTTTTGGAGCATTCATAACTGCAAGCAGTCATTCCATTGATTAATTATTTTAAGTGTCAGGAAATTTCTCCTTAGTTCTAGGTTGTTATTCTGATGGAGCAGTGGTGGCTAACCTTTTTGGGCTCCTGTGCCGAAAATTGCGCTCGCGCTCACGTGCCAGCACCCAGAAGGCAATGTACGTGCCCACCCATGCCCCCTGCATATGTGTGTGTGATCCCCCACACTGCCCCCTTACCTGCACTGCATGCCTCCCAGCTGATTTTTGGCCTCCCAGAGGCTCTAGGGAAGCCTCTGCAGCCTTTGGAGGCCGAAAAATGGGCCGGTTTTGTCACTTCCAGTATTTCTGGAAGCAGGTCAAAAATCAGCTGGGAGGCGTGTGCATACGCAGTGCAGGTAAGTTTGGCTGGGGCTCATGTGCCCGCACAATTGGCTCTGCCTGCCACCTGTGGCACCCATGCCATAGGTTCGGCATCATGGTGATAGAGGCTATAGTGTAGTCTTCTTTGATTCTTATTAATTGATATATTGTAGATATGCTGAAACTTTAACTCCCATAATCCCCAGGTCTTCTCTTATGGCTACCCTGAGTAGGAATTGGGGCAGGTGATGTCCCATGACTTTCAGATACACCAGAAGAAGATATGTTGCTATATTCCTACAGCGGCACACATTTAATTATTTCATGTTTATGCTGCCATATACAGGTGAAACTCAAAAAATTAGAATATCGTGCAAAAGTTCATTTATTTCAGTAATGCAACTTAAAAGGTGAAACTAATATATGAGATAGTCTCATTACATGCAAAGCAAGATAGTTCAAGCTGTGATTTGTCATAATTGTGATGATTATGGCTTACAGCTCATGAAAACCCCAAATCCACGATCTCAGAAAATTAGAATATTGTGAAAAGGTGCAATATTCTAGGCTCAAAGTGTCCCACTCTAATCAGCTAATTAAGCCATAACACCTGCAAAGGGTTCCTGAGTCTTTAAATGGTCTCTCAGTCTGGTTCAGCAGGAATCACAATCATGGGAAAGACTGCTGACCTGACAGTTGTGCAGAAAACCATCACTGACACCCTCCATAAGGAGGGAAAGCCTCAAAAGGTAATTGCAAAAGAAGTTGGATGTTCCCAAAGTGCTATATCAAAGCACGTTAATAGAAAGTTATGTGGAAGGGAAAAGTGTGGAAGAAAAAGGTGCACAAGCAGCAGGGATGACCGCAGCCTGGAGAGGATTGTCAGGAAAAGGCCATTCAAAAGTGTTGGGGACTTTCAAAAGGAGTGGACTGAGGCTGGAGTCAGTGCATCAAGAGCCACCACACACAGATGGATCCTGGACATGGGCTTCAAATGTTGTATTCCTAGTCAAGCCACTCCTGAACAACCAACAATGTCAGAAGCATCTTACCTGGGCTAAAGAAAAACAGACCTGGTCTGTTGCTTAATGGTCCAAAGTCCTCTTTACTGATGAGTGCAATTTTTGCATCTCATTTGGAAACCAAGGACCCAGAGTCTGGAGGAGGAATGGAGAGGCACACACTGCAAGATGCTTGAATTCCAGTGTGACGTTTCCACAGTCTGTGTTGATTTGGGGAGCCATGTCATCTGCTGGTGTTGGTCCATTGTGCTTCATTAAGTCTAAGGTCAACGCAGCCGTCTACCAGGAGATTTTGAAGCACTTCATGCTTCCTTCCACAAACGAGCTTTATGGGGATGCTGACTTCATTTTCCAGCAGGACTTGGCACCTGCCCACACTGCCAAAAGCACCAAAACCTGGTTCAATGACCGTGGGATTACTGTGCTTGATTGGCCAGCAAACTCGCCTGACCTGAACCCCATAGAGAATCTATGGGGCATTGCCAAGAAAAAGATGAGAGACATGAGACCAAACAATGCAGAAGAGCTGAAGGCTGCTATTGAAGCATCCTGGTCTTCCATAACACCTCAGCAGTGCCACAGGCTGTTATGCCACGCTGCAATGAGGCATGTAATTGCTGAAAAAGGGGCCCAAACCAAGTACTGAGTACATATGCATGCTTATACTTTTCAGAGGTCCGATATTGTTCTATGTACAATCCTTGTTTTATTGATTGCATGTAATATTCTAATTTTCTGAGATTGTGGATATGGGGTTTTCATGAGCTGTAAGCCATAATCATCACAATTATGGCAAATCACAGCTTGAACTATCTTGCTTTGCATGTAATGTAATGAGTCTATCTCATATATTAGTTTCACCTTTTAAGTTGAAGTTTCACCTGTAAATGTTGTTCAAATGATACACATTGTAGTACCCGACTGTCATCAGAAATAATAGTCATTCTAATAGAACACTCTTATGACAGCTACAGAACAATCAACTATTTAATAAATAACAGCAAGGTACATTATTTCCCAAAGGAGTGGCTCTACTAAGTATAACACCCTTCTGGAACAATTTAGGTTTTACTGCTTTCTGATGGAGCCAATCTAGTGTCCAAGGCAGGTTGTGTCACAGTGTTGGTACTACAACGTAAAACAAATTAATTTCCTACACTTAATTCTCTTTATCTCGTAAAAATGTTGGATTACTGAATTCTTATCAAAAGAAGTATGTACTGTGGTTGGAGAAGATATCTTGGGTTGCACCATATAGAGCAGTGTAGGAAAATTATGTTTGGAAGCACATCAGCAACCATATGTATGCATTCCTAATTTTAGTATCTACCACAATTAGGTTATCACATTCTGTTCCAAGTGTAATTTCTTTACCTCCAAAGGTAGTTCAGTGTTGAGCCCGTCACAGTAATCTATAGATATGGTAATATGAACATGTTTTCCTAAAGTTAAAAATGAGGTCTAAGTTGCCATGCTTAAAGGCTAATATCACCTTTAGTTAAAAAGCTAATAACAAAGTCTAAAATTCCAGCTTACCTTTAATTTATAGATCTTTTTATTTTCAGCGTGCAAATTTGAAATTGGATGTATCAGTTTGGTTACACAGAAGATAGCAATATCTAAGCAACTTTGGTGGATCCGAAAAAAGCTAAGTCTCTATCACTGCAGTACCTAGATAGTAAATAACAAAAAATGCTAGCTGTAGACTAGAAGGAAATCATGGAAGAAGGCTGTAACAAATTAGTTTCTTATTTCTCCTACTATTCCTGCTCAGCCCTATTTATATTTTGTGACTGGGTGGGCGTGGCTTGCTGGCTGGTGTGGCTTTCTGGTCACATGACTGGCTGGGTGTGACTTCGTGACCATGTGACTGGGTGGGCATGGCCAGATGGCCATGTGACTGGCAAACCAAACGCAAGTGGTCTTCGCTTAATAGCCAGTTGCTTAGCAAGTGTTCTAATTTACGACTAACCTCCCCAGAGCTACTTCACCTGTTTTTGGAGTTTTGACAGCCATGTACATACACACACACACACACACTCCCTTCTAACCCTACTATTCTATGATTCTGTAAGGATCTCCTGCTGCAGCAGGGGGTTGGACTAGAAGATGACCTCTGAGATTTCTTCCATGCCAGCTCTGGATTGCTGTTTGTGTCCTTCCTTCCTCTCCTTTTTTTCTCTCTCCCTCCCTCCCTCCATCTATCTATCCATCCATCTATCTATCCATTCTTATATCTCATTCACTTTCTCCTCCCTCCCTCCCCCTCTCTCTTTTTTTCTCTTTCTTTCTGTCCCTTCCTTCCATCCCCCTTTCTTTGTCTATCCCTTTTCTTCCTTTCTCTTTCTTTCTCTCTCCCTTTTTTCTTTCCCTTTTCTCCTTTTCTTTCTTGTCTCTTCTCTCTTCCTCACTCTCTTTCCCTCTTTCTCTCTCTTTTTCTCTCCCTCTCTTTCCCCCTCTCTCTCTTCCTCTCTCTCTTCCACTGTTTCCCTTTCTCTTTCTCTTCCTTTCTCTCTCTCTTTCCCCCCTCTCTCTTCCTCTCTCTCTTCTTCTCTCTCTTTCCCTCTCTCTTTCTCTCTCTTTCTATCCCTACCCTTCCTCCTTCCCTCTCTCCTTCTAAAGCTAGGAGACCCACCTGAACACACACACACACACACACACACACACACACACTTCCAACAAAGTATTTTCCAAACACCCAGCAGCATTGCTCACCTCCCAGGAAACTTCGTGGTGGAGAGAAAAGTAACGAGGGTTCTTCCCAGCCAATCTCCCAGGGACTGGGTGCGAATTGACAATCATGGCCGGTCCCATTCACGCCGGTCCCACATTCTTTGGAAAAGCCAGCAGGCAAGGCTTCTGGGTCCAACAAAGGGGCCGTGGCTGGGATTTCCTCCCCTCCTTCTTTTGGGGAGATTTTTAAGCAAAGGGCTGGGAAGGCATGTGCTGCCGCCTTGCCCACCCCACTGGCAGTTCTGGGCTAGGTAACGGTTTGGCTTTCCTGACTGCCTGAAACCTTACCTTCCTCCCACAGCTGGTGGCAGAGAGAAAGGCAAGCCAGCCAGGGCAGAGCTGTCGCTACTTGGCTCCCTGCCAGCCCACATCTCATCCCCTGCCTGGATTATCTGGCAGCTGCTGGGGCTCAACTGCCAGGAGGCATGGGGGGGCAACCAGGAAGCATAAGGCTATGCCACCTGCATCGCCCCTCTGCCAGCCACCACTCCCTCGCTGGGCTGAGCATTTTGCCAGAGTGCGGGTCGCAGCTGTGAGAACGGTGCGAGCTCCATGGGCTGGAAGTTACAGCTGATGGTGGGGAAGGAAGATCTGTTCTAGTGAGACTTAACTGCCTTTCGGGCCCTGCTTTGGGCTGCTGCCTGCTCAACTTCTGCCCTGCCTCAGGTCTGGCATCAGCCCGTGACAAGGGGACATGCCACTTCCAGTCCAGCCTGGCTGGCAGATGGGTAAGTGGATGACCCTTGGGGGAGGCATTTTCTCTCAGGCCTCCCACATGGAAGGCTCCACGGAAGCCGAAGCTGGGCCTAAAAGGTAGCCGAGCCTTACCCCCAGACAGCCCTTTGGCTGAGTGCAGAAAACGCAGTGTGGATCTTCCTTTCCTGCCATCAGGATTAGGGATCACTCACACCATTTTCACAGCAGCCACCCGCACTCGCCCAAAGTGCAGGGGTCGGTGGGCAGGAGGGAAGGGGCAGCAGGCAAAGGTGGAATGCAGGTGGCATAGTGTCATGCTCCCTGGTTGCCCCCTGCCCCTGCCCCCAGAAGGCAAGGTCCAGCAGCTGTGGAGAATCCAGGTGGGGGGGTGAGATGCAGGCTGGTGGGGACCTGAGTGGTGACGGGTCAGCCCTGGCTTGCCTTCTTCTCTGCCACCAGCAAACCAGGCAAGCTGGAGGCTGGGGACAGTTGAGGGGGTCAGCTAGCTAGGATGTGAGCTTTGAGGACAGCAGTGGCGGCCTTGGCCGGCCTGGGAGTCAGGACTCAACCAGGGCTTGTGGCAGGTAGGTGACCGGGGCTTGCAGAGCCTCACTCACCCAGAGAGATCAGATCAGGCAGGGCTGCGGCAGAAGGCAGACAGCGATGGCTGGCGAGCAGGCGGTCGGGCAAAGGCAGACTGCAGGCAGCAATGGCACATGGGTGAGGTAAGGAGAGGCAGGGCAGGTGGGAAGGGTCAGGGCCAGTCAGTGGTGAGATTTGCTAGTTCTCTGAACTGCACAGCGTTGTAACAACTGGTTCTATAGAACCGGTCTGAACTGATAGAATCCCACCTCTGCTGCATTAATCAAGAATAAGTAATTGAAACTTATATTGAAAATTATGTTCTTATCTTAGAACTGGCAACACAGCCCAACAATTACCTGAAGCCATTGAGTTGCTATGAAAAATGTTGCCAGTGCTGATAAAATAACAAAACGTTGTTTTCAATACAATACTCAGAATTAATCATGATTAATGACTTAAGGCCCAATGAAATCAACTCATTAGTTATTGGAATCAATATTTTCAGCTGGCTCTAAAAATTATTATGCAGTTTGTCACATTTAAACAAATATGATGATATGGAAATTAATTGCAAATTGCTTCATTTCAGACACAGCTCTCTGAAAAATCAAGATTAAAATATTGTAAAATAAATGCACATGGTGTGAAATATAGAACAAATTAAAACATCTACAGAATTAAACTAATGAAGAACCAAATGTCGAGGACAGCATTAGCACATTTTTAAAACTGAAAGCCAAAAAACAATAACATCAGGGAAACATGTACAGTAGTCCAAACAGGGGCATCAATTTGTGTGGTTGTGTACATGTGTGTGTGAAGATGGCAGCTGCAACAGTTCAATCAATCCCTACCTTTTATGCAAGTTGGGTGGCCATATATATTCTGAAGAAAAAGATTTTAGATTAACCAATGTTTCTATAGATAAACATACATAGTAGTTTAGCCTGACTTTATAGCCCTTGCCACTGAATCACTGAAAATCTCTGATAAGATTACCATGCTCCAGATATTTTCCTAGAAGATGAAAATAAGTAATGGGGGAATACTTTTAGATCTCATTCATCTAGCAACTAAGAGATTATTTTTTAAAGGCACTTTTGACTGGCAACGTCATATATATCAATTTCTAAGAAAAACATTTCTAAGAAAAACAGAGTCTTAAAACAGAGCATTAAATATGCTGGACAACTTGTGACTGGACTACTGGTCTTGATTACTGCACTAGACTTGACTATTACAAAGCTATCAGAAAGTTTATGCGAAAGTAGTTTTCCAGAGTAATCCCAAGAGATTCTAATTTTAGAGTAATGAAATACTTGGGGTTTTTTTTGTTTCTAGGAAATTTGTAAAATCTAGGTCATTAGTTTTAAATGACATAATGCCTTGCAGCTCTATCATCTCAGAGAGCATGTTCCTTTGTGTGAGACGTACCACTCGCTAAGATCTAACTGCATTTGTCACTCAGCACTCAGGCAACAACTGAGAATCAAACCTTTACTATGGATATATCTGAGCTTTGGAATAATATTCTCTAATATATAGACTAAATTTGGTGGATTTAAAAATAATAAAACCCTAAAAAACATGTGGCTAGATTTTTCAGTACACATTACTTTGCTATTTTTGTGGGTTCAATTTTTATTTGTTTGTATTGTTTTAAAGTATTTAATACTTCAATTGTCTGTTTAGCACATTTGATTTTCTTTCTAGATCACCAAGACTAGGCATTCAAATACAACAAATATATACATATTGATTAAAATTAAATTAAATTGACAAAGAAAAGAGAGGTGATTGAAGTGTTAATACTCCATCAATTATTGTATTTCATAGAAGAGAACACCTTTCACTATAGCAGGATGATTACGCAGATAACTTTTTGAGGTCTTTCTTTTAGAAAGTGACCTTAAATTTTGTTTCTGAAACAAATGGATGGTAAATTAGAAATAATGATCTGTGGGACTTTTTTTTTGTCTCTGGGGCTCTATTAGATTAAAAAGAGGAGATCTCCAAGCACATTTATATCAACTCTAGATTATCACAGAAGTCTTGCATAAAATAAGAGTTCTCTTCCTTGAAATATATCCATACAATCTATTTTATACAACTGGGATCCAAAGATTGAGCAAATGTGCATTTAAAAAAAAACCCTCTTCTTACAAGATGCTGTGGCCGCCCTGAGTCTTCGGAGAAGGGCGGCATATAAATGTAATTAAAAAAAATATTTATTTAATCAAATAGCAGGTGATAAGGAGAGCTCTGTGCCTGTAGTGATCAGAGCAGATTATTCTCTGGTGACCCTAAGAAGTAAAGTTGAAGAAACTAGATACAATTATGTGGAAAAAGGCAAGAATGATGCTGGTCCAAATTATTGTTTTAGTTGGTTTTAGTGTAAATCTCAGTTTTTGTTTGCTACCTAGAGTTTCTTGGAGAGATCAATGACTTTATAAATTGGAGAAATCAATCAACTGGAACTGCAGTCTTTGGAAGATTCTTTTGTCTTGTGGGAAGACATATTTTTTCTTGCCTTTTTTTTGCAAGAAGAAAAAGAATTGAAAAACATGATTTTTGTATTGTCACCTATTCCCAACAATAGTAGAAATGGCATACAACACATAAGCTACCCAAATGTTGAGTTGTCTCTATCTTTCTCCTCTACTCCCACTCCTAGAATACCCACTCCAGATAGTGAGCATGCTTCTTGAGTCTTGCTGTTGAGTAGCTGCTGGGCTACAAAGAGCAGCAGTCGGATCCAGGATGAGATGGGATCACACTATTTGTTACTGTAGTATTTACCAACTTGGCAACATTAAGATGCGTGGGCTTCAGCTCCTAGAATTCCCAAGCCTGCATGTTGGCTGTGGAATTCTGGGAGTTGAAGTCCATATACATCTTAAGGTTGTTGAAATTGAAAAACACTATGCTGGTGGGTAGTGATAAAGATCCAAACAAGTGCATAAATGTAATGTGAGTGAAAAAGGAGAAAAGGCCAATGTAACAACAACAAATTCTGGAAATCCAAATTAGGCAAATAAAAAATACTACCAGAGCAGAAGTACACGTGGTGTATGTTTATGTATATGAAAAAGTGTAAAAAAAAAGAATTCCTAAGTTTATCTACATTTTATTAAGTGACCAGGTATCCACTGGAGAGTTATTTTTTAAAAAATGTACAGAGATATAATATAATATAATATAATAATATAATATAATATAATGTGTGTGTGTGTGTGTGTGTGTGCACAAAACATTAAAAATCTATATTTAAAGAAGGCACGGAATATAATAATATAAGGACTCTGTTTTTAGTTTGGAATTGACTTAAGACTCTTATTTAAAAAAATACAATAGAAAGTTTATTACAGCTAATGCAATATATTTTTTAAAGATAAGACAAAAATGATAATGAGATTGGAGAACTGTATCTAACCCAGGAAAGACAGTGATTTCAAATTTTCCAAATCAGCAAGATGCAAATTGGAGAGACAATATGGCTTTCTCTTTTTAGCTTAATTAGAGGAAGAAATGCAGAGCACGCGGAAGATATGAGGCGCTGTGTTTTTCTTTTTTCTTTTTTTACATATGGTGGAGTTCTAGGTCCTTAGACAATCTGTTTTTATAAACAAATAACACATCCATTTACATAACTAGTCCACATCTCTAATGCAAATCATCTGCCTTAGTGTTGCTCCATAGAGAATAATATTCCATATTAATTACCATGCATATTTACTAAATAAATTCACTCACAGTAGCTAGCAATCCACAAAAAATGCTTTGCTAAATGGGCCAACTAACACACTCAAGCTGCGGTTCTGTGATTGGAGCAGTTTCTCTCAGCTATGTCATCTCCCATTTCTACCCAGCCAAAAGTCATATGTCAAAAGTGACATACCATATTGCAATCTCCCCCCTTACTGCCTTTTGGGATGCACAACAATAACAGGGTATTTTTGCTCTTTTTAAATGTGAAAACAAATTGATATGGAAAGTAATATATAAATTCTTTAAATAAACAAACATATAAATAACAGAGACTCAGGAGAAATTCTGTTGGGTTGTCTGTTTAGTACTGCGACTTCCACAAAAAATCTGTGCTGATAGATTTATTCTTATTTATTCTTTTTTCTGGTGGTATTTCCATACAGTTATCCATTTCTATAGGTATCTTTTCCCCATTCCAAATGAAGTCATCATTTAGGAGCTGTGATGCTTTGAATGAAATCTCTGTGCATTGGAAAGTTGGTAAATGATCAAATATTTACCCAAATTTGGGACAGTCATCCAGATTATGTCCTTCAAAATAGCACAGGTCTGTAGAGGAATGCGCTATTACAAAACATATTCCTCAGAGTTAACATTGTACATATTGAAATTAATTATACTACATGATACTACAGCTACTTTAACAGCAAAAAAATTGCTTAAGAACATATTCATCATAGAATTGACACATATCTCAAAGTCCATCTACTTGATTCCTGACAATGCAGAGGTCCTCTGTAATATATTCATGCTGAATAGGTCTTCAGGTTCCATCTGTAACTTCATGAAATTCTTCCTAGCCATCATCACTCAAAATTTGAATATATTCCTCCAACTTTTGTCATTTTGAGCAACTAAACACAAAGTGGTCGAATGATGTATGTCAGACATGAAAAAGCCATGCAATACCGTGACTCTATGTAATTTGCCAGCATCTCTTCTATGGCCCTCAAAGCCATTTTTAACTGTTGTTAACAATTTGAGGTGTTTTTAAAAACATTATGGAAACAGTTAAGGGGCAAATTAATTATCTGAAGGCACTTTATCAATTCCTCAGAATGGCCCTTGGCTCCTTTTAAAGTATACCTCTCAACATACGTAAAAGCTGTTACATTTCTCAAACTGATGGAAATTCTCTACTTCTATACAATGCATCATTAGCCTTTAGAAAACTGAAAATGGCTATAATTTAATAATTAACTCTTCTCCAGTTGAAACATCCCAAGATTCTTTTTAATGGCATATGATTTGATCTTTAGTTCAGGCTGCTAAGACTTGTAGTCTAATGAAATAAAAAAAATATTCCTGCATAAACAGAGGATGAAAGATTGATATCTAAATCTTGTAGCATATGTCTCCTACAATCAGGACCACCCCATTTACTGTGAATTAGGGACTGGGTTTGTGGGCATACTTATTTCAATATATATACACTTCTTGCAAAGCAATGTTTCTGTTATAAAATGCCTTTTGTATGCATTTTCTTAATATATTCATTTTAACAGGTTTTTTTTTTAGTTACAAGCTGTGCTGCAAAATTCTAAGAAGTGCTGGTGTCAGCATGCATTTACATTTTTGGTTCAATTTATATTCAGGAAGTCTGAAATTGGTGCATTTACTTTAAGTTTGGACAGACATTTTATGCTCACTTTGGCTATATATGTTTCTCACTCTTTATGGTGACTGATATATACATAGAGAAAGAATACACCCTCAATTGTTCATAGTCTATAAGTGTGCTGAAATCTTTTATCCCTATCTTATTATTGAATTCCCTTTAGAATCTCTTTCTTTGTTGTTTTCTTCTTGGTGATGATGGAAAATACAGCTGCGGTTGTTTTCTCTGCATGTTTCTTTGTTATTCTATCTATAATCTTCTTTGCAGTTACATTTCCAATGTGAAAAAAATATCCCAAGATTATTCCTTTGGGATATCTTTCTTTGGAATTTCAGCAGGGCCAGAGATTTCTAAATAGTGGTTGTACATAAAAACAGAATGCTTACATCTAATATACAGCCACCACAACCCATGAAAATACAATTAGCATTTTGCCTTTGAATTCTTTTCCATTAAATAGAATGAGGATGCTTTAAAAGATGCAAAAAAGCAAAGCAAAGCAAAGCAAAATAAAACAACCATCTTCTGATTTGGCATTCTATAGGTCAGTCTGCCTATTATTAGGAGGCAGAGAGAAAACTAAAAGAGAGATGGGCAACTGGTGTTCCAAAAGCTGCATATTTGTCCCCATCTCTCTTTTTATGACCTTTGGAATTCCCTCGGACCATTACTACTTCAAACTGGAATTCCTCATGGAAACAGGAGAGCAGTGGAAGGCCCACAAATGATGTTAGTCTAGTTCAGGGGTGTCAAACTTGCGGTCCATATGCTGGATGCATCATGAGCTGGCCATGCCCACCCCTAGTTTAGCGAAGGGTGAAAAAGTCACGATACATCACTTGATGACAACGTGATGCCGCGGGATTGACACCCCTGGTCTAGTTTTTTTTTTTAATTAAATTTTGAATTTTCTCAAACCCAAGGGAATCAACTCAAAAGAATCTACTCCAACCCATTTACATGAGACATTTGCTTCATTGGCCCCAAAATTTGCTCAGCGCTAAACTAACTTTATCTAAAGATATTCCTACATCAGCCTTATGTTAGAGGGCAATGCCAGTTTTTTCTTCTTCTTTGCACAACTTGTACATCTGTGCTTCTGTTCTTGTAAATAACAGCCCCTTCATTAAAAAAAAGATAGTTAAACCATTTGTAATTTGAAAATTGCTATGGGAGGTGGAGATCCTCCTAGATTTTAACCATTTCTAATTATGTTCTCATGCATATGCATTGCCCACCTGCATGCTCAATCATTGCAGAGAGAGAGCAGAAGGCAGCTCTACAAAGTAGCTTCTTTCCCTGGCCTGTGCTATCTTATAGGGAAAACATCCAGATGAAATTCACCACCTCTTTCCTCTTATACGGGATAATCTTCTTGAGCTAGAATGAATTTTGCAGCTTTCTCCCAATGCAATTAAGACAAATTCACCTGCTTTCAGCTTCTACCCTGTCTGGTTTATTCCTTATCAAAGGATTATTGCTTATTCAGTGGAAATTATTGCAGCTTCCTAATGTGTGCTGTTAAAATTTTTGATTGCCACCTTTTACCTGTTCTGTTTGCATCCGCAGATTATTCCAGTCTAATGGCATCAACTGCAGCCAAT
This sequence comes from Naja naja, assembly GCA_009733165.1. Classification (NCBI taxonomy): domain Eukaryota; kingdom Metazoa; phylum Chordata; class Lepidosauria; order Squamata; family Elapidae; genus Naja; species Naja naja. Next base: position 59,926,374 of record CM019148.1, read on the forward strand.
ATACACTATTCTGTACATATGTCTTGAGGTTCAAAGGTGGGTGTTCTTACTAGATTTTAATTCATGCTATTTTCTCTCTCTCATTGCAATGATGCCATTAGCATATGGACAAAATGTCTGCTGTGGGAGATTGGCGTCTTCACAAAATGCCTATTTCTCAGAAGGCAATCTCGTCACCCTTTGCAATCCAAGTGGGACTTTTATAAGGCTCCCCCCCAAACATTCCTGAAAATAAATGCAAGGATAGAGGGTGGTGTTTTACTTCGCAGCACCCCAGCAACTCCCCTGCCACATTTTTTGAAATAGTGCATACTTTAGAAAATCAGATGCAACAAAACATCTGGTGGACTTCAAAGGTGTCTGAGGTATGTGCATCATGTCAGCTATTCTTATTGAATAAGTCCTTATCTTTGATGGTATAATTTTATCAATACAGAACAGGTGGTATATATTAGTGTCTCACTAAAACTGGTACCCATCAGGTATACAGGTAAGTTCTTGATTAATGACTGCCCTGTTTAGCAACTGTTCAAACTTATAACATTGGTGCTAAAAAGTAGATTTATGACCAGTTCTTAAACTTACAATGGTTGCATTGTCTCTGTGTCATGTGATTGCCATTCAGCCCCATTGGAAACCAGCACACATTTACAATGCTCACAGTGTTCCATGGTTATGTGATTACCATTTGAGATCTTCACAGCCAGTTTCCAACAAGCAAAGTCAGTGAGGAAGCTGATTTTGAATGTTGTGCTCTTTGTGAGGGCATTAAGATGGAGTTGCTGTCTGCAACTGGGAAAAGCAACTGCAGCCAGACAGAAATGTTTCCCACCTCTACTTCTCCAAGGATAGGCTCAACTTTTCCTTTCTCTCAAAGGGCTGTAAAAGTTTACAACCCCAGAAACTTGAGAGGAGATGGATCCCTCCATCCTTCCATCCACCCCCACTTGAACACTATACTCACCAAAATCCATGTTAGTGCTAAGTGAACCGAACACTGATTTTTAGGAACATGCCAACATCCCTAGGCAGCCTAACCCCAACTCAAGTCTACAAAAGTATGCATAGGAGAAAAGGATAAGAAGACAGCAAGAAGACAAGGATGCAATATCTGGAACTGTATAACTCTTCTACAAAGGCAAAAGGGTTCTCAATCAACTGTCAGGATCACAAGCTAGGGTAAACAGCCTACTGTGGTGTGATTCCAGTCTGGAGCTTGGCTTTTTGCTTTGACTAAAACTTGGCAGCAACCAGAAAAGGGGCAAACACACTGAGGCAGCACTTAATTCCAACAATTGCAAGAACTTCTGGAAGGAGTCTAAGTTGTATGCCATTTTACAAACTTTAAGACTTCCATTTGTTGTAAGTATTAACCTTCAAAGACTTAATTATGTGGCTACATCAACTTGCAAGGCCTAGAAGGGTGGTGTGAACCTAGGCAAGACCTATCATTAGGAAAGGTATGTGGTGCAATAAGGTACTTTGTACAGTTATCTTCTACACTCTGGTGTGTCCAGTCCTTGGAAAGCAAACAACCTTCATAGGAAGCCATCAGTAAGTTTCAAGTCAAGGTCATGAGCTGTCACACTTAATGACAGCAAGTGATTTGATTAACAACTGCAGTAAGCCAGTCACAGTCACATGATGTTTTGCTTAACAACTTAGCAATGAAATTGCCAGTCCCCAATGCAGTCATTAAGTGAGGAGTACCTATATTACAAATATAATTCTCAGAGCTTACAGTCAGTTGTAGTTCTAGTATATCTGCAGGACATCTGGTTAAGAAAAGCTACAAGCACTTAAAGGTCGATTCTTACTGATTTAGCCTTGAGGCTGCAATTTTTATAAAATGGTGCTAAATGTGAGCAATACATTTCTAAAAAAAATCCAACAAATGTATTGTCTAGCAAATTGTGATCTTTTCTTAGACATGAGGGGAAAATTGTTGAGAATTACTCCTCTAAATATTACATATGTTTATGGCTAGTGTTAGATTTGCATGAAGAGTCAGACGCGAAGTGCTTCAGTGAAGAGTTTATTAGTGACTACAGCTCATAACAGACCCAATTTGGCTGGTCTGTGGCTGCTACTTATAGCCAGCAGCTGCAGTTGCCAGCCAATCAGAGTGCAGGGTTTTCCCGCACTTTTTAAACCAATCATTTCTGACATTTTACAAGAACAGTTCAAACTTAACCAATGACATTCAAACCTGCATACATAACACCCCTCCCCACTAGGTTCAGTCTATACTCAAACCCCAACCTATCTAATGTATTCTTTTAAATAGGTGGGGCTCTTACGTGTACGTTGAGACCTTCGTGGTTCAGAAGTTTTAACATTCTCACCCAGTGAGAGAGGAAATGTGTCTGTTGACATTTCCCTAGTTGGACTTCCTGTGAAAGAAGACCCTGTTTGATTGTTAGAATCTGGTCTCTCCTCCCAACCCATCTCCAGCCCAATGTCAGCACCCAAGTCAGGTAGTGATGTGCAATCTTCCACTTGTAAGGATGGATTTTGGCATTGTGACAGGTTTTGGGATGGTTCCTGTCGTAATGGCTCGTTACACATGGGGTTGATTCTTGTTTGCTGATTATCCTCATGTTCCTCCCCTCCCCTAGAAAAGCATTAGGTATGGGAACTAGAGAGGAACAATTGCGATGTTCCTGAGGTAACCTGGATCTAAGCTGATCAATGTGCCTGCTCCAGAGGACTCCATCCTCTGTTTGTACCCTGTAAGAACAAGGGCCTGTGATTTGAGTTATTTCAGCAGGAATCCATGAAGGCTCACCCATAAGGTTCTTAGCATAAACAGAATCACCCACACTGAATGTGCAAACTTTGCTAGTGGAATCAAGTGGTGCGTTGGGTGCGAAAGTGGGATGAAGGTGGTCAAGGGGAGACCTAAGTTTCCTACCCATCAACAACTCTGCTGGGGATAAGTTATTAGATGGGTTAGGAGTGATGTGCTGAAGTTTTTCAACTTTCTCAGTGATGTCCCCAGGACCCAATTGCTGAAGCTTTTCCTTGGTAAAACATACCATGCGTTCAGCCTGGCCATTAGCCAAAGGGTGCCCAGGGGCTGTCAGGGCATGTCTGATACCCAGTTGTGCTAGATAGGATTCAAAAGGGTTGGATGTAAATTGAGGGCCATTGTCAGAGACAAGAATATCAGGTAACCCGTGGGTTACAAAAAGCTTTTTAAGCTGCTTGATGACAGCATCAGTTGTGGTGGATGCCATAGGGATTACCTCTAGCCATTTGGAATATGCATCTACTATAATAAGGAAGGTGTGCCCTCTGGTAGGGCCAGCAAAATCAATGTGAATCCTAGACCATGGGCCCCTAGGACATTCCCATTCCTGTTTGGGTATGAGAGGTGGGGCAGGCCTGACTACCTGACAGTTGGGACAAGATGCAACCCAGTGTTCAACCATTTTATCAATACCTGGCCACCATACATAACTCCTGGCCAATCCCTTCATCCTTACAATACCAGGATGACCCTCATGTAGCATTTCCAAAACCTCCCTTTGCAGTTTTGCAGGAATAACCACCCTGTTACCCCACAAAATACATCCTCTTAATACAGATAATTCAGTTTGCCTGGATTTAAAAGGTTGGGCAAGGTGAGGTAGATCTTGAAGAGGCCAACCTTTCTTAATCCAGCCTATAATAGGGGCCAATAAAGTGTCTTTGGCAGTCTCTCTGGCAATTTCAGCAGCGTGTACTGGAAGCTTGGCAACAGTTTCTAGGAAAAAGGTGTGTGCCTCAGGTTCAAAGTCCTCCTTGTGACAAGGAAGTGGGTAACGACTCAAGGCATCAGCATGTCCTTGCCAGGCTTGTGGATAAGGTTGTATGAATAAGCAGCAAGAAATTCAGTCCACCTCAGCATTCTTGGTGACAGGATAGTGGGTGTAGGTTTGTCTCCTGCCACAATGCCTAACGAAGGTTTGTGATCTGTGACAATGGTAAATGTTTTCCCATATAAATATTCATGAAATTTCTTGATAGCTGCAACAATTGCCAATGCTTCCTTGTCCAATTGGCTGTAATTCCTCTCTGCTTTGGTCAGGGTGCGAGAGTAAAATGCAATAGGGGCTTCCCTCCCGCTGGGAAGCCTGTGGCTCAAACCCCCTCCAAAGGGGGATGCATCACAAGTCAGTACAACAGGTAAATTCTCAGAGAACTGTATGAGTACAGCATCAGACGTGATTAGTCTTTTAATACTGTTAAATGCTGATTGTTCTTTCCTGCCCAAGACCCAAACAGACTTTTTGTCAAGCAATCTGTGTAATGATTCAGCAATGGTTGCCTTCTAAGGTAGGAACATGTGGTAAAAGTTAATAAGTCCAAGGAAGGCTTGCAAATCTGTTTTGCATTTTGGTCTAGGGGCTACTTTGATTGCTTGAACCTTGGCATCTGTAGGGTGGATGCCATGCTTGTCAATCATATAGCCCAAGAACTCAACCTTGTCAGTTCTAAGAGTGCATTTTTCTTCCTTGACTTTTAACCCGCTTTCTTGAATCTGGTAAGGACTTCTCTGAGTCTCTCTTGTAATTGAGTGTCATTTTCAGCAGAGATTAACACATCATCAAAGTAAGGCACTACCCTGGCAGTCCTTGGAGCATCCTTTCCATAAGGCTTTGGAAAATGCCTGGTGCCACACTTACTCCAAACTGTAACCTTTTACATTTGAAGGCACCTCTATGAGTCACAATGGTTTGGGCCTCTGCAGTGGCATCATCAACTGTTAGTTGTTGATATGCCTGGGCCAGATCCAATTTGGCAAAGACTGTACCTCTGCCAAGTGAATGTAATAAATGATGCACCACTGGAACTGGATATGCACTCTGTTGAAGCGCATGGTTCAATGTCCCCTTATAGTCCCCACAGATTCTCACTGACCCATCAGTCTTGACTGGTGTGACTATGGGTGTCTCCCATCTGGAGTGGTCAGTGGGCTCTAAAACTCCTTGAGCTATTAGTTTATCTAATTGTGCATCAAATTTTTCCTTTAAGGCAAATGGGACCCTTCTGGGCTTTAAGCAAATTGGGGGCACCTTGGGATCTAGGTTGAAAGTGATAGGGGTCCCCATATACTTGCCCAATCCTTCGCTGAAGACCTCTGGAAACTCAGACTTCAAGGCCTCCTCCCATTCAGTGTTGCTCACATGATTGATGCCAGTCACCTCAATGCCTAGTGGATTGAACCACTCAAGTCCCAGCAAGCTTGGGCGGTCCTTGTCCATGATGGTCAGGGGCAAACGTTTGGTGTGGCCTTTGAACTTCACGATGAATTCTCTTGTTCCAACTATTGAAATCTTGTTCCCTTGGTAGTCTTTAAGAGTCAGTGCTTGCTTCTGGAAATGCTTCTTCTGAATGTTGGGAAGTAGCCTGTGAATAGTGTCCCATGACACCATAAATAAATAGGAGCCTGAGTCCACTTCCATTTGGCAAGGCCTTCCTTCAATTAGTACCTTCACATGTACTTTTCTGCTTCTTAAGGTTGAAGAATGACCAATGGTGACTGCTTGATGAGTTTCATTCTTCCCATTTGCTTCTGTGTTGCACCCCATTTTCTCACTGAAGTTGTTAGGCTTGAAATCTTTGTCAGGAAACTTCTTTCTGCTTGATGGAGTTCTGGATGATTTGCAGACTCTTGCTAGGTGACCTCTTTTTTCACAACGGAGACAGATGGTATCAAAAAACTTGCATTCAGTGCAGGGGTGCCCCCCCCACAACCTCTGCAATAAAAATCTTGCCTCTTTCTTCCAAGGTCTTTTCTTTTCTTCTCCATTCTGAGTCTATAAATTCCTTCCTCCACCTCGCTACAGTCTGAATCAGAATCTAATTGCTCACAATGGGTTGTTGTGGATTTTTCCACATCAGGATGGCTTGCGGCCTTGTTAATTTTCTTCATGGCTGCTGCTGAGGACTTGGTAGCTTCCACTGAAGAAGCTTCTTTTATGGCCTCCTTAAGCGTGATCTTAGGTTTCATTAATAATTTGCTCTGCAAAACCTTGTCTTTTAGGCCTAGAACAAATCGATCGTGCGTGGCCTCTTCTAAGTTGATAAATTCACATGCACCCCCAATGTCCCTTAAACTTGCCACAAAGTCATTAACGTTTTCGCTTTCCCCTTTATCCTGACAGTAGAATTCGTGTCTCTTAATGAGGCACGATACTTGTGGCGTGTAATGGGCTCTTAATAACTTTTCTAAATCGGGCCAGTCCATTACCTTCACGTCTGCAGCTCCCGCCAATGCCTTCGCCATCTTGAAAACGGCCAGACTGCAGTGGGTGAGAAAGACCGCCCTCTTCCGCTTCTCGGAAATGTCGGTGAGATCCTTTCCCTCCAAATACATTTGGAAATGATCTGCATACGAGTCCCAGTCTTCTGCCGTCGGATCGAATGGGGCTGGGGGGGGTGTTCAGCACAGCCATCTCTCTCGGCTTCTTCTCCGCGTTGTCTTCTCTTTGGGAAGGATCCCATCCTCATCGCCAGTGTTAGATTTGCATGAAGAGTCAGACGCGAAGTGCTTCAGTGAAGAGTTTATTAGTGACTACAGCTCATAACAGACCCAATTTGGCTGGTCTGTGGCTGCTACTTATAGCCAGCAGCTGCAGTTGCCAGCCAATCAGAGTGCAGGGTTTTCCCGCACTTTTTAAACCAATCATTTCTGACATTTTACAAGAACAGTTCAAACTTAACCAATGACATTCAAACCTACATACATAACAGCTAGCATATAGATATGGCACATGTCCTGGCAATATCCTTTTGAGCAATCTGAAGATGAATAAAATGTATTACATTTTGTCACCCACTACATTATTATATTCTATTTATACTCTATTGCAAGGCTGTCATGCCACCCATGTCCCGTTTAGTGAAGGGGAAAAGAGTCATGATACATCATGTGACACCACCATGACAACGCGAATTTGACACCCCTGATCTGTTGCTTCACACAGAGGAAAAAGAAAAAGGACAAGTGTGGGCAATGGATGCAGCAAATGTTATGCTGGTATAATTTTCTGCTAACATATGATAGCATATTTGATGGTTACAAAAAAGAGGATGATCAAAAACAAGCTATCTTTCTCTAAAGAGGAGAGCAGGTGCACCATGTAGAAAGGGAAAGGGACAGATAAGGCTACCCTCAGATTAGCTTTCAGAAGTAGTTTCTTTTAGTCCTTTATCTTGTGAAGTGGTTGAAGATGTCATTGGAAGTAGCCTCTGTAATATTATTTGAATTATTCTTCATGCTCTTTTGGAATATTCAGTGAACTGGAAGAGTAAAATCTCCACATCAGCAAAGATAAAGGCTTGAATACCAGATGGGATCTGTGTTGTATTCAGATGAATTAACACATATAACTCAGTCTCCAGAATTCCCTTTCTTTTGTCTGACCAAGAAAAGAATGGAAAATGTGTTGCTTCTTTTAGATTCCATCATCCTAGCCATAATACTGTAGTGACCAACACTGGACTAGGAGAATATCTTATAGGGTTGCCTAAGGTTACTACTCATGTTTGATACATATCACCTCTGGTCAGACTCAGTAAACTTCTAAATACCATGTCCTGGGAAATGATATAAGAAGAAATGTATTAACCTGCTTGCATGCCTTCGAAGAAGAGGAAGCAGTTGCTCATTGTAAGAAATAAGATGCTAGACATTGGTCTGATGCTTGACTTACACTCTTAACCCTATATTTAATATTATACACATAAAACTGAGAATGAACAAAAGGTATATTGCATCCTTCCTGGCATATGAACCTGCTAGCAGCATGTAGGAAATAGTGAAATATGAGATGGACCTATGGTTGGATTTCAGGGCTATTCTTATGTAGTCTACAGATGTTTCAAGACTTCTGGACTTGTCTTGAGAATGAGATGACCTGAGGTTGCTCTGTTTCAAAATGTCAGTAATAGGTCACTGCTAACAAGAACCTGTATCAGATACTACTAAAATTCAATAGAAGAAAATCTTTTGTATAAATAGTGACACAAAATAAAGGCAGAAATGTACTCTTAAATTATTTTGTTTGGTTATTTATTTATGAACAATATTTTTAACCCACCCTAATTCCAGAGGGCTTTGGGTGTCACACACCACAAAAACAAAATAGAAAATAAACATAATAAAAATAGTCTAATCTGCATATCTATGACAGATGCCCTTAGTGAAATCAGCTGGGACTACACCCAGTTGAAATAAGTCTACATAAAGGCATTAGGCCAGGAGGTTAAGAGAGGTGGGTGAAGTTTTGTTTTGTCATATTTAGTATCCAATTCTTTATTTTTCTCCAATACTTCTGGGCAAATGGGCAAGTCCACCACATGTGAAAATATTGATGTTTTTGTTGGTTGTTAACTAATTTTGCATGGTGGGTGAGTGACTATATACATTGATTGCTTGGCTGACTGAATGAACAAACTGCTCCTTAAGTTGTTGGGAAAAATCTTCATGTGCCTCATAGTATTTCTCCTGGATCCAGTAATGGAAGACTTGCAGGATCAAGTTGGGGAAAGAGTTGATGGCACATAATCAGCATCTTCAGATCACACTGAATCTGTTCAAGACTAAAGGATACTATTAACAGTTATCATTCAATGCTATGATCAGTTGTGGTAAGCCCATGTTTGCCATGGAAACCATGAACTCATGAGCTACATGAGATTCCTTCCGCAGGATATGATGGTTGAAATCAAGAAAGATCAAAAACTCTAGGAATTCCAACATCAGCCTCAAAGATAGGCTTGCCTTTAATATTACTTAAGTCCTAACCCAAGAGCATAATTAAATCATAGTGTTGTAGAAATTCTCCAGAGGAACTGAGAGGTCGCTGCGATCACCTTCAGGATATTAGGATCTTTATCATTAAATATTTGGGCAACAGCATAGGCCTATTAAATAACACACCCTCTTTTTTCATTTTTTAAATGAATTACATTTCCTCAGTATTTAAGTTGTTAATTAGCTAGAGAGATCAACAAAGAAAAGTTTGCTGAATTACAAAGTAGGACAATATTTTAGTTATGAGAGAAAAACAATAACAAGCAAACTATAATGAGAAACTTTTCCCAATAGCTCTGGTGAAAATAAGAAGATATATGAATGCTCAGGAAATACCTATTTACTTTAAATGGCTTTATAACTTCAAGATCTGCACAGAAAGAACTGGCTAATTATGAGACAATTCGATGAGTAGATGATTGGAGAAGTCTGCATATGTAACTTTTATCTTCATAAAAGCAAACAAAAGAAAAAATTCAGAGAATTAAAGAGAAGTTATTTTGACAATGATACCTGGAAAGATTGTAGAGAGAACATAAAGATTTTGATCTGTAAGTATCTCAAAAATAATGTAAAAATTGCCAAAGTCAGCACAGAGTTATGAAGCACATTGCTAAGCTAACCTCTTCCCGTTTATAGATTTTCTTCTTTCTTAGTAGATTGTGGGAATATCATAGTTGGGTTTCTGTGGTTCACTTGAACAACAGCTATTTGTAGCTCCTCATTTTTTGGATGGAGCCTTTGTCATTTATCCTTCAATTTTTATTGAAGACTTAGATGAAAAGGGCAGAGAGAATGTCATTTTATACCATGCAAATGGTATAAAATGGGTGGGATGCCAATATCAATAGCACTTAGACTTATATACCCCTTCATAGTACTTTACAGTCCTCTCTAAGCAGTTTACAGAGTCAGCATATTGCTCCCAACAATCTGGGTCCTCATTTTACCATCCTCAGAAGGATGGAAGGCTGTGTCAATCTTGAGCTGAACTAAGAATTGAACTGCTGGCAATCAGCGGAATTAGCCTGCAGTACTGCATTCTAATCACTGCACCACCACGGCTCTTCAATAGACTTGAAAAGAAAAACAAAGTTGAAGATTAACTTGAAAAGTTAAAGAAAAAATTATGCATTAAGGAGATAGAAATCAGATGCATGGATGTAGAAAGGGATATCTGACTTGGTAATAGTACTTGTGAAAAAGTTAATTAACAAACTGAACAAGCCAGTGGTAAGATGTGTTTATAAAAAAGACAAATGTAATTTTAGGCTACATCAACAGAAGCACAGTTTCTACAGAAACCATAATTCCACTTTATTCTTCTTAGTCAAACTCTATATGGTATTGTGCTCAGTTTTGGATACTATGCTTTATGAAGGATTCATATACACTGGAATGAATTCAGAAACGAGTAACAACGATTAGAGCAATAGAAAACAAATACTATGAGAATTTTGAAGAGTTTTAATGTTTATACTTGAAAAAGAGGACTGAGAAAGGATATTCTGATAAGTACCTGCAAAAAATGTTACATAGCAGAAAGCAGCCAAAACCTGTCTCTACTATCCTAGAAGACAGGATTTATAATGTGGGTATTTAAGTTCCATTTGAATGTTAGCACAATGCTCCATTTCAACACTTGAGCCACTTATTAAGGATACTGGTTGGCTTGCTTTCACAGGATTTGTTTGAGAAGCTGACAGCAATCTGTCATGCATGCTTTAAAACTGAATTCTTTGCAAGCAAGGGAATTAAACTTCTTGGCTTAAATGGTCTCTTCCAACTCTATGATTCCATGAATTTTTCCATTTTCTGTTTGATGATTTCTAATGCTAATGCCAGATGAGATCACAACAGCTCAAGCAGAAATGAAAATGCTTTCAAATGCACAACATTTAAATCACTGATGCTGTCTGCTGGAACCCAGTTAGCCTTACTAAAGAAGAAAAGACAAGAGATTTCTCTCTTTCTCTCTCTCTCTCTCTCCATATATATGTGTAAAATTTTTAAAAAATATCTAGGATATTTTGAGAAAAGAAGTAGAATATCCCCTCTCAGATCAGAAAAACTTTGCATTCTATTACACCAACAGCATGAAAATTGTCTCAAAAATAGACTGTATTATCACAATATACCTGTTCTCCAGCTCCCTCCAGCAAATATAATGAAATAATCAAAAGAAAGATGACATGTCTCTTGCTTGTCACCTTTACTCTACTGTTCAGCAGGTAATTTTAAGAAAAGAGAAGCTCACATCCAGCAATACCAGCAGACACTGGATGCAAGCATGATCCACAAGTGCTCAGGTTTACTTTTTGATGAGCCTCCAATCAAGACATCCCAGAACTATCAGCTACTTAAGCAATCTGTCCATTCTTTTCATAAATGGACATTCCATTGGTCTAATAGCAGAGGTGGTATTCAACAGATTCTAACCAGTTCTGGAGAATTGGTAGCGGAAATTTTGAGTAGTTTGGAGAACTGGCAAATACCACCTCTGACAGGAGATTTTACAGTACCCTTCCCCTGTCACGCCCACTAAGCCATGCCCACAGAACCGGTAGTAAATTTTTTTGAATCCCACCACTGTCTAATGGAGAGTTAATCCAGACCAAGCTGCTTTAAGTTCCTCCACTAGCTCCAAGACAGCAGCTGATTGAACCAGCTCATGGATACCTCATGCATAGATTTCCTAAATCAAAGATGTACAAATTGAAAAAGATGAAATTATAGTTTCATTCAATGGCACAGCACTCTTTACACACATAAATCCAGAACTAGAAAATGAACCAATGAAAGCAGCATTACACAACACACTCAACCTTACCTAATACCCAGAACCATGGATCTGACCAACCTCTGCCTCATTGCCTATTTTCACCTTGATGGACAAATATATATATATATAAATCAGAGGAACACCCATAGAATCATCACTCTCAAGACTTACAGGAGAGATTGTAATGCAGGATTTAGAAAGTATAACACTCTCACATACACAATCAAAACTATGTATCTGGTATATAAATGACACTTTTGTTGTCATAAAAAAGGAAGAATTAGAGAGGACACAGGAAACAATAACATCTCCAAAGGAATAAAAGTCACAAAGGAAGAAAAAAACCTTAGACATACTTTGAGAATATTTTTCAATTATCAAGTGCTTTATTCCAAATACATTCACTCAAGGGCTATTTTGGTTACCTTTGCTATACATATCAAAATCATTATTTTGTCACGTGAGGTGATAGCAACCAAGGAAAGTTTAAATTTATGACCATGTATTCCAACAATCCGGAATTATTATGGTTCAATCATCACCATGAATTCTAAATACATGTTGATGACTTTATTTAAGTAATGAGGTATTTAATTTTTAAAGGCTGACAAAATCTGTATACCAAATAAAGAAGCAAGGCAGAAGAGATATAGAAAGCCTTTAGCATTTATGTGACACAAATTTGTTTCTCATTTTTAGATGAGATGGACTTTTAAAATAACCTGAGTGCAGAAATTCAGGTGAGGGACTGATAAAAAGTCCTTAGAATATTTTAAGGAGAAAACACTGAGGTATTTAATATTTTTGAAACCTTTGCAATTTATAAGAAAAAGTTGACATTTGGCAAGGGGTTTCTCCAGGGATCCATGTACTTTCTTGATTCTATTTCTTCTAAATATAGTATATCAAGGTAGTCAAAATAAACATCTCTGAAAAATCCACATTTGAGCAAGTGAAGGAAATCACAATGCTCAATAGAAGGTATGAATTTGTTCAGCTGACTTATGGAAATCTCAGATTTTATTGGGTTTATTAATACACATAAGGATAGAATTACTTACCATCATGCATGACATCATGCCTATGGAAGAAGAATGGAAGGCAAAAGAAATACTATTGAAATTTGACAAAGGCTTACTGTACATATACATGGAGTTTTTTGCTGGAAACTGGCATGTCGCAAATCATGATCTTGTCATTGCAGGATGCCATGACGGTCATAAAGGTGACAGGTTGCCAAGCACCCAACATGGAGCCATGTGACCATTGGGGGGCAGGGCAGTGCAATAATTTACAGTGGGTGGAGGAGGGTCTTTATGGGCCATAGATGCAATAGACTGTGCATCTGCAGCAGAACAGGGAGATGATTTTGCTAAGAACTTTCCCAGAAGAAGACTCAGATCAAGAGACTGCATAGTCCTGAGCTGAAGGGAGGGGAAAAAAAGAGATTCAAGGTAATCACTAGAATCTCCCAAGAGAAATCTAGTTACTTAGAAAGTTATAGCTTTAATTTGGCAAGATTCTGTCTCTTAGGTGTAGGCAAATAAAGAACTGGACTCGATTGGATCTCTCTGTCTCATCTCCAGGCTGGAGTTTGACAGTAAAGCATCTCTTCCATGGTTATTATAAATGTGATGTCATTAAGCAACTGGTGGTAAGGCAAAGGCTACCTGTATTGGAAAGACTCCTGGCAATTTACAATGTAAAAAATAAAATCAATGGAACAAATATATGCTCATTCATAAAACTCTTAAACCATCAAGATTCTCTTGATAACTCTACACTGAAAGTAGACACAAATCTTCTAGTAAGGATGATTGTAGATTGAAAAAACCTTCATGAGGGAATTCCAATCATTGCCAAATATCAATTTGATATCTATAGTAGGATTAAGCTTTAACTTATTGCATCTTTTCTTCCTACCTGTGCAGTTTAAAAGGCTTGAAACCACTCTCTTTTGGACAAAAGGGATGTTTCTCATCTATTGCTTGTTTCACCAACAGACTAGTCTGTTTTCAGACTGCTTGTTTCTGACCTTGTGGCAATTGTCTTTCACAAAATTCATCAACTTTCCCAATACATATTATTCAAACAAACCAACAAATATTTTTTTTATTTATTGATCAAATTTATACAGCCACCTGAATTAACTCTTTTGCAGCATACAAAAACGCTTAACATACATTATTAAATTGACTGCCAAAAACTGGTCAAAATTGCACTCTTGAGCACAAGAAAGAGTTCCACCTAAATCTCTGCATATGCCATACAGATGTAGCTGTAATAAGGAAATATTGTCTTTTGTTGCTCACCCATCTCCATGAAACTCCTTTATTGAGAATGGGGACCCTTTAGTATTCTCATTTGAACTGAGTGGATCAGACAGATTGGTCTGTTTAGGAGATACCTGGAAGCCAAATCGTAAAACATTTATTGGTTAAAACCAGCTTAGGAATTGCACACAGTAGCATATTCAGAGCCAACACAGTGCCTCCAAAATCAGTGTTATTTAGCTATAGCAGCTGTCATACATCAGCAAGCAGGATGCTGTAGTTTGCATGAATTGGAGCTTCTGGATAGTTTTCAAAAGCAGAGCCATGTAAAGTATACTGCGGGGGTCTTCCTTAGAGGTATGGGGACATTTGTTAGTCAAGCTTTCCTGCTCAAAACAAGATTGCAACTGGCCCACCAGCCAAATTTTGGCTAAGACTCCCCTATCTACAGCCTTCATCCTATGAATCTAGAGAAGTTTTAAATATACGCAATATATCCTATCTTTTTTCTGGGACTTCATCAGTCCCTGATCATGGAGTATCCTTCTATTTATTTTTACTTATAACGCTAAACTTTAAAGTTTAATATCCACATAATTCTTATCCAGTAAGATCAAACAGAGACTCATAAATTGAGCATAGTAACAAATCAGTTCCTACAACCCAATATGTCAAACCACATGCAATAGTGGAAACGAAGGGGGAATGAAGAATTTGAAGGTAAGCTGGTACTTTTGGGGAGTTATTTGAAATGAGTTCAGAGAATGGCAGTCTGCTCCCAAGAATAAGGTATCTGTGGCTAGACTATTCCTCCATGAATCCTTTTATTAACAGACAAAGAGTTCTTTCAAGGTAGAATCATAAACAATTGCCCCAAGGGGGAAAGGAAAACAGTATGATGAAACATGTTTCCTTAACATGAGTCCAAACATATTTTTCCCCTCATGATTCTTCTAGAGCTGAATTGCTAAGCATAAGAGAAAGGGTTTGTGTTAGCTTGAACAACAAATGAGGCAACCACATGCTAATTTTATCTGAGCCAACCCATGGAATCTGTTATGTATGTAGGTTTAAATGTTATTGGTTTATTTTGAACTGTTCTTGTAAAATGTCAAATGGGATTGGTTTAAATAGTGCGGGAAAAACCCTGCACTCCCATTGGCTGGCAACTATGGCTGCTGGCTATAAAAAGCAGCCATAGCCCAGCCAAGTCGGGTCCATTCGAGCTGTAGTCACTTAATAAACTCTTCACTGAAGCTCTTCGCGTCTGACTCTTCATGCAAACATAACACTGGTGACGAAGGTGGTATTGCCCTGAAGAAGAGACAACACGGAAGACAAGCAGAAGAGCGAGATGGCTGCGCCTGACACCCCCCCAGCCCCATTCGATCTGGCGGCGGAAGACTGGGAATCGTATGCGGATCACTTCCAGATGTACTTGGAAGGAAACGACCTCACCGATATCCCCGAGAACCGGAAGAGGGCGGTATTTCTCATGCACTGCAGTCCAGCAGTCTTCAAGATGGTGAAGGCGTTGGCGGGAGCTGCAGACTTGAAGGTAATGGAATGGCCTGATTTGGAAAAGCTTTTAAGAGCCCATTATGCCCCACAAGTATCGTGCCTCATTAAGAGACACAAGTTTTACCGTCGGGATCAAGGGGAAAGCAAAAATGTTAATGACTTCGTGGCAAGTTTAAGGGACATTGGGGGTGCTTGTGAGTTTACCAACTTAGAAGAGGCCATGCGTGATCGGTTTGTTCTAGGCCTCAAAGATAAGGTCTTACAAAGCAAACTGTTAATGAAACCTAAGATCACGTTTAAGGAGGCCATAGAGGAAGCTGTTTCAGCGGAAGCCACCAAGTCCTCAGCAGCGGCCATGAAAAAGATTAACAAGGCCTCAAGCCATTCTGATGTGGAAAAATCCACAACAACCCATTGAGCAAATAGACTCTGATTCAGATTGCAGTGAGGTGGAAGAAGGAATTTTTAGACTCAGAATGGAGAAAAAGGAAAGACCCTGGAAAAAGAGGCAAGAATTTTATTGCAGAGGCTGTGGGGGCCACCCCGCACTGAATGCAAGTTTTAGACACCATCTGCCTACGTTGTGAGAAAAGGGTCACCTAGCAAGAGTCTGCAAATCATCCAGAACTCCACCTAGTAGGAAGAAATTCCCTGAAAAGGATTTCAAGCCCAACAACTTCATTGAAAAAATGGGGCGCAACTCAGAAGCAAATGGAAAGAATGAAACTCATCAAACAATTACCATTGGTCATTCTTCACCCTTGAGAAGCAGAAAAGTACATGTGAAGGTATTCATTGAAGGAAGGCCTTGTCAAATGGAAGTGGACTCAGGCTCCTATGGTGTCATGGGACACGATTCACAGGCTACTTCCCAACATTCAGAAGAAACATTTCCAGAAGCAAGCACTGACTCTTAAAGACTACCAAGGGAACAAGATTCCAGTAGTTGGAACAAGAGAATTCACGTGAAGTTTAAAGGCCACACCAAACGTTTGCCCCTGACCATCGTGGACAAGGATCGCCCAAGCTTGCTGGGACTTGAGTGGTTCAAGCCACTAGGCATCGAGGTGACTGGCATCAATCACGTGAGCAACTCTGAATGGGAGGAGGCCTTGAAGTCTGAGTTTCCAGAGGTCTTCAGCGAAGGATTGGGCAAGTATATGGGGACCCCTATCACTTTCAACCTAGATCCCAAGGTGCCCCAATTCGTTTAAAGCCCAGGAGGGTTCCATTTGCTTTAAAGGAAAAAATTGATGCACAATTAGACAAATTAATTGCTCAAGGGTTTTAGAGCCCACTGACCACTCCAGATGGGAGACACCCATAGTCACACCAGTCAAGGCTGATGGGTCAGTAAGAATTTGTGGAGACTATAAGGGGACACTGAACCATGCGCTGCAGCAGAGCGCATATCCAGTTCCAGTTGTGCATCATCTGTTACATTCACTTGGCAGGGGTACAGTCTTTGCCAAATTGGACTTGGCCCAGGCATATCAACAACTAACAGTTGATGATGCCACTGCAGAGGCCCAAACCATTGTGACTCATAGAGGTGCCTTCAAATGTAAAAGGTTACAATTTGGAGTAAGCGTGGCACCAGGCATTTTCAAAGCCTTATGGAAAGAATGCTCCAAGGACTGCCAGGGGTAGTGCCTTACTTTGATGATGTGTTAATCTCTGCTGAAAATGACACTCAGCTACAAGAAAGACTCAGAGAAGTCCTTACCAGATTCAGGAAAGCGGGGTTAAAAGTCAAGGAAGAAAAATGCACACTTAAGACTGACAGGGTTGAGTTCCTGGGCTACATGATTGACAAGCATGGCATCCACCCTACTGATGCCAAGGTTAAAGCAATCAAAGAAGCCCCTAAACCTAAATGCAAAACAGATTTGCAAGCTTTCCTTGGACTTATTAACTTTTATCACATGTTCCTACCTCAAAAGGCAACCATTGCTGAACCATTGCACAGATTACTTGATAAGAAGTCTGTTTGGGTCTGGGGAGGAAGGAACAATCAGCATTTAACAGTATTAAGAGACTAATCACGTCTGATGCTGTACTGATACAGTTCTCTGAGAATTTGCCTGTTGTACTGACTTGTGATGCATCCCCTTTTGGAGTGGGGGGGGTTTGAGCCACAGGCTTCCCAGTGGGAGAGAAGCCCCTATTGCATTTTACTCTCGCACTTTGACCAAAGCAGAGAGGAATTACAGCCAATTGGACAAAGAGGCATTGGCAGTTGTTGCAGCTGTTAAGAAATTTCATGAATATCTGTATGGCAGAACATTTACCATTGTTACAGATCACAAACCTTTGTTAGGCATTGTGGCAGGAGACAAGCCTACACCTACTATCCTGTCACCAAGAATGCTGAGGTGGACTGAATTTCTTGCAGCTTATTCATACAAACTGATTCACAGGCCTGGCAAGGACATTGGACATGCTGATGCACTGAGTCGTTGCCCACTTCCTTGCCACAAGGAGGACTTTGAACCTGAAACACACACCTTTTTCCTAGAAACTGTTGCCAAGCTTCCAGTTCATGCTGCTGAAATTGCCAGAGAGACTGCCAAAGACACTGTGTTGGCTCCTGTTATAGGCTGGATTAAGAAAGGTTGGCCTCTTCAAGATCTACCTCACCTTGCCCAACCTTTTAAGTCCAGGCAAACTGAATTATCTGTATTAAGAGGATGTATTTTGTGGGGTAACAGGGTGGTTATTCCTGCAAAACTGCAAAAGAGGTTTTGGAAATGTTACATGAGGGTCATCCTGGTATTGTAAGGATGAAGGGATTGGCCAGGAGTTATGTATGGTGGCCAGGTATTGACAAAATGGTTGAAAACTGGGTTGCATCTTGTCCCAATTGCCAGGTAGTCAGGCCTGCCCCATCTCACGCCCCCACACAGGAATGGGAATGTCCTAGGGGCCCATGGTCTAGGATCCACATTGATTTCGCAGGTCCTACTAGAGGGCACACCTTTCTTATTATAGTAGATGCA
This sequence comes from Naja naja, assembly GCA_009733165.1. NCBI lineage: Eukaryota > Metazoa > Chordata > Lepidosauria > Squamata > Elapidae > Naja > Naja naja. The sequence goes on from CM019148.1 coordinate 59,944,755, forward strand.
TATTCCAAATGGCTAGAGGTGTTTCCCATGACATCCACCACAACTGATGCTGTCATCAAGCAGCTCAGAAAACTGTTTGTAACCCACGGGTTACCTGATGTTCTTGTCTCTGACAATGGCCCTCAATTTACATCTAACCTCTTTGAATCCTATTTAGCACAACAGGGTATCAGACATGCCCTTACTGCCCCTGGGCACCCTTCAGCTAACAGCCGGGCTGAACGCATGGTACGTTTTACCAAAGAGAAGCTTCAGCAACTGGGTCCTGGGGACATCACTGAGAAGGTTGAAAAACTTCTTAGTGTTCAGCACATCACTCCTAGCCCATCTAATAACTTATCCCCAGCAGAGTTGTTGATGGGTAGGAAACTTAGGTCTTCCCTTGACCGCCTTCATCCCACTTACGCACCCAACGCACCACTAGATTCCACTTCCAAAGTTTGCACATTCAGTGTGGGTGATTCTGTTTATGCTAAGAACCTCTTAGGTGAACCTTTGTGGATTCCTGCTGAGATAACTCAGATCACAGGCCCTCGTTCTTACAGGGTACAAACAGAGGATGGACTCCTCTGGAGCAGGCACATTGATCAACTTAGATCCAGGTTCTCTCAGGAATATCACCCTTGTCTCTCTCTAGTTCCCTCACCTGATGTCAATTCTAGGGGAAGGGGAGGAACAGGAGGAAAATCAGCAAGCAAGAATCAACCCCATGTGTAACGAGCCATTACGACAGGAACCATCCCTAAACCTGTCACAATGCCAAAATCCATCCTTAGAAGTGGAAGATTGTACATCACTACCTGACTTGGGTGCTGACATTGGGCTGGAGATGGGTTGGGAGGAGAGACCAGATTCTAACAGTCAAACAGGGTCTTCTTTCACAGGAGTCCCAATGGGGAAATGTCAGCAGACACATTTCCTCTCTCACTGGGTGAGAATGTAAAAACTTCTGAACCACGAAGGTCTCAATGTACACGCAAGAGCCCCACCTATTTAAAAGAATACATTAGATAGGTTGGGGTTTGGTATGGACTGAACCTAGTGGGGAGGGGTGTTATGTATGTAGGTTTAAATGTTATTGGTTTATTTTGAACTGTTCTTGTAAAATGTCAAATGAGATTGGTTTACATAGTGTGGGAAAAACCCTGCACTCCCATTGGCTGGCAACTACGGCTGCTGGCTATAAGAAGCAGCTGTAGCCCAGCCAAGTCAGGTCCATTCGAGCTGTAGTCACTTAATAAACTCTTCACTGAAGCTCTTCGCATCTGACTCTTCATGCAAACTTAACAGAATCAATTTGTGGTTCAGTGGGTCACTGTAAATCCGGGCTGTCAAACTCACGGCCCATGACCCGGATACATCACACGCTGGCCATGCCTACGCCCGGTTTAGCAAAGGGGAAAAAAGATATGTCACGTGATGCTGCTGTAATGATGCGAGTTTGACACCCCTGCTGTAAACCCATAACATTTGGGTTAGTTTAATTATTCCTAGTTATCCTTGGGTAAGAGTAGCTTATGCACTCAGCCAGTATTTCAGGTGACTGATGATGGTAAGCGATGTTGAAAACTGCTGGAGGTAATTTCCTGTTTTAGTTTCACATCCAGCACATTCTCCATTAATCCATTCCTGCATGCAAATCAGAGCAAGCAGATGCACCGCTCTGTTCAGCTATCAAAAATAGCTTGATGTTTATTATTAAAGATTAGCAAAACATAAAAAAAACTAGAGGGAAAATAGAACACACACAGACAGATGAACTGCAACTGAAGAAACGGATGGCAAAAGAAATTAAACTTGGACCTTTTAAGCCCACTGGAAATACTCTAATTTTGTAATTAGCACGCTCATTCCCCAAAGGGAGGACTTTAACCCTTTCATGTACACAATGGCAACAGACTCAAGAAGGAAAACCTGGCTGAACCTTATTTATTCTACATTTGGTGGATGAGATTGATGTGTCCAACAAGTGACAGGAAAACAATTCAGAAAAGTGCCGCAGACCTCATGCGAGCATGGTACCTGTTTGCAATTTATTAAAGCGGCCTAAAAAAAGCTGTTATTGCTTCAAGCACTGCATTAATTTCAAGGAGTAGAGTGCTTAAATCAGCAATATGTGAGTATGTATGTATGTATGTACATATGTGTGTGTGTGTGTGTGTGTATATTTTATTTATTTATTTATACTTGAACTTGTATGCCGCCCCATCTCTGAAGACTCGGGGAGGCTCACAGGTAAAAACACATACAATAAATATTTTAAAAAATAATTAAACAAAGACAAGCCCAAATATAAGACATAAAAAACAATAAACATTAAAACCCTCCCTCCCTAAGGAGGGGTCACAGCCCAGGTTGGTCAAATAACCAGGTCTTTAATTCATGGCGAAAGGTGCGGAGATCGGGGGCCAGGCGGAGCTCCAAAGCAGTTGATTCCAGAGGTCAGGGGCCGCGACAGAAAAGGCTCGTCATTGGGGAGTCACCAGCCAGCACTGACCCGCCGACGGGACCCCGAGGAGTCCTTGCCTATGGACTCGCACAGGGCGGCCGGTACTAGATATCGGAAGAAGACGCTCCCTCAAATATTGAGGACCCATGCCATGTAGGACTTTGAATGTCAAAACTAAAACCTTGAATCTCACCCGGAGCGCAACCAGCAGCCAATGTAGGCCATGCAGGAGGGGGATAACATGGGAGAACCGGGTAACTCCCATCACCACCCACGCGGCCGCATTCTGCACCAGCTGCAATCTTCGGATGGTATGCAAGGGCAGTCCTAAATAGAGAGCGTTGCAGTAGTCGAGTCTGGAAGTGACAAAGGCATGAGTAACTGTGCGCAGGGCATCCCGGTCCAGAAAAAGGCAGAGTTGTCGAACTAGATGGAGCTGGGCAAAGGCCTCCCTGGCGACATCCCCCACCTGCTCCTCCAATCGGAGCCGTACATCCAGGAGGACCCCCAGATTCCACGCCCTATCCACAGGGGCAACACCTCTCCCCCTATGGCCAAAGATGGACAATCTAGACTGGGCCGAGATGCCGTTACGCACAGCCACTCAGTCTTGGCCGGGTTGAGTCGAAGCATGATCCGTACCGCATCCAAACACCGGGACATCAGGGAGAGGGCATCATTGATCTGGCCTGGGGTGGAAATATACAGCTGAGTATCATCAGCGTATTGATGGAATCGCACCCCAAAACCACGGATGATCTCACCCAGCGGTTTCATGTAGATGTTAAATAAGAGAGGGGAAAGGACCGACCCCTGCGGGACCCCACAAGAGAGAGCCCTTGGGGTCGACCCAACCCCCTCCACCAACACCATTGCGACGCCCGAGAGGTAGGAGGAGAACCACTGAAGCACAGTGCCCCCCACTCCCAGCCCCACAAGGCGGTGCAAAAGGATACCATGGTCGATGGTATCGAAAGCTGCTGAGAGGTCTAATAGGACCAGGACAGAGGAAAAACCCCTGTCCCGGGCCCTCCAGAGATCATCCATCAGCGCGACCAATGCCGTCTCCATGCTATGACCGGGTCGGAAGCCCAATTGACATGGATCCAGGTAGTCCGCTTCATCCAGGAAGAGCGGGACCTGCTGAGCCACCACACTCTCAACAACCTTCGCCAAAAAGCAAAGGTTGGAGACCGGACGAAAGTTGTCTAACACGGTCGGGTCCAAGGCAGGCTTCTTCAGGAGGGGTCTCACCACCGCCTCTTTCAAGGCAGAGGGGAAGACACCCTCCCTCAATGAAGCATTGACAACTGCCCGGAGCCAACCGCAGGTGGCCTCCCTGGCGGCATAAGTCAGCCAGGAGGGACACGGGTCCAACAAACATGTGGTGGAACTCAGCCGCCGCATAATCCTGCCCACTTCATCCTCGGAAACAGGATCGAACTCATCCCAAATAACAGTGGCCAGACTACCTGCCACTTGTTCCTCAGACTCCTGCAAATCGGAGGACAACCCATCCCGAATGCGAGTGATCTTATCCGACAGATATTGACCAAACTCCTCAGCCCTACCGCACGGGTCTGGCCCTCCCTCAAGACGAAGGAGGGAGCGGGTAACCCAAACAGCGGCTGGGCGGTTATCTGGCGCTATGAGAGTGGAGAGATAAGACCTCCTCGCCTCTCCCATAGCCACCAGGTAAGTCCTAATATAGCCTCTTAGCTGGGCACCGGGGAACGGGTCGACCTCTACCTGCTCTCTAAGCCCCTCCGATGATGTTTCATCTCCCGGAGCTCCTCAGTATACCAAGGGGCAAACCGGGATCCACGGCATGTAAGGGGACGCATGGGGACAACCCTGTCGAGGGCCTCCAACGCAGCCCATTGCCAGGCAGTTGCCAGATCCTCGGCAGAGCTGTGAGCAAGGGAAGAAGGAAAAAACCCCAGTTCTGCCTGGAACCTCTCTGGGTCCATCAGGGTGGAACCATCTAAGTGGCTCCTCATCCCAGCAGTGGGGGATGGCCTGTTGGAAGACCAGCTGTAGGAGATAGTGATCAGACCATGGAACGGGCAAGGCCGTAGAAGTAACTTGCCCTCTGTCACTCCGCCACTGTTCAGAGACAAAAACTAGGTCAAGAGTATTTCCCCCTTCGTGAGTAGGGCCTTGAATCAACTGGGTCAGGTCCATGGCCTCCATAGAAGCCATGAATTCCTGGGCCAAACCCGCCCCCCAGGGAAGGCAAGTTGAAGTCCCCCAGGACTATAAGGCCCGGGAACTCCACCGCCACCCCGGAGAGGAGATCGAGAAGCCCAGGTAGGGCCGCTGCCACACAGCTGGGGGAAAGGTATGCTGGCAGCAAGCCCACCCGACCATTAGGCCCTCACCTCAGGAGGAGGATCTCACTCCCGCCTATCTCTACAACAGAGCACAAAGCCGAAGACACCAGTCTGAAGATGGTGAGTGGGATCTCGTTGAAACATTGCCAAGATACTCCCAATCTTACACGGGATAAGACCCGAATACACCAAGACCTACATATATATATATATGTATATATATGGACCTATATATATATATCCAGATTTGTGCATAAACTTGAACAAACGTCAGGCTTGCTTTAACAAAGAGCAGAGAGCTCCTTGTTCGCTTGAGTTCTTAAGCACTTTGGAATCATTTTTCAAACAGCCATCCTAAATAACTTGGAGCTTTTATGATGTATACATCAGTTGAATTTAAGCTACCTGCTTCTCCTCAGTTAAATGGTGCCCTGAACTTTTGCTCCGAATTCCTGCTCAGGTGGCATCCGTGATTATGACTGCAGGTTTCTTTTGCCTGGAATTTGGAACCGTTTCAAGCTGCCTGCATAGCAAGGCTTTTAAAAATGGCAAGCACTGCTGCCATTAGCAACTGGAATCATTTTATCCTTTAATAATGGACATAGGTCAAGCCATTGTTCAAATTGCTTGAAAATCCTCTACGAGAAAGGTTAGTTTCCCCAGCCTAAATCAGTGCCATGGACAATTCTTCCCATTGAAATCTCCCTTGAGCCACAGAATGAAATAGAAGTTCTACCAAAACACACGACTTTGTTTTAATAAATCCAGAATAGAATGAAAAATAAAACAATGATTACTTTTTGCCCATCTCATGGGAATAGCAACATTAGAAAACAAAGAAACCCCAACCATTTGCTGACTGAAATATTCTATCTTAAAAGAATGAACAAATTCAATTTCAAGAACATTTCAGGGAGCTACAGTAAATTGGAGATTGAAGTCTGCTGACCAAAGCAACAGATAAAATCAGATTTCAGACTTACGGCACATCAATAACTAATGTGATCTTTCAGATGATGGAGATATACAGTAAGGCTTTGTGAAATTTCATCAGTATTTCTTTTGCCTCCCATTCTTCTTCCACATCCTAGACATTGTTATATGTTTTGTCTGAGGAAGCATCCTCACATTTTCTTTAAACTGATCTATAGGCAATGATTTTGCTATCCGTTCCATTTCAAGGATCTACATATATGAGTGTGAAACTCACAGCATCATGTTGCCGTCATGTGACATTTTGTGATGTTTTTTTCCCTTCATGGAGCTGGGGTGAGTGTGGCCTGCATGTGAAGCATTCAGCCTGTGGACTGCCAGTTTGACAACCCTGAAAAAAAACCACTTTAAACTTCGAAGAAATGGGGATGACATTTCATCTTAATGTTGCACCCCAAAGACTAACCGCCCCCCACCTTTTTCTGAAGTTCAGTAGATGCTGTCTTTCCTTCCAACAAATCAGAATTCAGCACAGGTAGGAACAACTGCCTTTTACATTCATTTTATATAGATTTAAATGGCCTTCCACAAACTAGGAAAGAATGTATAACCTCATTCTGGTGATGAGAAATAAATCACTAGAAATTTATGAGAATTGCTAGGACCTTGTCAATATCTCTTTTTTCACAGCAGAGGGAGATGTTTCTCAAAGTAGCAAGGCAGCATCTTTTGATTGCATTTTTGTCAGAAAAGCTATATTTATTATCTTACATGTAATTTAATTTCTACTGTATTTACCTTACTGTTTTCTTCCTTGGCTCTAGATTTTTTAATTTTCAATAAAGATTTGTTCTCTAAAAGAGACAAAGTTTTAATCTCACCTTGGATTGTAATATGCCACAAGTCTCTTTACTGTGAATTGTATATTAAAGATACACAAATTTATTCTTGCTCAACTTTCATAGACTAAAGTTTAAAGTTCCTTAAAAAATTTTTTTTTGCCTATACCTTTACTCCTTCCACCACGAGTTAAAAACCTGTCTGTTTTTACAATCTGGGCTATGCTGACTCCTTGGGTTTTCTTGATTTTAATTTTTGGGGGTTTTAATGTTAATTCGGCTTAGTTTGTTTAATACGCTTTTTAGGTAATTTATTGTTGTATTTTCTTTTAATCTGTGAGCCGCCCCGAGTCCTTTGGGAGAGGGGGCGGCATATAAGTTGAATAAATAAATAAATAAATAAATAAACTCCTGTAGATGTTTTCCCCCTTCCTAGACCATGCATAATATTAAAGCTTAATTTAACTCTGTTTGACTTAACTTATATCTTACATCTAAAAAATAGTGATATTCAGAACCAGGCACTTAATGTAATCTTCTCTGCAAAGTTTGAACTAAAATAATTTGTGAATACAATATTACTACAACACATATGCTGGATATTAAACAAAGCATGCTGGATATTAATGAACACAGTAAATTTTTACTATGTACACAATTGCTGGTTGTAACATTACTGGACATTTTATATATACACACACCACCCATATATTTTTCATGTGCTAAAATGAATTCTGACTTTAATGCCTTGTAATTAGTTCAGTCTATTAGCAAAACAAAAACAAAAACCAACACAGAATGAGGAGCTGTAGAAGTTCCAATGTTATGGTACTGCCAACTTTTGTCTTTCCTGCACATTGTTCATGCTGGATGGGATTGATGGGTTGCAAAGTTCCAGAATGCCCAGCAATGTTTATCTCTCAAGTAAAGTATTATCTAATTCAAAGATGGATATATTATATCAGGGCAGCAATGTATGAATGGTATAATATAGTCAAATAATGGTTGCACTTGTAGGATAGGTATGGCTAATTCACACAGCACATGTTGATGATGATTGATCCTCCCCTTATCCCAAATAGGTTTACTTTAAAACAAGTAAGTATGCAAAAGAGTAGCAAGAGTTACCATGTTTTCTTCACACAAAGTACCTATACCATTAATAGATGTGTGTAAAGAAACTGAAGATAACACTGTAGTTCTGAGCCATAGTAGCTAGATTTCTATCTGGTAGGTTTTCAGAAGGCTATGCAAACCTGTCAACTGATGGCCTGTGAGCTGGATACATCACATGCAGGCCATGTCCATTCCAGCTTTGCAAAGGTAAAAACACATTGCGACACATAACATGTTGCTATCGAGTTTGACACCAGTGATTTAGAGGATAAGAAATTTCTGCTAGTGCTACATCAGATTCAAGGTATTAGTAACAACATATAAAGTCCTACATGGCTTGGGTCCGGGGTACTTGCGGGAGTGTCTCCTGCCGGCATTGCACTCCAATCGCCCTGTATGGTCCCACAGGCAGGGCCTCCTTGGGGTACCGTCGGCCAGACACTGTCGGCTGGCGGTGCCCAGGGGTAGGGCCTTCTCTGTGGGAGCACCCACCCTGTGGAATCAGCTCCCTCTGGACCTTCGTTTGGCCCCTGATCTCCACTCCTTCCACTGTGACCTGAAGACCTGGCTCTTTCAACAGGCCGGTCAGGACTGAACCTGGGGGTGGGGGTTGTTTTTTTTAGAGTAATTTTAATGAATTTTAATTATTTTATTGTTATTAGGCTTGTAATGTTTAATTGGTTTTTTTAAGTAATTTATTGTATTGGGTTTTATATTGTGAGCCACCCTGAGTCCTTAGGGAGAGAGGGCGGCATACAAGCCTAATAAATTATTATTATTATTATTATTATTATTATTATTATTATTATTATTATATTATCTCTGCGATATAAGAAATTATTTAATGAAATTTGTTAACCAGATTCTGTTTAAGAAAGCATTCATGGATGGATAACAAAGCACAATGGCTGGTTAATGCAACATGCTAGCTAAGGCCAAAGAAAGAACACATTATTTAATCAATAAAGGAGCATATTTGTAGCTCAAGGTTGAAATGAGGGGTTCTTGGTGGTCTCTGAGTTTGGTTGGTTTTTTGCAGATGTTTCATTATCAAACTAGATAACGTCACCAGTGCTAGTTATTAACACACTAGCACTGATGTTATCTAATTTGGATAATGAAACATCTCAAAGAAAAGCCAAGCTCAGAGAGCACCAAGGACCCCTCATATTGCTTAATATGTATCCTGTTAGGATGATACAGCCTTCAATTTGGATCAGTCATTATTTTTAATCTAAGTCATTTCACAGGCCTGTCATATGCATAATATTGGGGAGAGGGAAAGAAGCATTTTATATTCTCAAGTTTCTTTTAGGAAAGGTGAAATAAAAACGTAATTGATATAGATAGGCATCTGTCAAAAAGCTGTAATGATGTGAATGATATGAATGATTATTATTGTGTGCAATTATGAACTGTGTAATTATTTATATGATGACCTTGTAATGATATTTGCCTACTCTGACCAATGCTCATATAATACATTTTCTAAAGTATGTACTAGTCCAGGGGTGGCGAACACGCGGCTCTCGAGCTGCATGCGGCTCCCGGCCAAAATGAATGTGGCTCTTTGCCTCTTATCATTATTTTGTGTACTGTGGCTCTTTGCCAAGTTTGGCTTTTGTTATGCTGCTTCTGAGGAGGGACCTCTGAGGAGAGATTTCCGAGCGCGTAGTCCCGCCCCCAGGCTGCGTCATCCCGTCTCCCATCCCTCGGAAACAACTGCACGGGCCAGCGAGCGGGGGGACACGTGTGTCACATGTTGTGCCACATCTTGCTGTTTGTTCTTAGTATGCTTTTGTGTGAGTGTTTGTCTGTTTTGGCAGGTCACTGCGTGGTGTGGCTCTCTGACTCTCACAGTTTAAAATTTTGGCTCTTTTTGTCGAACTTGTTCGCCACCCCTGTACTAGTCTAACTCAATATACAGGAGGGCTTCCTGATCCCCATTTACATTTGTTTATCACTAATAATGTAAAATCTTCATGGCCCATTCTAAACACAAAATAGATTTTTATGGATTGCATTCTTGGAAGTATTATTCTAACCATCAGCCCAAATCAATCCATTGCATGACAAAGGTTGGGGTCATTGAAAGTTATTGACTATAATTTACATGCTGGTCTTTGCATGCTGGTTAAACATTTATTTTTTACTTCTCAACCTAGGCTGAAAAAAGGTGACTGGCCCAAGACCACCCAATTGATTACCATCACCCAACTGACTTCCATGCCTAGGTGTGGAAGCTGGGTCTACCTGACCCTTGCCCATTACTTTGATTACTATACTGCACTGTCTGTCTTTATGAGTACAACTGATGTCAGTCTCTATATTTGTCACATCAGGACCATGATGTTAATCACATGGTAGCCCTCTCACCTTTCATAGGTAGGTACGTATGTGCCAATCTATTTAAAGACACACAAAATAAAGCCAGGTATTTCTGGAAGAAACAACACAATCATGTTGGTCTGCTGCTTTGCATAGAAATATTCCATGCAAGTATCAGCCAACCTCATTCAGGGGTGGCTGTGCTTATGCAAAATTTTTGAATTCAGCAGGAGTAAATCCTTTGCCAAAGCAATTGCCAGAAAATTTTGTGAATCATGCAGATCATTTGGCTTTAGCAAACTGGCAATGCTTCATACCTGCGGGAGCAGTTCAACCACATCTTACTGTGTGTCACGCTGTAGCTCAAGGACTTGCACGCAACCTTTTTCTACCTGGTGTTGCAGCAATGTTTCTTAATAGTTTTGAAGAAGAGCAAAGGAATCAATGAGATGTAATTGGGTCTCATCCACATGTTTAGCTTGTGTGAGTCTGCTCTACTGCCTCCTGCAGTGAAGTGTCATCTGTCATTTTTGTTCTTCTCATTTTTCTTTCCTTGTAATTACTATATAGCTGAATCCACACTAAACCACAGAAAAACAGCAAAGATGAGGCAGCATATCTCCCTTTTTGATAGCTAATGAACTTTTCAGGCCTTTCCTCTGAGCACTTGCCTTGTATAACCTGGAAACCCAGGTTATCCTAGAAAAACAAAGAATGTGGTTGTGGGGAATGCAAATAGCCAATAAACAAGAAGCAAACAAGGAAAAGTAATGGTAGAAAGGTTTGCACTGGTCTGTATAGAATATTATGGCTTCATCATATTTCTGTCTCTGCTTCCATTGGTTTATGAACTATTTTAGATTTTTATGGACTTTCATTCTCTAGTCTGCCTGCTAGTACAAAAATCTCACATCTGTTTCAGTTTCTAATTTATTCACTGACACTAGTCCTATGAGGAAAAGTTTTGCTCACATGATAGTTGCAATACTGTAGGTGTAAAAAGTATATTTTGAAATAGGAGCATATTTGATTTTTTGATTTGATTGCAATTTGATTTTTAAAATTGAGGAAGATGTGACACTTTATCAAACAGAGGTTTAGAGTTTACAATTGCTCCCTAAATGAACACCAACTTTCTGTTAATTTATTGAAATTGAATTCCAGACAGCGCCTTTTGATTTTAATCAAAGATAAAATAAAAACTCAACATAGTTTATTCAAATAACACAAGGGTTGGTGTCTGTCTTTGCCACAACATTCTGCAACTGTTAGAAATCAAGCTTAACAGCCAAACTTGGAGCTATTAGGAGACCCAGAGAGAAATACAATAAAGTACATTTTGGATATAAAATGCTTTATGTCTTCTAGTGGAAATTAATACATGGCTATAACTTTTATTGTGAAAAAGTTCTGAATGAAATTACAAGTGTAGTCAAACCTATTGGAGGAACATCACATTTTGTTGCAATGTTTAATTGTACTGAAATTAACACCAGGTTGAAAATAATTGCAAGCTTCTTTACATGGATTTAATGATAAAAATCAGTCCAGAACAAATTAGCAATGCTTATGGGAAAAATATAATATTGTCTTTGCATTCTGTCAGATATCTATTTTGGAATTAAGTTTCTAGACTAGTCATAGACATTGCCTCATGCAGTGTTATGCCTGGAAGTTACCAAATGATGACATAATTGTCACAAGTTATGCCAAACAAAGCTAATAAAAGGTGCTCCTGGCTATTATTTTAATCTAGAAAACCGGAGACTTTGATGTAGAAGTGCCTCCAAACTGCATAGCTGCTCCTACGGGAAGAACATAATCCAAATCTGGAAGATAGAAGTTTATCAATTTCACAATACCTCCATGTTACCTGGATATATATATTTAATTTTATTATCTCTTTATTATTTAGCACAGGCTAGTTTTTCAGGGAGCCTTTAAATTATCTAAAGATGATGTTACAGAGGAAAAACATGTGTGTATCATTTCCATTTTGGAGAATATCATTGAGATCTGGAGTTGGGTGCAAACCTAATAAACAGAATGCAGCACAATGTGTAGCAAAGCAAAATGTAAGGTTGTGAGCTAAACACTTAGCATCCTTTCTCCAAGTAGTAGAAACCCATGATGAAGCATTCCCTATGTTTGGACGATTGTCCAGTCAGTCAGGATTCCTTCTGTCCCATTGTTTTTGTGTATCTCCACAAACCAGCCTGATTTTCTATAGGTCTCCCAAGAGCAAAATAATATATTTTCAGGTTTCAGAAAAGTCTAGATTTGTTTTTGTCACTTGATAGAGAACTCAATTTTTGGGCAGCCATCTAAGAACTCTAAAATGGCTTGATTTGGCTGTATCGAATGTACGTCTCTAAAAACAAATCAACGTGGTCTGGAAACTTGCTTGTTTGCCCCTCCAAGGTTATGTTACTGCCACAGACACTTAGCTACTAGGTGTCCCACCTATTGGTATTTTTTAGGTTTTCTGGCAAGAAATTTGTTCCCTGTTGAATATTTTATTTTTAAGTGTTTATGACAGCTTTAAAAGCTCATATCCTCCTTTCCAAATCCAGTAATTAAATTCCACCTACCTGAATTTCCCCCTGCTATTTCAATTGAGCAAATTTATCTTCATACTATATTTTAACTGTAATCAGAAATGTTAAACAGCTGTTTTTGTTAAAATAAGAGATGGAATATAAAAGCAACTGTATCTTGGGTGTGAAAAGCATGTAATTTTTCTCAACAAAATGTTTGGATGTTCTTTCTCTGCTTAATTTGTTTAATTTATGCATTAACAAAATCAAAAAAGCACCCTATATCTTTTTGCTACAAAATTTCACAACAACAAATAGTATTGCAGAATAGATCTTCATGGAAGAAAATAAAGCAAAGTTGTACTATGCTGCTGGGAAAAACGATTTTTTAAGCTTTCCCAACCAATTATTTTTTTCTCAGCAATTTATTCTTTCTTAAAGCATAAAATGATAGTTCGACACCAAATATCAATTGCCTCTGCACAAACTATTATATATGCCATTTCACTGCATTTTCATTTGGTAACATTGATGAAATGTAACTAAAAAAAATGGAGAAAAGCAAACAAAAATATCTATTGCCTTGGAATAAAGTGAGTCCTTTTACTACTCACTTTAGGCCTGTAAAGGAAGAACTGTCTCCAGGCAAACAAGTAAGAAAGTGCTTTTTAGTTGGAAAGCATAATTGGATCCTCCTTATAGTAGTGGATGTATCAAATGCCCTGCACAAGTATTACAAAAACGATTAAACACAAAAGCTCTCTGTGCGCTGGAAATTCTAGGTGTCTTCATCACAAACCAGAAAGTTATCAATTGTTGCTAGTTATTGTAGAAACATCATGAAATGTTGTTAGAAGATACAGAAGGTAGATCCAGATTTATTACTGCATCCCTGGATAATTCACTATTGATGGGCTATTAGTAACTAGATGTTGGAGCATCCTAGACCCATCTGCCTCAGGCTGCATGTTAAGTGGCAACTGACTGTGTGAATCAGTCAGTTTTGTTGATCTTGCTAGACGCTAACCAGGATTTTAGATTTCAAATTATTTAACAATAAGAGCAACAAAGCAACCTCTCCCCCAAATATTGTTGCTGAAATAGCAATATTAGTAATAAAATGGGCAACTAGGATGTGAACCCCTGTTTGATTTTGGGTGGTTCAAGTAAGATTTCTGGCTTAAAAGTCTTTAATTCTGAATAAATGACTTTTCAGCAAAGACAAGATGCCACAAGCTTGGAGTCTGCCAGCCCTACCTAAAAGAAGAATTATTTCTCAAGCCTTGCAGGCAGCCTCTTCTTGTGGTTCTTCCTTCAGGGGCCACCAGGAGAAGATTATGCAAAGTAAGTACTCCAGATGCTGCAGCAACTTGCAATACAGGGTACCACTTATGCTTGGAGCGCCTTTCTCTTCGGTCCACACCCTCCCGCAAAGGGGGATCAAGCAGGAGAAACACCCCGCTCCAACCTCTCATGAAGGGAGGCATGTGAGTATTACTGCCTGCCACGAGTATTTTTATATAGACTGCCTTGACTACCCATTGGTGTATGAACTGGCAAAGGATAGGCGAGGGCGGGATGAGGGACCGGGAAAATTGCGCAACTTGAGGCTATTCTCTCCCTCCCTCCCCCCCATGCTTCATCTTGAAATAACTGACTCGCAGCGAGGATGGGTGACCGAGGGTTTAGATGTAATCTGACACAAACGCGCAGGGTATCGCGCTATTCGCACCCAGCTGCTCTTCGCCCTGATCCTCTGAAGCAGGGCACGTAAATGCAAAACACCAAAGTGCGTGAAGGCGGTCAGCAGCCTGTTGTTCCGCCATCAGTCAAACCGCATATTTTCCTCATAGACGGCTTTCCTTTTCCCTCCTGCCCAAGCAGGGTCAGGCGTTTCTTCCCGAACTCGCTCCAAAGTTGCCGCCTTTGGCCCCTCAGCCCCATCCCAACTCAGCCAGCCGAGTCCGCGCCGGCCCCGACTTGAAGTCGGCCTCTTCGAGGTCTCTCACCCCTCTCGCTTGCCGCCAATCCCCCGCCGGAGCCTTCCCCACGGGCTCGGGCGATCACAATCCTTCGCGGGGAGCTGGCAGAGCGACGCGGCGGCGAACAGCTGCAGCAGCGAAGCGGAGGGCAGGAGGCGGCTCGAGAGACAGCCCTTCCCGGCGGGCGAGCTTGACCTGGGTAAGGGATAAATAGGCAAAGCGAAACAAGCCAGCCCGCCTGGCTGTCGATTCGGCCCGGGAGTGCGCGGTCGGCAGGGAAGCCTGGCTACTATTCCCAGGGCAGGAGGAAGTGCGGCGGACCGATCTGCGGGCGGGATTTTACCCGAAATCGGTGCCAGCAGAGGCCGGGGTAGAGATTCTCCCGCTTGATGCCAGTGGCTTGAGCCACGGTGGGATCATCCCTTCCCTTGACGCCCGGGAACCCGGCAGCAAGGCAGAGCCGCCGGTGGACTGCTCTTCTCCGATCCGCGGCTGTAAGACCCATCCGGTCAGTTTCCCCACCCCTGGCGCCTCCCACTCCAGCTTCCTCCTCCCCTGCCCGCCAACCCCACGCGGGGAGGACGGCCCGGGACTGCCAGCGCCGCTCCCGCTCCTCTTCGTCCTTTTCTGGGCTGCTCCGGAGGAGGGTGGTGGTGGTTGGTGGTGGTGGTTACTTCGCCCGTGCCCCTTGCGGGGCTCGCCTCAACTCATCCCGCCGGCAGCGCTCTTGCCCGCTTAAGAGGGGCGGGAAGCGTGCCAGTCAGCTCCAACCCCGCCCCGCCTCACCGCTTTTCGAAAGCCAGAAGACTTTTTTTTTCTCCCTCCTTTCCCCCCTCCGCCGCTTTCCCCGCTCTTCTCCAAACTAGAGATGAGGCGGATGAGTCGAAGGCTGGCGTTGTCTGTCCTGGGGATCTTGTGGATCGCCGCTCTCCTTCTCTTTCTCGGAGCCAGGAGGAAGTTGGAAGCGGCGGGACCCGAAGGAGGGCAGACGCCAAAGGTACGTTGAAGGGCCCGCCCCGCCTCGCCTCGCCTCGCCTCACCTCCTCGGTGGGATCTTGGCGGGGAATGAAGGGGCCGAAGGGAGAACGGGACTGGGGTAATACCGGCGCGAGGACAACGGGGCTTTAACGCTGGCCGGGAACGCGCGACAGACTTTCGGATCCGAGCGGCCAAGTTGGTTCGGGTACAACAAATCAGCGTCTCCAAACCCACGTGGTGACCAGACACCTGCTCATCTTTTGCTCGGGCGGAGCTTGGGTTCCCCCCCTTGGCGGCTGCGGTTGCTCGGCGGAGTGAGCCATCTCGCTCAGATTCCCGTTAAAAAGAAAGCGGGTTTCCCCGCCAAGTTTTTTTGTTTTTTGTTTTAAAAAAAACCCACAGGCCAAGTGGGAGAAAGAGGAGAGCGCGTTAGCCGTTTGAAAAATGATCCTGGGTGACTTGATCGGGGTGCCTTTGAAAGGCAGTCGGCCGCCTTTATTTACGGGGTGTGCTTTGCCGAGGTGAACCGAACCGTAATTCACACAGTCAAACACAAGTTTCTGGTTCCACTAGTAAATCATTTGGACGGGATGGTGGCTGAGTTTATGCAACGCCCCAGGCTAAAGCGGTCTTGGCTCGGATGTGAACAGAGATCTCGGGGAAGGTGATACTGGGTTGTCTGTTGCATATATGTGTGTGTGTGAGTGTGGTGTTATAAATCTACACACAAACACACACACGCAAAAAGTCGCTCTCTCTCTCTCTCTGTGTGCGTGCGTGCAAAGTTACAATTTAATAAAAACATAAAACATTGTTCCAGAAAGCAAGTCCTTATAGTAGAGGATCTTCTGATTATTCCACATGCCTCCCCCCTTAACTGTCAGTAGTTTGGCCCGAAGCCAATGAAGAAATGCATAGGTGATAGAAATGCCCTATGACACTGGATCTTAAGTGATGCTTCTGGCACCCTTAAACGAAGGTTGTGGAATAGAGAGAAGCCAAAAGCATCTTTCAGGAATTATGTTTGGTCCCTTTAAGTATAGTACTTGCTTGAAATAGATAGGGATGGAGATTGCATTTTTTTCTTCCCTTCACTTTTAGGGTATTTTCACAAGAAAACGCTAAAGGCTTTTAAATCTGAAATGAGTCCACTTCTTAACTGCGCTACAGCTGGAAAGAAAGTGAGAGACAGTTTTAAACCAAATGTGCATTTAACGAAGAGGGATTCTATATTCAAGTTGCAGAAATGGGAGCTGTGGAGAACAAATTTCAGTGTCATTTGTGAAAATGGCCTTAATGCCTTTAAAATGTTCTTGTTTAATAGGATATTCAGCTTTTGTGAATGGTTAAAAGAGTCTTCAAACTAGAATGGTTTAGTGTTGTTCTTAGGGACAAAGTGCACTTCCTAGGTCTATAATTTGAAGATTAAATCCTGCAAAATATATGTACTTGGTTCTGCTGTACAATGTTTAATACACACACAAACACACACACACACACACTCCATAGTGTATCTTAAGTAAAAGTTTAACTTCTGATTTACTGTCTAAATAGCAATATTCACTCAAAAATCACAATATTCTTATGGTTTTACCGCATGGCAGGACTTACACAAGGAATTTGTCTTGGTGCAAATGCTCTCAGTATACATAAAAGAAAAGATACATTCATCAAGAATCATAAGGTACAACACTTAATAACAGTCATAGGGTACAATAAGCAATCAAATCATACTAGGAAACAGTCAATATAGATCGTAAGGATACAAGCGACAAAGTTACAGTCATACAGTCACAAGTGGGAAGAGATGGGTGATCAGGACTGATGAAAAGATTAACAGTAATAGTAGAGCAGACTTTGTAATAGTTGAACAGTGTTGATGGAATTATTTGTTTAGCAGAGTGATGGCTTTCAGGGAAAAACTTTCCTTGTGTCTAGTTGTTCTGGTGTGCAGTGCTCTATAGTGTCGTTTTGAGGGAAGGACTTGAAGCAGTTTATGTCCGGGATGTGAGGGGTCTATAAATATTTTCACAGCCCTCTTTTTGACTTGTGCAGTATACAGGTCCTCGATTGAAGGCAGGTTGGTAGTAATTGTTTTTTCTGCAGTCCTAAATATCCTCTGAATCTGTGTCCTGTTGGGTTGCAGAACCAAACCAGACAGTTACAGAGGTGCAGACTCAATAATTTCTCTGTAGAACTGTATCAGCAGCTCCTTGGGCAGTTTGAGCTTTCTGAGTTGGTGCAGAAAGAACATTCTTTGTTGTGCTATTTTGATGTTAAGTGATGTTTTTGATGTTAAGTGTCCATTTTAGGTCACGCGATATAGTAGAACCTAGAAATTTGAAGGTCTTTACTGTTGATACTGTGTTGTAATCCTCAACTTATGATCACAACTGAACCAGAATTTTCATCGTTAAGTAAGGTGGTTGTTAAATGACTCATGTCCAGTTTTATGATCCTTTTATGCTATGGTTGTTAAGTGAATCACTGCAGTTGTCAAGTGAATAATGCAGTCGTTAGGAAATCCACCTTCCCCATTGAGTTTGCATGTCACAAGCCAGCTCGGAAGGTTGCAAATGGCGATTGCAAGTTGCAAGTGCAAAGAATGTTGTAAGTCACTTGTTCCAGTGCTGTTGTAGTTTTAAATGTTCACTAACCAAATGGATGTAAATTGAGGACTACTGTATACCCAAACTGAAAGTGAAACTGTCATGCTCCTGTCAGAGTCTGAATCTGAGGAGGAAGAAGAACAGCTGACAGGGAGTGGGAGTGTGGCTCCGTTGGCTATGGAGGAAACTGGAGAAGGGCAAAGTCCAGCTCGGCAAACCAGGAGAGAGGTAGAACAAGGGAGAGGGAGTTTGGAGGAAGACCTAGGCTTACCCCTCTTCATCCTAGGGCACACAGGGAGGAATGGAGATGAGAGCAACTTGGCTTACAGGGGGAGGAAAGGGCCCTGATTCCCTTCATTAGGCACACCTGGGAAGAGATTTTAAAAGAGATGAAAGCTGAGAGCAGCGTTTTCTGGGAACAAATGTAAGTTTATCTTGTGTTGACTTTGGTTATTTGTGTTTCTGGCATCCTCCCAACTGGGTTGCATTACTACCGTTCCTTCAAGTCTGGAATTCCTTCTCTTGCCCTGCCTCATCTTGCCTTGAGTAGACTTATAGTTATAGTTTTTTTGACAACATTTTGGACTTGATTCTCTGCAGCCAAAGGCTGTTCCTGGGAGAGCTTTTCTCCAGATCAGAAGATAACATGACATTGGGGGCAAAGTTAGAGCTAATAAAGGGACTCCTACTGATTTTCTGACTGTATTTGTGCCATACCCCAGGTCATCACAGAAACTTAATAAACCATGTAGATTAGCTCAGGACAAGTATACCATCTGCATATAGCAGAGAGTAGATAGCTTGTCTCCACAATGTATGATTTGAAAATGAAGGACTTCGTTATCACTTTTCAAATGTCATTTGTAGATACTGTATATTCTTGGAAATGTGTGCATACCGTGGGTGCGAGTCATCTCTATTATACATTGCATAATTTTTTTTTTGCTTGAGACTTGAGGTTTACATTTTGTTAAATTATTTGTTTTAATCATGATTTGTTGAATAAGCAGCATTGGCCAAGATGCCAGAATAGCTTATTCACTGCTAAATTGTAAACAAATCACATTATGCCTCTGAGCAATGCATGAGCCCATTTGTTATTGTTGATCGGGACTGGCAGAGTATGTAAGCAAATAGCATTATGGTTGGAAGATTGGCCGAAAAGAATGGCTTTATTTACAATATAATCTACCGTTATTCGGGAGCCCATTCATATATGAAGGCAGATGTCATATAATAAAAGTGCATTTATCATCTGAACTGACATTTTTAACTTTATCAGTTCGAAAGATTTTCATTTTTCCTTTGGATGTAGGTTGTCTGCTAGAGGTTACATTAGTTCTACAGATTGGTTTAGTTCCAAGCTTAATGATTGTTCAGATGTAATGATTTTGGTGAACACTGCAACCTTGTATTAACTCAGAGTCCAATTTATTTTTAATAGGTGATATGGAAACTCTGACTAACCGTGTTTCTGTACAGGTCTAAAATGCAATAATTAAACCAGTAGGCAGTGTCTCAATCAAGCTTTCCACTCATGTCACTGGCTGGGAATGTCCTGGGCAAGAAAAATAAGCAGTTTCTTTTTTCTTCTTTTTTTTAACTGCAGCCTTCCCAGCTCTAGATGTGCTGGACTGAGGAATAAGTAAGCCTTTTTTCCCCTTAAAAATAATATCCTAATACAGTGTAACCTTAACTGAAATTTGCCATTTTTAAATAAGTAGGGCAGAGGGAAGTTGCGCACTGTCACTCAGGCACTTGTTACCTCCCAGCTCGACTACTGCAATGCTCTCTATTTAGGACTGCCCTTGCATATCATCTGGAGGCTTCAGCTGGTGCAGAATGAGGCTGCGCGGGTTGTGATGGGAGCTTCCCGGTACTCCCATGTTATACCCCTCCTGTGTGAGCTGCATTGGCTACCAGTTGCCCTCCGGATGAGATTCAAGGTCCTAGTATTAACATTCAAAGTCCTACGAGACATGGGTCCGGGTTACTTACGGGAGCGTCTACTGCTGGCATCGAATACCAACTGCCCTGTACGAACACACAGGCAGGGACTTCTCAGGGTGCCGTCTGCGACCCAGTGTCGGTTGGCGGTATCCTGGGGAAGGGCCTACTCTGTAGCGGCTCCCACTCTCTGGAACCAACTACCTCTGGGGCTCCGCCTAGCCCCTGATCTCCGCACCTTCCCTCACGACCTAAAAACCTGGCTGTTTGAACAGGCTGGGCTGTGCTGACTCCTTGGGGGAAGGGTATTTTATTCATTATGGGATTTTTAGTTTAATTCGGCTTGCAGTAATTTAATTCTATTTTAGTTAATTTAATTTATTGTATTGTTTTTATCTGTGAGCTGCCCTGAGTCCTTTTGGAGAGGGGGCGGCATACAAGTTGAAATAATAATAATAATAATAATAATAATAATAATAATAATAATAATAATAATTTACAAATCTTGAAATGTGAAATAAATGCAGTTTTTCCCCCTGATCTAGGCCTGAATCCTGGTCATGAATCTCAGTTATGGTTGTAATGATAAAGTTGACACCCTTTTTTCTTTTCTGACAATCTGCTCATCTCTAAGATATAAACAAGGAGAAGAACCCTTTTTTTCTGTGCTGAGCCTATTGACTTTGGCTGGTACTGTTGAAAGAGAATTTTGTTTGCTTTTTAAAAAATACCTGAACAGAGGTCACAAACATCCCCATTAGTAGGACAGAAAGAACATGGATTTCAAAATTTTTGACTATGGAACGATCAGAAATTTTCCCTATCATTAGCGATAAAATACCATTCATTTCCACTGAGAACGATTGGAATTGCAGTATAGTATATCTAGAAC
The DNA here is from genome assembly GCA_009733165.1 of Naja naja. NCBI lineage: Eukaryota > Metazoa > Chordata > Lepidosauria > Squamata > Elapidae > Naja > Naja naja. The sequence continues at coordinate 59,965,698 of CM019148.1, forward strand.
CTTTTAAGATCTGCGGACCTCAAGTCACAGAATTTCCTAGCCAGCATGGAGAATAGGTAGGGAATTCTGGGAGTTTGAGGCCACACATCTTTAAATTGCCAAGGCTGAGAAACGCTGATCTAGAGTGTTCTTTCTAGAGCAGGGCCTGCGGGCCAGATGAGTCACACAGTGGCCACGCCAACACCCAGTTTAGTGAAGGGGAAAAAAGTCCCAATACATTACAGGACACTGCCGTGATGACATGAGTTTGACACCCCTGTTCTAAAGTATTCTAACATGTTTTGCTTCTGATCCCCTAAAGAACTTTCTAAGATCCTTCTCTTCTCTTCTCCAGCTACAATCTTCCAAGCTGTTTAAATTCAATTAAAAAACAAATCACAATAGCCACAACTGTGAAAAATAAAACCCTTCAGATTTATAATTTGGGACCTGCTTCCTCCTCTTCCTTCTCCTTTTTCATGGAGTACATTGAGCAGCAGACGTTTCCAAGAATGCATGATGTGATGCTTTGCCCCACGGGAACAGAATCAGCACTTCAGTCTGGAGACTAACAGCAACTTAGCAGGCAATCACCCCATCAGCTGTGGGGTTGAGTTAGGCAATATCAGCTTGTCTATGGTCAGAAAAGTGCAAAGCTTGACAGAGGAAAAGAACTTGCTGATAAAGCTTCAAAGTGTTTCTCAGTTTGAAACGTAAAGGCTTTTTTTAAGCAACTGCTTGAAAGAGGCTTGATACTTGCCTTTTGCAAAACAACATGCTTTGAGAGAGAAAGGCTGTGCCTACAATGCAGTGCTGTGCTCCCACCTAACCACGTTTTTTTTTTTGAAATTTCTCCCATGTGTATAAATGATTTGCCCATCTCTTTTGGCAGGAAGCATTCCCACCTCTCATAAAGGTTACCATTCTGACAGTCACTTTTCAACAACATGGAGGTAGCCACAGGTGCCACTAGCCTGCTTTGAAGCTGACTCGTATGGTTCTTTTAATGGATGCTTGCATGAATTACTTTTGTAAGTTGTGTTCAAAACTGTGTCTCTTGAAACTTCTCCTTTTAGGAAGTATTACATTAAAATTATTTCAAAATTATATTAGATGCACATAGATTTATTCACTTATTTATATCTTGCCTTTATTTTTATAAATAACTCAAGGTGGTGATCATACCTAATGTTACCTTCCTCCTATTTTCCACACAACAGAACAATTCTGTGGAATGGGTTGGATGTAGAGAAAGAAGTCTAAGATGGATCTACAGAAAGAGCAATTCAGTAGAGTGCATAGCATTCAACCTCCATATCATTCTCTGCTTGAATAGAGAAAGGTGCCTTAGACTAGATCATCCTTATCTAATTTAATATCCTCCAGATATGCTTTCCTTCATATCCCATGATGCTATGCTAGCTTCAGAATCTTGGGAGATGAAGTTAAACAAGTCTGGAGGACACCAACATTGTCTATACTGACTAGCAGCATATTTCCAAGTTTTAGGAGATTAATATTTAGTATCCAAATCCACCTGCTCTCTCATCCTTTTATTTAGAAATGCAAAACACATGAAGAGAACTAAACTATTTCTCTCCAGCTTTGCAGCTGTGTATGTTTGGTGGAGATGACGGGAATGTGGCCAAATGCAAAAGAACATAGAACTCTCATGCATGCTCATTATTTGAGTAGCAAAGGAAATTTTAGGTACCACAGCTTTCTATACATCACAGTAAGGGATGTCTTTTTATGTGGTTGTTGTAATTCAACAAACTTCATTCAGTACTTTACCATTTTTGCCTCAACTGTGAGATTCTGGGTAATTCACAACATAGAAAAGGCAACAAACAGAAGCATAATGTAACACTTCCCATTGAAAAGAAACCTTGCATTGCATTGGGGCCAAAAGCCCATTGAAATCAAATAGTATTCAGATCCTTCCTAAATAAGAAAGAAGTTAAATTTCACGGTACTGCCTAGGGCAGCAGAATTGAAAGATGGAGATTATTATGGAGAGAGTCATATACTTGGCTCAGAGTCTTTGCACCTGTCCTTATATGGAAGTGGGATTCTCAATAGGCACTATCTGTATGACCAGATTAGATAGGCAGAATCAAATGTGGTAGGGTAGCCCCTGACATATCCTGGTGTCCCGCAACATGGAGCATTATAAGTAATTCCAGATTTTTTGAATTACCAGAAATCAGTGCAGCAATCCCAAGTTAGGGATGATTCTATAATAATATATCTTCAGGCTTGTCTTTGAAGGCAGCTTAAGGTAGAAAATATTGCAATCATATGGTGATCTGGATGAAAGTCACTTTTGACCCCTTTCACCCTCTAGATATGTATATAGGCAGAAGGGATTACCATAATACATGGGTAAGAACAGAACTTGGGAAAGGATTTTGAATGGTGTCTGCGTGGCAGGGAGAAGTGAAAAAGGAATCTTTTCAAAAGAGGAAGAAAAATTGCATCGCCTTTATATACCTTTGTGTTATGCTGTATGCATTTGTTTGATCATTTGGGGGAACCTTGATTGATTTCCATGGGGGAAAGCTAAAAAGCCACAAAAACAACTTTCTCTTCTAAAACAATTGGAATGAGGCCAAATTGCTTGCAGATGGAAATAAAATGTCCCCAAGCTCTGAAGACGCACAGCATATTAAAAAAGTATAGTAGAATAATATAGAACAACAGGGTTGGAAGGGACCTTGGAGGTTTCTAGTCAACTCCCTGCTTGAGCAGAAGATCCTATACCCATGATGGCGAACCTATGGCACGCGTGCCACAGGTGGCATGCAGAGCCATTTGGGCGGGCACGCGAGCCCCAGGCAAACTTACCTCACTGCGCCTGCGCATGCCTCCCAGCTGATTTTCGGCCTGTTTGAGGCTGTTTTTGCCCTCCCGGAGGCTCAAACAAAGCCTCTGCAGCCTCAGGAGGCCGAAAAATGGGCCTTCTGGAAATACCAGAAGTGCTGAAACGGGCCCATTTTTTGGCCGCCAAAGGCTACAGAGGTTTCCTTCGAGCCTTTGGGAGGGCAAAAATGGCCTCGAACGGGCCGAAAATCAGCTGGGAGGCACACACATGCTCAGTGCAGGTAAAGGGGCAGGGTGGGGGTGTTGCGCATGCATGTGCAGGGGAGGCAGGGCGCATTGCATTGTGGGTGCCGGCATGTGTGCGCTTTCGGCACACCACAACAAAAAGGTTCGCCATCACTGCCCTATGCCATTCTTCACAACTTCTGGAGGCAAGCCATTCCACTAATCAATTTTCTCACGGTCAGGAAATGTCTTTTTAATTCTAGGTTGGTGCATCCTTTCATAATTTTGTACCTCTTACTTCTTGCCCTAACCTCAAGTGCTTTGGAAAAAAGGTTGAACCCCCTCCCCCCCGCTCCATGACAGCGTCTCAAGTGTTGGAAGAGTGCTATCACCCCCAATCTTTATTAGACTAGACATACCAAATTCCCACAACTGTTCATACACCTTAGCCTCCAGATCCCTTATCATCTTTGTTGCCCTTTTCTACACTTTTTCTAGGGTCTCAGCATTTTTGTATCAGAACTGGACACAGCATGTGGTCTTGCCAGTGCACTGTAAAGCGGTACTTCACGTGATCTTGATACTATCCCTCTGTTGATGGCAGCCTGCATTGCCTTTTTTGGCAGCTGCAGCACACTGCTTGGCTCACACTTAAGTGGCTGCTCACTAGGACTGTTAGATCCAATTCACAGTTACTGAGCCAGGTGCTACCTATTGTGTACCTGTGCATTTGGCTTTACCTGATTCTATTCTCTCATCTAAATCATTTATGAAAATGTTGAAGAGTATTGAGTCTAAGACAGAACCTTGAGGTACCTCACTGCATGCTTCCCTCCATTTAGATGCAGTTCCATTGAGAATTACACAATAGTACTGTTGGACTAGAAGTTGTGAATCGATCTGGTGCTGATGGTAGTAATTTTCATGTAATTTCAAATATGCCTAGTCAAGCCAGATACAATTTGTTGGTCCCTGTAGGGTAGTTGAAAATTCTTCTGTCCCTTGAGAATGTAGAGGTTTTATTTGATGTATACTTATCCATAAGCACAGTATAAGTAAAGTGATGTAAAATATAACTATAGAACAATATCAGCAGAATAACAATATAATAATCAATGTAAAACATCTTTTAATATCATCCAATAATGTCTATGCAAAGAAATATTCTTCATCTTCATAAAGGTCTGGCGGGGGAGCATGTTAAGAGCTTTTTTTAAAAGTTTGGGAGATAAATGAACTGGGGGTTGGACTAGAAGACCTCCAAGGTCCCTTCCAACTCTGTTATTCTATTCTGTTGTTGTGAACTCCAAATGTAGTTTAGAGGAGAGTCCATTTCAAAAAGTAAGAGCTAGACATAATTGCTGTGAATAATGACATGTTCTTCCTAAACAAATAAACTATATTTTGGCATAATTTCATTCACACAACAGGCTGTCAATTCCTGGTTCCATACAACATGTTGAAGCAGAAACAACCTCTGGAGTCCTTGGTGCTTCCTCGTGCACTGGTGATGTTATCTAATTGAGTAATGAAACATTCGTAAGAAAACAACCAAGCTTGAAGTACATCAAGGACTTGACAGTTCAACCCCGAGCTACAAATATTCTGTTCGGTTTGGAGAAACAACCTAATTTCATTTTAGTGTAGCTGGCATGTTATGTGGACTTGTAACATGTGTTTCTAAAGATACTGAAAACAAGAGTTTTATTGTAACATTTCCTTACATTTAACGATCACTCAGTGTAAATAAGCATGTACTAGAAATACACTCTAAAATTGCAGAATAAAATCCATTGGAGGGAGCATGGTATATTGCATTCTTTTTAAGATGAACCTTCCCTTTCCTTTAGCACTTTCTGTAGATTTGATTCCTTTTGAAATCTGTTGAACAGTCAGAGATTTCATTTTCCCTGTTCTCCTTCCTACTGAACTCATTACAGACCTGGTTCAGTACTCAGTCAAATCAACAATCTCTCCTTCCAAGAGATGGGAGATCAAGCCCTACACATCTAGATATACAAGCTATGTTTCTGTCAACTCCATCAATCTGCTTGCTTAAAATAGCTTCTCTTTCATTTACCCTGAATTTTTCATCAAAACAGTTCCATTCCCCCCTGTGATATATAAAAATAATTTTATTCTTTTTTAAGTACACTAGATACTTGACTTTGGATACTTGTAAAAATTAATCTGAACTATGTGCTATGTAGGCAAAAACATGATTTAATGTATTATGGGACCTTGGACATGTGCTGTTTTTTTTTCATACGCAGCTGCTTGGAGGAGTTCCAAATTTTCTTAAGAGTTGGTGAAACATTCTGCTATAAAGTTAACATGTTTAAATAAATTATTGTTAAGATTAACTGTAGTTTACAGTGGTTCAGTGGTTGGAAGAAATTCACTAACTCTGGAAATCTTTTATGCTCCACATGTTCCTGCATTCTAATTTCCATTTATTTTAGCAAGAATATCAGAACTCTTAAGAGCTGCAGCTCAAGAAAATTTGGAAGGGTATAGGTTCTATTTCATTTTGTTAATCTATAGTTAGCTGAATTTGGAAGCAGCAGAAGAGAAACATAAACTTGAGATCCATTCATGCCAAATGTAAGTTTGTGTTTTAAAGTTCAATCTTGTTCCAGGATTGCAGTCTGATTTTATGAGATGTGTTAAAGATCTGCAGGAAGGAAGGACCTAGTACTAATTGGTTAGGGACTGTAGTTGATGAAGTGATGACATGGGTGTCTCTCTTTTCTAAACTAGTGGACAGGTTCCTACAGTAGGGGAGTAAGAACCAGTTATTGTTAGTTATATGAAAGCTATGGCTTTAGGCTTAATATAATATGTGACTTAGGCTTAATATTACATGGGACTGCCCTTGCGGACCATCTGGAGGCTAAAGCTGGTGCAGAATGTGGCTGCGTGGGTAGTGATGGGAATGTACTGATACTCCCATGTTACATCCCTCCTGCGCGACCTGCATTGGCTGCCAGTTGCCCTCCGGGTGAGATTCAAGGTATTAGTCATCACATATAAAGTCCTTCATGGCTTGGATCCAGGGTACTTGCGGGAGCGTCTCCTGCCAGCGTCGACCTCCAATTGCCCTGTACGCTCCCACAGGCAGGGCCTCCTGGGGGTGCCTTCGACCAGACACTGTCGGTTGGCGGAACCCAGGGGTAGGGCCTTCTCTGGGAGCACCCACCCTGTGGAATCAGCTCCCCTTGGAGCTCCGGTTGGCCCCTGACCTCCGTTCCTTTTGCCGTGACCTAAAGACTTGGTTGTTTCAACAGGCCAGCCTGGACTGAATGGGGTGGGGGTGGGGTTTTTAATTAATTTTTAGTTTTAATTGGGTTTTAAATTTTATTGGGCTTAGTTTAGTTTAATTCTATTTTAATATTTGTATTCTTGTTTTTTATTGTAAGCCGCCCTGAGTACCTTGGGAGAGAGGGTAGCCTATAAGTCCAATAAAATAAATAAATAAATAAACCTGATTTGTGCCACAAATTATTATTGAACAAACTGTGGCTTAGTATGTTATAGGAACTCCATAACTGCTGTTTTAATGGCTTTTTTAAAAACTCAAACACCATTTATAAATCCTTTGCAGAAACCCCATACTAGCTTGGACGCTTCAACAGGATTTAAGCATTGGTATGCACTCTCTGCACATTAATAAGCTGCTTCTTGCCTCTCACACTACAGAGAAAGATAAACACAGAGAAAGCAGCATAAGTTCATGCCGATTAATAAACACAACTTTAGAATCAGCTTTGCTGCCTTCTTTGAAATGGTCATAATTGTGGATAGATGATTTTAATCCAGACACAGCAGCTAGGCCAATTTTTTTATATATATATATCAAATCTTCCAGTATGAAACAACCCTTGCTTTTTCCCCTTCTCCAGAAGATACCAAATGAACAGAAAAGGCCTGGCCATCATGAAGATTTACTGCTGAAACTACATCATGCTGATCAATGACCTCCTAGTAGTATCTTATGGATTTAAAAAGGAGAGGAGAGAGAACAGAGCCCAGGGAAGCAGAGAGCTGAGGCTCAAACTCTTTTCCTCTTCCAGCATCAACTGAAATTGAAAGAGCACCACCATAACAATTTCCTCCCACTTTCAATCCCTGATCTTGGCCAGAAGGATGCCATGTTTGATAGTATGATGGGCTATTGAGAGATGAAGGAGGAACAGGGTAGATTTACTACCCCCATTCTGAGTCTGCCAGAGATCATCCACAAGCGTGATCAATGCCATTTCAGTACTATAACTAAATAGAATATATCTATGAAAATATGTACAATATTAGAAATATTGTCTAGTTGGTTGGTTATCAAGGAAAACACTTGACTTACCTGATTTAAGACTGTAGACCTTTTATAAATTGTTATTCAGATCAGTGAATACTGGTTTCCCTAATATGACTTTCCATTTGGGTACTGTTATGTATGTAGGTTTGAATGTCATTGGTTTAGTTTGAATTGTTCTTGTAAAATGTCAAATAAGATTGGTTTAAAAAGTGCGGGAAAACCCTGCACTCTCATTGGCTGGCAACTACAGCTGCTGGCTATAAGAAGCAGCCGTAGCCCAGCCAAGTCGGGTCTGTTATGAGCTGTAGTCACTAATAAACTCTTCACTGAAGCACTTCGCGTCTGATTCTTCATGCAAATCTAACACTGGCGACGAGGATGGGATCCGTCTGACTCTTCATGCAAACATAACAGGTACTTCCTCTAAACAGTTGATAATAGTTATAGGAAAACCCTATTTTTTTTATCTTATCCTTAATTCTTAGTGGTTTTCCTATTAACATCTGTTTCTGATTTTTGTATTAGATATATCTAGTGTAATTACTTTGTGATTCATATACCAGAATTCTGTTTTAATGATGGAAAAACAATCTTCATAACTCTCAGTGTGAAAGACTGTGTTGATTTAGGAGACCTTGGAGTATGAACATAAGCTGTAGATCTAGATGGTGTTGATCATTCATCATCATTGATGAAGATTTCCATAGTATTAGTCCTGTTAAGACTAAATGTGCTGTATCTGAAGATGACTGGTTCGGCCAATTCAGGCATTGAATGTCCTGGCACATGTTGAGCAGACATGAAGAGCCTGGAGTTGTAGCACTGATGGCTCTAGGCTTGTGCAACTCACATTTAATCTGTGCTTCTGCAGTCTGCCTTACTTTGTAAAGTTGACAGCCCTGATGAACAAGGCCATGCCAGGTAGAGCAATTTTGAGTCAGTGTTTCCTGGATGGTCATATCTATATCAAGTGACTTCAGGGAGGCTTTTAATGTGTCTTTGTAATGTTTCTTCCGCCCTCCATGTGAATGTTTTCCAGCAGACAGTTCCCCAAAACAGAACTGCTTTGGTATGCACTCATACTGCATATAAATGATGTGGCTTGCCTACTGGGTCTGTGCTTTCATTAGCAGTGTGTGGATTGATGATAGACTTGCTCTAGAAAGAATTTCAGTATCTGGTACTTTATCTAGCTATCTAATATTCTGTGAAGACAAGTCATGTGGAAATAGTTAAGCTGTCTTGCATGCCTTGGATATACAGTCCACATTTCACAGGCATAAAGAAGGATAGTGAGTACCCATGGCTCTATAGACTTTAAATTTTATTGCTGCACTAGTTCTCTACGTTTCCACATACTGGAGCACAATCTACCAAAAGCAGAACATGCCTTTGCTATTCTGCAATTGACTTCTGTATCAATGATCACTACTTGGAAGAGGGTGCTGCCAAGGTAATAGAACTGGTCCACTGCCAATAGTTTATGGCTTTTGATTGTGGTTTGGGGTTCTGTGAATGGTCCATGCAGAGCAGGCTGGTGCATCTCTTATCTTTTAAATATCAATGGTAAGTTCAAAGTTGTCACAATTTGTAGAGAATTTGTCCATACTAGCATGTATCTAGAGTACTGCATCCTGTACACCTAGAGTACTGCATCCAGTTTTGGTCACCACATTATAAAAAAGATGTTGAGACTCTAGAAAAAGTACAGAGAAGAGCAACCAGGATGATTAGCGGACTGGAGACTAAAACATATGAAGAATGGTTACAGGAACTGGGCTTGGCTAGTCTAGTGAAGAGAAGGACCAGGGGAGACATGATAGCAGTGTTCCAATATTTGAGGGGCTGCCACAGGGAGGAAGGGGTCAATCTATTTTCTAAAGCACCTATAGGCCAGACAAGGAATAATGGATGGAAACTGAACAAGGAGAGGTTCAACCTGGAAATATGGAGAAACTTTCTGACAGTGAGAACAATCAACCAATGGAACACCTTGCCCTCGGAAGTTGTGGGAGCACCATCACTTGAGACCTTCAAGAAGAGATTGGACTGCCATTTGTCAGAAATGGTGTAGGGTCTCCCACTTGGGCGAGGGGTTGGACTAGATGACCTATAAGGTCCCTTCCAACTCTGATTATCTGTTATTTGTTATCTCGTGACTCCGAGTCAGCTTCAGGTCAGTCAGCAAAGAGGAAGTCACTCAGATCAGTTTCCTTCACTCTGGTAATAGTTTCAAGTCTCCTCAGGTTGAATAGCTTCCCATCCACTCTGCAGCTGAGGTGATTCCAGCATCATTGTCCTGAAAGGCATCATTCAGCATGTCAGTAAACAGCATGCTGATCAGGGTGGGTGCAAGCACTCAGGCCCGCTTAACTCCATTGGTGACTAGGAGTACCTTACAGGATTCTCTGCCACACAGCACTCTGGCCTGCATGCCATCATGAAAGTGGTGAACCATTTGAATGAATTTGGCAGAGCTGCCAAACTTTGACTCACTACAGGCCTTGTTGATTGACAGTGTCAAATGCTTTTGTGAGATCAACAAAGGTTGTATAGGGTTCCCAGTTCTGCTCCTGACACTTCTCCTGAAGTTATTGTGTTGTCAAGAATCATGTCAATGCGTAAAATCCATCAGCTTCCCCCACCTGGTTCAGCTGGCTTCTTGAAGCTGTTGCCACAAGTGGGGCCACTGTCACAAGCAAATTGCTATGGGGAGCCACAGGGGAAAGCTGGGTGCCAGGTGGGGACCAAAAGTGGGCAAATTGTCCAGAAAGGACACAATGTGTTCCTCCTCCCTGACACTCCATCTACCTCAGGTCTAGATTGTAACAGATCCGTAAAAAGATCTCATCATGGACCTGACTCATCCAACCAGTTTTGTCTATTTTGCAGTTATCCAATATGGCATTTTAACAAATTACAGGTATTCCTTGACTTATGATCGCAATTGAGCCCCCAAATTTCTGTTGCTAAGTGAGGCAGTGAATTTTGCCCCATATTACGACCTTTCTTGTCACAGTGAAGTGAATCATTGCAGGTGTGAAATTAGTAACACCGTTTTTAAGTGAATGTGGTTTCCCTGTTGACTTTGCTTGTCAGAAGGTCACAAAAAGGTACTTGCACGAGCCTGGGACACTACAACAGTCATAAACATGAGTCAGTTGCCAAGTGACTGAATTTTGATCACATGACCATGGGGATGCTGCAATGGTTGTAAGTGTGAAAAATGGCCGTAAGTAATTTTTGTCAGTGCTGTTGTAATTTTGAACAGTTGTAACTTGAGGAATACCCGTATGCAGGTTCACTGTCTCAGTGTCATTCACCTATTTCACTGCACCCCTTTGCTTTCCCATTTATCTGGCCTCTCAGCCTTTAACTCTGGTTTATCGATTGAAAAGGTTTGTTATCATAGGTTTGTTTGGTGTTGCTGTGCAAGGTCTCTCCCAGGAGCATTAGATGTCTTGCTGAGAGTTTTTATAAGCAATATAATCACCCACAGGTTTACTGGAGCAAGAGGTGTGTCTTTGTGTGTATCCCACCTGGGGATTGCAGTTAAAATCCTCTTGGACACAGAACAGGTGAGGCCAGAGTTTATCCTGAAATCAAATTAATCTTTTCTGCTGGAATAGTTTATGAGGAATAAGAACTAGTGGTTTCTATGAGTGGAGTCAGATGAGGATTCTGTTTTGCGTTTCATCTGCTGGGTTCAAAGTGCTCTGTAAACATTACAGATTTCCCAACATTTCTCATCTTCTCCCAATTCACACTCTTTTATGGGCACAAAGAAACTGGAGGCTCCCCAAGACTAAGTGTATAGTGTATTTTTCTAAATGCCTGCATGTCTCCTGAACACCATAAGCTAAAATTTCTTGACATTTCCAACAAGCAGTCAGGGACTTGTGGGCCTAAGAGCTTGTTCAGCAATGTGCACATAATATGTGGGGCGGGGACATTCCCCTGCCCCCACATCATGTTTGTGTCTATTTTTAAAAATTCACTTTTTAAAGTGCAATTTGCATGCCCAGGGAAATGGGAGCAGAACTAATGAAAAGACATATGCCTACAAAGATGCAGCGTCAACAGTTACATAATGCACAGATGATACCATGTACTGTGACATCTCATTAGGGTCAGTTTTTGCAAAAGAATTTGTGAACCTAACATAATGTAAGTTGTCCTAACTGCTGGATGAATGACATGCTTAAAGACAGTATATTCAAGGAGAGCATTACTGTTGTCTTGATTAAAAAAAAAGGGGGGGGGGGAAACCCCTGCAAAATTATAACTTAATTGTGTTGAGGAAATGGCAATATGCTGGATTAATTAGTAGTAAATTCCCAGATTAATTTGTAAAGAAGGCTTGTGGTTTAACTGACAAATCCCATTCTCCAAGCCTAGACTGAGACTGTAACTGGTGGCTGTGCATATATAGAAAAGAGAAAATAAGCAGGAGGCAGAGGCCATATACAAGACTGACCCATGAGAGAGATGGAGTTTTTTTAGATTAGGCTTCATATAGGAATGGAAGAATTCTGGGAGTTGAAGTCCATCTTAAAGTTGTGGAGTTTGAGAAACACTGCTTTAGATAATAGTTGTACCCTTAGTTCATTGCTAAATAAGGTCAAATTAAGAGCTGTATGTCCTGACCACCTATTTGGGCCTCTTGATTCCTGGGTCAGAAAAGAGTTTGGTAGGTTTGCTGAAGTATTATAAATGAAAAAAAGAATATAAATTCCACTTCTTGATAGTTTAATAGTTCATAAGCTGAGGAATAAATTGAAGGATGCATTTATAAAAGTATGTCTTTTTCAACTGAATAAAGCACGGTTGGCTGGATTCATGCATCCCACTAATTAATAAATCCTTCTTTGCAAGCTAAAGTTACTGCGCTTACATATAATACACATTTTTATTTTTGTAAGCTGCATGGAGTCACCATTAGTAAATTGGGCAGCCATATAAATGTTCTTAATAAATAAAAAAATAAAATGAATACCTTCTACCTTTTCTTCCTAGGTAGCTTCCTGGGCAGAGTGATCTTGTGGAAACCAGCATAAACATTACACATCCTGCTGGCTAGTGCTAGAACTAGGGGTCAGTCTTCACTGATTTCATCTTCATGCTCTTCATATTATAGCATTTTTCCTTTCAAATTTGTAAGAGTTGGGGAAATGTCCTTACCTTCCCATATTATTTGCTCTGGTCATATTAGGTTGTAGATTCCAAGATGCAAATGTCTTTCAGACATTCTGTAGAACTAGGGCGTCAAATCCAATCACATTGCGGACTGTATCATGATGTATTGGGTGAAGCTCTCACCTCACAATCAGGAGACTGCCAGTTCTATCCTAGGTAGAGGCTAATATTTGGAATAGACTTTCCTGCTCGAGCAGGGGGTGGGACTAGATGACCTCCAAGGTCCCTTCCAACTCTGTTGTTCTATGTATCATGATGTATAGCGACGTTTTTTGCCTTTGTGGAGTTGGGTGGGTGTGGCCTGCATGGGCTATATCTGGCCTGCTGTAGAAAGTTTTTATTTATTTTATTTGTTTAGTCAATTTATTTGTCACCCATCTCACCACGAAGTGATGAACATTGTACTTTTAAGCTAGTTGGGTGGTGCACCTATACATGTTTCCCTGTTTTGCTCTAAAATCAGGACTATGTGTATGAAAGCAGATCTAAACTTTAATTTTTTTTTCTAAAAAGTGTGTGTGTGGTGGTGGGGTGTAAGGGGATAGAGAGAGTAAAATCTGTATAATTTTTTAGACTTCTGAAAAAGCTTTGAACACTTCCTCATTTCTTTCCAGTTATCTTCTGGTATCAAAACCCAATTGAGGACAGATACTTGTTTAAAATAAGTGAAAATGTTCTTTTATAATGTAAAAGACATGTCCTTCAATTCCTGTTGGATAGAAGCACAGATAACTACATATTTAGTTTTGTCCTTAGCTACTACATTAGGCAGATCCAGACACTGATCTCATTACAGTAAGAAAATTGAAGAGAAAATTAGGTTGCAGAGTGATGTTTAATAGGGGAATAGACATTTTCTTTGATTAGACTGGCAAATTCTAGTTGCAATCTGATCTGTCCTGCTTTTAACAGCCTCTCTTGGGTTCCCAGACCCACACTGATTGCTCTCATAGCTGTGCCAGGTCATACTATCCAACCTTCACAGGGATCTCTCTTGACATTCTCAAGCTTTAGAGCTGACAAGCTGAAAGGCCTCACTCAGAACAGCTGTCTTTTAACGTTGTGCACAAATGCTGCATCTCTGCTGAGGTTTCATCTGAGACACTTGAAACTGACCAGCAGGATCCCCAACCATAAAGCTGGAATGCTCCAAGTCTCCTATCATAGATTATTTGTCCTATAGTCAATTTATTTAAGGTCCTTCCTTTGACTTCTGAATCTGCCAGAGAATTATTATTTTTTTTAAAATCATTTTCATTCCATATGAAGCACTTTACCAACTTGCCTAGAATGCTTTGTTTTTAGTGATTACTTTTGCTGCAAGGCAAAATCATTTGATGTTCCCAGCACTGTACTAGCCAAAGACAGGTTTCAGCTAGGAGGTTTCAAAATGCCTGAATTTCCTGAGAATTTGGGGAGTTGTCTGATATGTCTGGATGATGCTAGGCTAGAAAAGGTATTAAACATCCTGCATTATCTCTTTTGTGTAACAAGTTCCTGCACTAAAATGTGAAAAAAATCTTTCTCCTTTATCATATTAAGGTTGTTAGGATAATTGCTATTCTGGTACATTGCAAAATGTAAATGTATGCTAATAACTTTAGCTAAGTAGGGCTAAGTTTGCTGAATCCTTTAGTACAAGGGTCTCCAACCTTGGCAACTTTAAGACTTGTGGAGTTCAACTCCCACAGAGACCCCTGCTTTGGTACATGGTACCTGCCCTGGGACTGACCTAGCACAACTTCCCTTATGTAAATGAGATTTGTCTTTGGATTGGTTAGCAGCTCTTTAGAACTTCTGGCTATGTCTCTTGTTCTCTTTGTAGCTTTTGGAGAGATTTCCCAACCAACTAAAAATAATATATCTTGTAAGATGTTTTCCTTTAGTCTGTCTGTCCATCCATCCATTAGTCCATCCATCCATCCATCCATCCATCCATCCATCCATCCATCCATCCATCCCATTGCATTACTGCTTTGAGACTCTGCTTTCTATTCTATATAACATTACTGTTCTGATCTCTGCCATAATTTCCCAACATATATGAACATCATATATGTCCTTATTCTTTTATCATTTATTCACAGTTCATTCTCTCTTTGATCTGAACCCAATTCTTCCATCTGGCGCAGTGGTTAGAGTGCAGAACTGCAGGCTATTTCTGCTGACTGCCAGCTGCCTGCAAATCTCACCAGGCTCAAGGTTGACTTAGCCTTCCATCCTTCCGAGGTGGGTAAAATGAGAACTCAAATTGTTGGGGGAAATTATGCTGACTCTGTAAGCTGCTTAGAGAGGGCTGTAAAGCACTGTAAAGCGGTATATAAGTCTAAGTGCTATTGCTATTTCAAGTTTTGTGGGACTGCACCACATAGCTTTGTGCAATGACTTCTCCTGCCTCCTGATGAACTGCATAGCATTATCTTTGCATTAGATAGCAATAGCACTTAGACTTATATACCATTTTATAGTGCTTTACAGTCCTCTCTAAGCGGTTTACAGAGTCAGCATATTGCCCTCAACAATTTGGGTCCTCATTTTACATACCTTGGAAGGATGGAAGGCTGAGTCAACCTTGAGCCTGATGGGATTCAATCTGCCAAATTGCAGGCAGCTGGCTGTCAGCAGAAGTAGCTTGCAATACTGCACTCTAACCACTGCACCACCGAGGCTCAGTAGTAGATACTACTACTGGAGCAAAAGTTTCCATATTTTAATTTGAGCTTGCTTGATAATTTACATTATTTATTCCAATTTCTCTAGTTTTTATAGCAGCCAGTCTTGCAAAGACATTGAATAAATTAAGCAAAAGGTATGGGTTCTGAACATTAATTCTTCAGGAAATTAATTAATTGAGCTGCCTATTCCAATATCAACATGGCTAATGTGTGTTCTGTGCTCATTAAAGTCAGTTGCTCAATGTTTTTAATTTTGTGAAGATGCTTCTTTCTTTCCCAGTTGAAACATTTCCTCATAATGCCTGCAGGAATATTAGTTCTATCAAAGGCTAGGAATATTAATGTGGTACATGCGCATTTCCAAGATCAAGCCTTCTATTTGAAGGATACTTTCAATGCTGATTGCCTTCTTGTGTAAGGCTAAACAGTGGTTTAAGTCAGGATACAAAGTATGGCTTTGTAGCCTTCAGAACCTCTCAAATGGTCAGGGAAGGGCATTGGTGTTTTTTTTTCCTGCATGCTTGGAATTTGAGTTTTTAAAGGATAAAATGGGTGGGGGGAGGGGAGGAAAGATCTCTTCAGAAATTTCGATTTAGATTGCATACCTTAAAACTCCTAAATCCTCCCACTTGAAGCTTGATGAAACCTTTCAGCATACAGAAATTGTAGATGTATGTTATAAATAAGGGGTAAGTTGTCAGAGAAATTGTGATTTTGATCCAGGTCAAAATAGTAATTTATGAAGTTGACTTGTTTTTATTACTCATAGTTAAAATCATTGTTACTACTACTTTATACCCTGACTTTTTATTGTGGTGAACAGGCAAAGTGGCTAACAAAATTGTTTAGAAAAGACATAGCTTAACATTAAAATCAGTGCTAAATCATTGAGCAACTAAAAGAACTTGATGAAAGAGGCACATTATTATAGATTGTAGATTGTATAATTGCTGTAGAGGAACTAAAAGCAAACCCTGGATCTTTTCTAGACAAGATTCAAACTTGGTTTTTGAGATAGGATTGTTTGTGCTTGTGGGTGACCTCTGGTGAACTTGAGATGGGGGTAATGCATCCATCCCGGTCGTCTTTGATCTTTCTTGGCTTTCCGTAGGAACATAGGAGCATTTGTTCCATAGGAACAGAAGGCAAGGCAAGTAACAATGGATGGAAACTAATCAGAAGTTGTGGGTGCTTCATCACTGGGGTTTTTAAAGAAAAACCACACAATCACTTGTCTGAAATGGTATAATCTCCTGCTTGTTATGGAGGTTCTCATCTGTTCTCCGGAGCCAGTTGTAGTTTGTGTTGGTAGAGGGAGAGAGGACCCTCTTTGTGGGCTGCCTTGGAGGTCTACTCTCTTGCTATTCCTATTTAACATCCATGTGATGCCACTGGGTGTCATCATCTGTTGGCAAAAATTAAGTATCATTAATATGCTGATGATTCCCAATTGGATGTACATCTCCTTTCTGAGCTGATGAATCGATGCTGTCAAGATCCTTTCCTGGAGACTATGAGGGCCTAGATGAAAGAGAACAGGTTTTGGTTTAACCCTGGCAAGATGGAATTGATGTGGGTTTTAAGCTCTCCCACCTGGAAGAAATTGCAGCTAGGCTAAAATGCAGTGGCATGGGTACTTTTTTGGCATTTCTTGTTACCCCTATGTGACACTGTTCTGTAAACTTCACTGGCTCCTGGAGGCTTCTGGATGCAATTCAAGGTGCTGATCATCACCTATAGAGTCCTATATGGCATAGGGCCAGGCTACTTGTGGAACTGCATTTCTTATCAGATCTGGTAGAGGAGGCATGGTCCAGATCTTTTCTCTATTGAACATTGTCAACTTGTTGAACACCAGAGTCATGCCTTCTTAGCAGTTGCACTTGCTCTGTGGAATAGCATTCTCCCCATCCCAACACCTCCCCATTCCCAGAGATTTGAATGGCCCCAATTGTTTCAGGGTTTTTTGCAAGGCATTAAAGATCTGACTGTTCCTCTAGGAATTTGGGTCAGGATTGAGAAAACTCTGGTAGTATGGGTTATAGTTCACCATTTATCCTTGGGCACTAGGGGATTTATATTTGGGGGGATTGTTTGTTTTTAATTTCGTAAGCTGTCTAGAGTTACTTTCATGTGGTGGGTGGCTATATAAATAATAAATACATAAGTAAAGTATATGCAATCATCTGAGACCTCCTCTTGTGCTTGAAAAATGGCCTTAAATAATAGCATCTTCAGAAGAGCTTCTCTTGCAGAGTTTAATGGCTGAACAGATTTGTAACAGGAAAACTGGTCACTTAGATACTAAGCTGTTCAGGGCTTCTTAAAAGTCAATACCAAAATTATAAATTGTGCCCGATAAGCACTTAGCTACCAGTGCAGATGTAATATTGGCAGGGCCAGCTCTGTGTACCTTGCACTGGCTTGCAGATTAGCAAATGCATTTTGCATTAGCTGCAAATTCCAAACACTATTCAGGTTACAGCCCCACATAGAGCATACATATGCCAGTCAAGAAGATCTGACCAAGTCATAGATATCTCTAATCAGATTTGGCTGGCAGTATTTTAAACATAACTATGCAAACATCCTTCTCATTACAACCACAGCCTGTTAATTCAGTGACAGCTTAAAGTCAAGGATCATTCCTAAAATGGAATTTTGAAAAATTCTTGAAGACCATGAGTGTGGGAGTTATCCATTTTCAGGTCCCTCCAATTTCACCCCAATTTAAAAATACCCAGAATGCGGTTTCTCCATGACAATGGATTCACTTGAGACTTCTCCACATTTAGATCATGATCAAGACATCCAGAGAGGGAAAACAGAGGGGGCAGGAGAGATAATATGCATTGTGATATTGCGGCACAAATCTCATTCTCTACATTCCTCTGTGATGTGGTATGAATTGTTTTGGCATCACTGTGATTATGGAACAGATGGCTATGATACTTTCTGAAGAAAGTACCAGTTCCAACATGCATACTGAGGTGTGCACAAAACCCGATAGTAGTTAGGACAGGTCAAGATGAAGAATATGAAATCTGTAACCACTTCTAATTCTGCAGTCTCAATTTAGACATTAAAATCCTCCCAAACTAGGTATATTCAAGAAGAGTACTCCAACAATGCAGTGTGTTGGACTAACCATAAAATAGAAGGGGAAACTTTACTTCTTTTCATAGTAAAGATGAGAGGGAATGGGAACACACCTCACAGGCTTGTTGTGGGAAAAATGGAGGATAAAGGAGTTTTATGTATATTGGCCACTTTGATTTACTTATAAAGTAAGATGGGATAAAAATCAAACATATAAATAAAAATATAATTCCGTTGTGGCTTATGAAACTAAACTACAGATAAGAAACCTAGTGTCTGCATATCTTTTGAATGACAATCCATACATTCCAAGACTATTGCCTCATATTGGTTTGTGTCTTTATGAATTGGACTTGCAAACATCTGGAGAGGACCAGTTTTGCATCCTTGTATTTGTTGGGGCCTGAATGAGACCAAATTAGAATGAGAACTTCATATCCTGATTAGGTTACCTAGTAAATGGATCCGTAGAGTTGAGTGCTGTATTCTCAGCCTGTGGCCATGAGATAACTAAAACTAGCAATTGCTTTGCTTCTTAAACTCCAATGCCTATTGAAGGACCTCCCTGCCTAAACAGTTCGGCTTTCACAAGCTGGGACCTGACATTACATTAATATGAAGCAATCCAATTTGGGCAAGCACTCTTTGAGCCTGCTTGGGATAATGAAACGATTGAGACGAATCATGTATAGCCTGTATTACCCGGATTGTTTAATTAATCTATTGACCATGCATCAGCTATCTCTTTGCAATATCTAGAAAACAATAGACAGTAAATGAAAACTCTGTTAATTTTTCATTTGTAATTACAAGGCATGAATTTTACCCCCATTATGCTTCATTATGGTTCCATGTTGCAGCAGTGAGTGATAGGGACATAAATATTGATTGAACAAGGCCTGTTTGCATTTAGAAAATGATGAGCATGGGGTCATCTGAGGACCAAGCATGGTTTCTGCAGTAGGAAAAAATGGGGAATGGCAGGGAACAGAGAGGGGAGCTCAGATGAGACCCTATAAATCTTAGTGGTCACTAGGACTGCCCATTCATCTGATATCTTCCAGTGAAGGGGCAAAAAGCAGAGTTGGTTGGCTGCTTCATATTGGAAGAGAAAAAAGTCTGTAAAGCTCTTTACAATAATGCGCTCAGCTGCTGTGGCTGGATAAAAATCATATATCCAAAATTATGACCATAACAAAGAAGGCAGCAAAGCTGGTTCTAAAATTGTGATTATCAGTGGCATGAACTTATGCTGCTTTCTCTGTGTTTATCTTTCTCTGTACTGTGAGAGCAAGAAGCAGCTTATTAATGTGCAGAGATTGCATACCAATGCTTAAATCCTACTGAAGCTTCCAAGCTAGTTCGGTGTTTCTATAAAAGATTTGTAAATAATTTCTGGGCTAAAAATCCATTGAAACAGCTCTGATGGATATCATGCTAGGCCTTGGTTTGTTAAATCATAATGGGTGGCGTAAACCAGGTTCGCACAATACGTTAAGCCCTAAACCATGGCTTACATGTAATTCATGTTCCCAGATCACACTGATCTTCAATCAATTACAGCAGAGCGCAATGCCTGAAGCCCACCATGAGCTTTGGCCACTCTTTCATTTTACAGTGGTATCTCGGTATTCATTATTATTTGGTTCTGGGAGGTGTAATGAGTACCAGAAATGAGGAGGACCTAACAAATTTTCCCCTTAGAAATAATGTAGTGAGTCACAAGGCCGCTGATGCTGACAAGTTCTAGCTTATGCTTTGAGTACCAAACAAATGATGAATACCGGGATAAAATTTTCATGTCAAAATGTGTTGAATACCAAATTCAATATGTCTCAAAGGAGTTGAGTATCAAGGAACCCCTGTACTTGATTCATTACTTTCTGAAATCCTTTCTTTGAATTAGGAGTGAAGAAGGCGAGAAACATTCAACTCTTCTTATATATGCAGGTTTGAAATAATGGCAGGGATTCATTCAGCATCATGTACATTAATTTCTCTTTGCACAATGTCATTTTTTTCTTCCTTCCCCCCATGTTCTCAAATGTCCTCCATTAGTCTTAATTAGAGGACAGGAAGGTTCTGCAATAGAGAGGTGAAATCTCTTTCACCAGTGGTGTCTCTCCCTCAGGTCAAGAACTTATGCTGAGCTGTAAAAAAATATTTTTATTGATTTTAAAATAATAAAGAAAAACAAAACAAAAACAAAATACAAGGTACATAATTATGAAAAATACATAATGAGCGCTAAAAGTGAACAATTATAATAAAAATATAGAGCAAAATATGTTGTTACAATAGTTACAATTCTATATCTACCTATCTAATGTACCGGTGCCAAACTCGCTGTGTCACATTGCTGTCACGTGATGTTTCACGTGGAGCCGGAGTAGGCGTGGCCTGCATGTGACACATCTGGCCCGTGGGCCACCAGTTTGACATTTTTTTTCTTCTTTTGCCCCCATTTAATGCAATATTTCTAATACACTTACGTGACTACCATGTATTTTACCTACTTTACATAAATGAGTCTCATATTTCATTACATACATTATCCACTATCCATTTAAAATCTGTATTTATAGGCAATCCATTCATAGGTGGCAAGTATAATCAGGTCTCCAGTCTATTGAGCAAATGAGGCCATGCATTTATCTTTCCAATGTTGCAGTATCAGTCTCTTAGTTTTAATAACTGGACCATTTATGTGGTCCAGTTGTCAGCTTCCATGTATTAGGTATGTAATTCAGGAGATTATTATTCCCTGAAAATTTTAGCTTTTGTTGCACAGTCACATTTATATAATCCAGTACTTTCTCCCCAAACTTAGTATAAGTATAGGGCATGGTAAACTATTACAGTTAATGCTAAACCCATTATTAGTTTCTATAGATATTTGTTATCAATAAATCAATTTGACATGTTGATGTTAAGAGATGAATGGATTAAACAATTAGAAGTTCCTTTATTGCCTACACAATGGGCTTCTATACCTAGAGTATCAGTGAATCTAGACCAGTTTGGTCTAGTGGTTAAGGCACCAGGCAAGAGACCATGAGTTCTAGTCGTGCCTTACCCATGAAAGCCAACTGGGTAACTCTGAGTCAGTCAAACACTCTTAGCCCACTTCAAAGAGATGTTGTGGGAAAAATAGGAGAAAGGTGGTAGGTATGTTTGCCATCTTGAGTTATTTGTAAAAAATAATAAAGATGGGACATAAATAATCAAATAAAATAAATCAATCTTATGCTACAATTTACAAAGACTATTTAGAATTTATTGAACTCCTTTGCATTTGTATAGAATGGGGTAGCATTTTCTCTGGAGATTTAATAAGGGCAAGTCTTGTTTAAAACACACATTTCTACAACGTATTTAACCAAATTTTGGGAGGAAGTAGTGGAGAATATAAATGTGACAATAGTACAAGAGTTTTTCTTGAACTTGCATAGTGGCCTTGGTACATAGATGGGCACTGTGGATCCTGCAATGCTTCCCCTGGCTTGTGTGAATCTTCATAGTTACATAGCAACAGTCATTTTTTATATGACAGAAATCTTATATGGCTTTTTGACCTCTAAAAAGCTGTAATATTGTTCTTTTCCTTTCCTTTTCTCCAGACATTTGGGCAAGGTAGCTAGGTGAGCTGTTTTTTTTTTTACAAGTCGGGTGTATTATTTTGAGGAGGAATTATCCACATTCAGTTGATTATAACAAAGTATAGGGCTGAATCTAAGAACGCTGGAACCTCAGAAGCAGCATTTATGCTTTTTTATAGCCATTCCATAAGCAATTAGATGTTGCGCTATCATTCAGCACTGGGGAAAAATCCATAAATCCAGCATGGTTCAAAACAGAACTCACTGAGACTTATTTTCAAATAAGCTCTGAAATGAACATGTGAGTTGCTGAATTTGGAGGCTTGCATTTGATTTGGCTTGGTGCTTGTGTCTCTCCCCAAAACCCTTAAGGTTGCCTGTTCTGCCCTCCATGTGGCTTTTCTTTGTAAGTTTTGCTTTCTTTGTTGATGAAGGGAGAAAGAACTGTTAGTAATGATAAAAAAGTGCTGAAGCAGAGAATTGAAGCTGTGAGATTGTTTGTATATGTTTAAAAGAAAGCTGTTATATCCTCAAACCCTTTTGCAGCAGGACAGTGGAGCATTTGGTGCAATAAAAAGCATGATGGGGGCTGCAGTTGCAAAGAAGGAAGTCCAACAGGAAAAGGAATGCCATGTACACGCATCCGCATTCATGGTGCAAGGTGAGTCAAAAATGACACAGTGCTTTGAGCACCATCAAACTATGCACAAAATATCACCAAAGTATTATTTACTTCCTACTTTGAATACTTGGTTGTTGATACCAAGGTATGATAATAGAATAACAATGAGAAAAGACTTGGACGTTGAACCCCCTACTGAATCAAGAAACCCTTTATCATTTCAGACAAATGATTGTTCAATCTCTTCTTAAAAACTTCCAATGTTGGAGCACCCACAACTTCTGGAGGCAAGTTGTTCCACGGGATTAATTGTTCTAACTGTCCTTAGTTCTAAGTTGGTTCTCTCCTTGATTAGTTTCCATCCATTGCTTCTTGTTCTGCCTTCAGGTGCTTTGGAGGATAGATTGACCTCCTTTTCTTTGTGGCAGCCCCTTAGGTATTAGAATTCTGCTAGAAAATAGTCCTTCTTTTCATGATAACCTTCGCTTACTGCAACTTTATTGATCTTTCGTTCTCCTTCTCAAGCACACTATTTTTTTTAGATTGCAAATCTGCTACAGGACTTGATATATTCAGAAGATCAGTGAGCAAATGAAATGCCAAACTCGTAAAACAAGGATAATAGCGCTTGTTGGAAAGCTGTCATGTGGAGAAATGATGGCCACAGTGTAGGACTCAAGATACATGTAACTATATTGTGGCACACTGCGTAGGGAGTCAGAAAAAATGTACAAACTCTCCTATTAATATCATACCTCAGAGTTGTTATATGATTCGATTCAGGCTGACATCAATAGGAGGCATTCTTGAGCCGCTGCCAGAGGCCACTGCTGCTCCTATAATTCAAGGGGCATGTCAGAGAAATAGAGCAAGAAAAAAAACTATGGATGGTATCTTCTGAAACAAATTGCAGATTGTTCAAATTGTGCCAAGCATAGCCTAGTCCTTCTAGGAAATTCCTGACTGATCTTGCTGACAACTTTCACTTTTAGAGGATGAAGAAAGGCCAGGAGGATCAGTTATCTTTGACTTGATATTAAGGATAATTTAGTTGAATAAATGGCAGGAATGTTGGGGGAATTGATAACACAAAACTGAAGTCCTTGGTTTTAAGAGAAACTGAAACTGTGTGTAGTCAGTCTTTTATATTGGATGTCAAACAAATGGATTTTAATACAAATCATCCCATGGCAAGAAGCTATTGTAATGGGGATGTATGGGGCTCCTAAAGAAGCTAAAGCACAATTAAGAATAATTCCTATGAGGAAGAAAAAAGAGGAGGAGAAGCCAATGAAAGTACACAGAAATCAGAGAAGACCCAAAACAAAATAGAAACACAACATAAATGAAATGGAAAGGGCTGTGTCACAGAGGGCAAGTGTAGACAGCCTGGGACTACAGAGTTGAGTTGGGGTTGAAGAAGCAAATAAGATGTTTGCCCAGCAAGCTAAGAATAACAAAAGTGCTTGTTATTTATTTAGTTAGTGTATGGCATATCATACATTGACCAGCAAAATATATATATCAGAACTCGTATTTGTAGGATAGTTTGATATCTACCTATCTATCTATCTATCTATCTATCTATCTATCTATCTATCTATCTATCTATCTATCTATCTTGGTGTATTTGGGTCTTGTCCCGTGTAAGATTGAGAATACCTTGGCGACATTTCGACGAGATCCCACTCGCCATCTTCAGGCTGGTGTCTTCGGCTTTGTGCTTGTGCCAGCAAAGCGTGATCTGAGCTGCCTTCTCTCTATAAATACTGGAGGGGAGGTGTGGTGTGCTGGCTCTGCTGTAAGCGGGTTGGTTGGCTGTGTTTTTGGCTGTGTTGTCGCTTCTTGATTGGTTGATGGAATTGGTGTTTGCTGATTGGTTGGCTGTGTTGTTGGCTGTGTTGTTGCTTCTTGATTGGTTGATGGAGTTGATGTTTGCTGATTGGTTGGCTTTTTCGTAAGAGCCTGTGTGGCTGAGGTAGTGGCTGTTTTGTGTTTTAGCTACCTTTTGTGTTTTAGCTACCTGGGTAGTGGGTTGTGTGATGACCTTCTGAGCCACTACCTCAGCCACACAGGCTCTTACGACACAGCCACTACCGCAGCCACACAGGCTCTTATGACACAGCCACTACCTCAGCCACACAGGCTCTTACAACACAGCCACTACCTCAGCCACACAGGCTCTTACGAAAAAGCCAACCAATCAGCAAACACCAATTCCATCAACCAATCAAGCAGCAACAACACAGCCAACAACACAGCCAACCAACCCGCTTACAGCAGAGCCAGCACACCACACCTCCCATCCAGTATTTATAGAGAGAAGGCAGCTCAGATCGCGCTTTGCTGGCACAAAGCCAAGCACCAGCCTGAAGATGGCGAGTGGGATCTCGTCGTCACCAAGGTATTCTCAATCTTACGGGACAAGACCTGAATACACCAAGACCTACATACCTTTACCCGTGAAAATCTGAAACAAATTATATATATATATATATATATATATATATCATACCAAAATCTCATCCGTCATCTTCAGGCTGGTGTCTTCAGCCTCGAGGCTGAAGACACCAGCCCAATTCTCAATATAATCTCCCACATACCTACATCTACGAAAACAAATATATATATATATACACACACATACACACACACACACACACACACACACATACATATTGCAAACTATCCTAAAAATATGAGTTCTAGGTGTAGCTATAAAAGAAGAGGCAGACATCACGATCTCTGGAACTTAAAGTATATTACCCTCTTAGCTTTCGTTAGCCTCTGCTAACATTGTCAGAGTGTAAAAACTACCATTGAAGAGATATTCACCTTTATGCATCATTGATCAGTTTAGCCATTGTGCGCGTAATAGGCCCATTCCTGGGGATGAGCAGCCCAAGTGGGGCGTGATAGAGGAGGAAGCAATAGGAGTTAAGCCTCCATAGATTAACATGTCTGAAGTAAAAATGATAGAGTTAATCACAGGTGGGAGGTGGGTGGATGGGCCTATTACATGCGCAATGGCTAAATTGATCAATGATGCATAAAGGCTAATATCTCTTCAATGGTAAATACCAATGTCTATGGAAGTGCAGCATGGTTTATGTTAGAAAAATCAGATACTGGACTGGTATATGCCCTTAGCTTATAGCTGGTCACAATGTGATCTATAGTTTGATGTGGGAACCCGCAGTTACATTGAGGGAGTATACTATGCCCCTTTAAATAGAAAGACCTGGTAGATGCCGTGTGAGGTGCGAATCCTATTCAGGATTGTCCATTGCTGGCATAGTAATTCAAAGTCTGGCACCATTTTTGTGGGGTCATTTATATGTCTTCCTAGGTTTGGCCATTCAGTGACCGATTTGGCTTTCCACTGGGAATCAGTTTTAAAGTTGTTAGGCAGATGTTGTGCAAGTGCCAGTGGGGGGTTTCCTGAATTTGAATCTTCTGGCTGATAAATGAGGAAGGTCGGCATACACCAGTAGGAGTGAGTTGTTCATACTGTTTCTGTATTCTCTCACTAGTGCATTTTACCTGTATAAAGCTGGTGGTGCCATGTGGCTCACAACAGGAAGCCAGCAAATCCAGGTGGTTTTAATACCACTGCTTATAATCCTCATGGTTTACAAGGGCTTGTTAAATACATTTAAAAGAATGGTGAGCTTCTTTTATAGTTCTTTATATACTTATATTCCTTCCTCTCTGAGAGGATAGCTTGTGATCTGTGGAGGACATGTCTTCGCAATGAATCTTGGGCCAAGGCTGCCACTAAGGTAACAGGTTGGATCAGAGAGATCCAACTGAAAGCAGTGTTTTTAAGCAGAAAATGGAACAAGTCTTCCTTTATGACAGAGGTCTCCAAACCTGGTAACTTTAAGACTTGTGGACTTCAACTCCCAGAATTCTCCACCCAGCATACGGCACAAGGTCAAAATGTCTACATGTAACTCGGCCATTATTACACATCCATGCATGCAAAAAACTAGGAAAGAACAGCATTATGTGGAAAATGTATGAAGTAGAATCAAGGATTGATAGTCAGTCAGGAGTTCATTGCTTGTGGTGAGACTATATCAGGCAAAGGTTCTAAGAGGAAGGGACAACTGAGATTCTCCATAGAGTTTTTCTCCAAGAGAAAAAGGTAGAACTGGCTTGTGTTTTATGCACCTGCTTGCTTCTTGATAATCTGCAGACTGTCTTGGTTTTGTTGTTACTCTGGAGTGCTTCTCATTGGTGAAAACTCTGGCTTTGACCAGACTCAGCTTCTACCTTTTGCTCACAATCCAGTACTCATTATTTTTCATCTTGCCTTTGCAGAAGCAGGAGTTAGCCTGTTTCTTCCTCTGCATGAGAATGCATGTGGACTTAGTTCTTCTGACTCACCAAGTGGCTTTCTTAATAGGCAGCTGTAGGGTCCAAATGTGCTGGAGAGGAGAGAAAGAGAGTGGGGGTTTGCACGAAATGTTAAACAGATTCATCTTCTCCTTGTACAGAGCAGCAGATTGGGGCAGCATTTTTCCAAGGAGCATGCTCTCCTCCACTCTTGAAAACAGGAGGAAACACATTGCTGGGATGTGTGGAAGAGCCCATAATCTGGGAAAAGTCTATAGCTAAAGATCAACACACGAATACACAGCCAACTTAACAAAGATATTAGGTTAAACACAAATGGATGGTGTCAGGTTAGGGAAAGCTCTATGACTTGATTGTCATAAAAGTAAGTGTGATGTTGATTATTTCACTGCCTTGGCAGTGGCAATCAGAAAGGTGAAAGGAGAGGAACATTAGTTATAACAGGATAGTAATGTCCTATCTTTTTGAATATGTTAAGTACATTTTGATTATTTTAAGAACAAATTGTAGGGCTTCTCACAAAATGGCTGCTGTGGTAGGGCTTTGCCAGTTTACAAATAGCTGCCATCCACAGTGTAGTATGTCACAAGGCACACATTTAGTAACAGCTAAACTAGTGAAAGGGGATCCTATCATCTCATCCCAATGTCTCAGCATGTATTGATACATTTTCTTTTTTATGTGGAGATAAATACCCTTATGTACAAACCACTAGCTAATAAAAGCCTGATGTTTTTATTGTCTAAAAGTGCTTATGCAAGCACGTATGAAGCCCAGAGCCTTATTGGAAATACAGATATAGCTGGAAGTTGAATGCGTTGCTTTTCAGCAAGTCAGCATTTGATGTCTGTTTTGTTTTTTAAATTACTATGTCTTAAAACTCAGATAGGGCAGGACGTTTGAGACCAAGGAAACTAGAGGCACACTGGTGACCCCAATTTGGGTATGTGGAAGGGAAAACAAATGAGGTAGATGAATTTGCCATTTTAATCAACAGCTGTGCATTTATTTGTTCATTAAGTTTGTATTCAGTCTTTATACCAAATGGTGCCTAAGGGGATAAATGACAATAATATAAATACGGTGACTTTTTGAATGGCACTTGATCTCTGATATTTTTAATTAAATGGCATTTAGGCAAAATGCCCTGATAGAATATCAACCATCAAATAGTGATGTTAATTTGCCTGTTTATGAAAACATTTATATGCCAGCCAATGACTGTGGTGCATATCGTGGTAAAGCTGATTGGTGTATTCTGCTCCAATTTGTTATCTTATTAATTGCCCTTCTTTTAGTGTTTAATGTATTTTACACCAACGCATATGGAATCCATTGTGTATATGTTTGGAGACTATTACATTTCCCCAAGAGTCATGGATGATTGTAGATCACCTGATATTTAGACATATTACCATTAGTTTCTTTTGTGTGCCTTAAAGCTCCTGGTGGACAGATCTCTCTTCCCATACATACACATGCACCAGTTTAATCCTGACCAATCAATTTAAAACCAATGCAACCACACTAGCAGTCATTGTAATTCTAGAAGCCTGTTGTTCCATAAACCCCGTCTGCCCTCTTTTGGACCATCGTTGGCCCCCGTAGAGCTCCCAAATCGCAGTGCTGTGGTGACAGTACAAGCTGCAGCCAGCAAAATGCCCCTCTGGGGATCAAGATTCAGAACATCTCCATCTGTTCGCTATTTTTCTGTAGTGCACAGCTTTTCATGTCTCCGGGCTGTGGACGATTTGCCTCCATCCTTTCTCCCGAGGAGGTGTAAATGTTTCAAATCAAATTATTTTGAATTCAAACCACCCCTTGTTGAGTGTGCAAGCCAATCTTCAGGGTGAAATGCCCCCTCTTTGAATCAGAAGTTGCTGGTTTGGGTGCAAAGCAGGACCTTTTGAGCCTTTGAAGTGTTTTGCATTTGCCATAGTGCCTCATACTTGAAACAGAGCTGTTTTGAGCTTGAAACATTTCCAGAAGACTTGAAATAGCCCATTTTGCATCGACACAGCTGTTTTGCACTCCAAAAGGAGATGTTTTGAATTCAAAATGGTCTGAGTCAAAACATTTCGAACACCAATAATACATTTCCAGATCCTCTTAGCTTCTTTTATCTCCAGTTCAATACCATCTCCTATCTGTTGCTTTCTTAAGTGCCTGTTTTGCAGATTTCTGCCTATTTTAATCCTGGTTTTTTTCCCCACCCCGAGCTTCCCCTAACACTCCTCTTTTACTGCTGTGTGTGAACTGTATTGCCTATTCTCGTGTTAACCGCTGTGACATTTCTTATTAGCCTTTTTTTCTCATCTTTTCTTTCTTTCCCTTAGGCTTCGTCTTCTATTTTCCATCTCATCAGGTTTCTTGTTCTGAGGGTTTCGCTACGTGTGACACTCATGTGACTGCTAATCAAACATCATTCTGTTTTTTTTTAAATTAAAGATCAGGCATCGAAAGGCAGAAAGTGAGATTTAAACCTGTGCTCCCCAACAGCAATTAGCAGTAAGAAAAAGGTCCAACGGGAAAAAGGCTTGCAGTGGCTGTAGTAGGAGACATTTCACCCAAAAGCAATGCATTAATTCATTGAGTAAAATATTTATAATCCACATATATCTTAGGGCAGGAATATGATAATTTAAAAAAAGGTTCCAATAAAAGTTGAAAGTTTAATAGAAGTTTAAATGGTCCACAATTCACACAAATGCATTTCAAATTCAGCTACTCACCAGAATTTATGCTTCCCTCCACACCCCAGTTCCTAGGGGAAAATATGTACACTTTCATTTCAATCAAAACTTACTACATTTGAAAGCTTTATAAAAAAATCACAAAGCTGTTAGGTTTCGGTGTTTATTTTTCTATTTCATGACACAGGTAGTCCTCAACATATGACCACAGTTGAGCCCAAATTTCTGTTGTTCAGTGAGATGTTTGTTAAGTGAGTTTGCTCCATTTTATGACTTTTCTCATCTCATTTGTTAAGTGAATCACTGCAGTTCTTAAATTAGTAACATGGTTGTTAAGTGAATCTGGCTTCCCCATTGACTTTGCTTGTCAAAAAGTTGCAAAAGAGGATCACATGACCTCAGGACACTGTCACAAAAGTGAGTCAGTTGTCAACCATCCAAATGTAAATCGCCGCAAGACCTTGGGGATGCTATAAAAGTCATAAGAGTGAAAAATGGATATAAGTCACTTTTTTCTGTGCCATTGTAACTTTGAATGGCCACTAAATGAACTGTTGTACATTGAGGACTACCTGTAATACAATGTAAGAAAATGTTGAGAATGAAAAAAAAAACCCTGAATAGAACAAAATATTTTCATTGGTTGCCAGTCTGCTTCCTGGTCCAATTCAAGGAGTTGGTTATCACCTTTGAAGTCCTTCATGGATGGGATCAGATCATCTGAGGGACCAGCTCTCTCAGCCTATCCCATTAAACCTCCCAGAGAAGCATGGTACATGGTTCTATGGATCATGCCCCCCCCAAAAAAATTAGATTAGTTAGCTCCATCCCTCTTGATATCCCAGAAGTCCCCCAAGACCTGGTTGGTCACTGGGGCTCTCAGGGAACCAGATCAGACGTGCTATTCAGCAGGTTCTGACCAGTTCTGGAGAACCAGTAGCAGAAATTTTGAGTAGTTTGTGGAACTGGCAAATACCACCTCCCGCCTCCCGAGTCCTGGCTGGGTCTTCTTTTGTTGCCCTCCACAGGAGAACAGGGTTGGAAAGCAGGCTAGTGGGTTGGGGAGGGAATGGGGATTTTGCAGTATCCTTCCCCCAGGATTGGGGTGGGAGTGGGGATTTTATAGTATCCTTCCCCTGCCATGCCCACCAAGCCATGCCCAGCAAGCCACGCCCACAGAACTGGAAGTTAAAATTTTTGAATCCCACCACTGAATCAGATACACGTTTAGGTGGCTCCACTGTGGAAGTGGGAATACTTATTCTCTCTTTGCCTGGGGTCTGTACATATTGTAATTTTCATTAATTTCTAAGTTTTAATGCTGATTGTTAAAAATATTTTAAATGTTTTTATTTTTTATCTATGTATTGTTTTATTTGATTATTGTATGCTGCTCAGAGTAATAATTCCTTGTGAGATAGGTGTCTCTATAAATTTGATTAGTAAATAAATAAATAACTAAATAAGTACAATTCTTGCCAGGGGGTTTGAATCCTTGTCAAGAGAAAGTCAATCTATGCTTTCTACAGACACTATCGGCTGAAGTACAAAGGCAATTTTACTTTAGGGAAAGTTTTGGTGCCAAGTTGAGACTCTGGGGTGAGTGGGTTTGTAATCTATCTCTGCCTCCATCTCTCTCCTTTCCCTTCTCCCCTCCAAAGGTCTCTGCAGCATGTTGTCCAGAAGATGTACTTTGACCTGGCAAAAGCTTTTGTGAAAAGGTTTACATTTTATTTACGTTCATGTGTGTCAGAAAGTAGAACTTTCTGGAGTTACTATGCAGTTTACAAATTAGTAGAGTTTGATGAGGTGATCAAACCTACCAATGACAGGGTGGCATTGAGCACCCCACTGTGATACTGTAGGACACGCCCCTAAGTATAAAAGGGCTGTCAACTGTCTTTTAAAGAGAGAAAGATTCTGAGGAGATTCTAAGGAGATTGGAGATACTGAGAAGATCCAAGACTCTGAGGAGATATTAGGATCTGACAGACTGAGGTCTGTGTATGAGAAGATATAGCAAAGAGATCTGAGAGAAGATCTATAACCTAAAGAGAAAGGGACTTTCTAAAGAGGTTAGCTATATCTAAGAAGAGGTTATGAGAGGAAGAACTGTGAATCTCTCATAGTAACTTCTAGTTCCTTGAAGGACTGTTTAAGAGGAACGAAAGAAGAAAAGACTCTGTATATATTTAAGAATAATATATTTATTGATTGTTCTGTTATAAATAAATCTGTTTTGATCTGACACAACTTGTCATTGCAATTTATTGAATGACTCTGTGAAATAGATATAGGTTTAAAGATCCAGGCCAAATTCAATTAATATTATTTAACAATGTGCTTGAAGGGGGGCCCAAACCAGTATGATTTTCAGCCTACTTATTCATCAGTAACAGTAACTAGATTTTGTGGACCTTATAAATTTGCTTAGGACTACAGCTTTGTAGCTGTGTTCTAAATATATTTGGACCATTTTCTGGATTCTATTCAATAGCAATTGCCTTTTTTTTTTTTACCTCGAGGGATCTGTAAATACAATAGTTGCAGGAATTGTTTATGAGAATGGAAATTGTGTCAAGATAGATCAAGGACAGACTGTGAGTTCTATAGCCATGTCTGTGGAGGAGGGATGTGCATGAAATGAGAAATATTTCCTGTTTCAAACCCTGAGCAAACCATCACCTTTTGGAAGTTATGGGACCCATTTCAGATTGGCCACAAAACTTAAATCCTGGATAGTTTACTTATTCCAGGATATGACTGAACAAAATCCAGGTGGTGATGAAGCTGTATGCATTGCTTCTCATCCTGCAGTGGGTCCCAGCATGGTGCCTTCCATAAGTGTGCCCAATCTTCTCTTCTAATGCCTCTCTCCTTCCCTTTTCTCAGGTACTGATATTCTTATCTTTTTCTCTGCTTCCCTCTTTCTCAACTATGTTTGCTTGGATCAACCCAGCCCTGTGTCATTCTGCACAAAGACAAAACATCTAACATTTGCTTCATTTAGGGCAGAGACCATCTGAAAAAAGTTCTGTGTTTGTTAGAATTGTTTGTGCATGGAGTATTTTGCAGCCTTACAGATTTATGCTGTGTGGAAATATTCAGTCCTCATTTCCATTTACTGGATTTTTGAAGAAGCACAAAGAAAAATTAGAACACTTTTAATATTCTCATCTAAAACTGAAAGGGCTTTGATTATATAATCTCTCTAAAAGTGAGTTGCACACTTTTGTAAAAACACACAGTTCAATATGACACACACCATTTTTTCTCAATTTTCAACATATCTGTTTTCATGGCTAAGATAAATAAAGATAAACACCGCATTTTGCTAAAGTGAAAAAAACCCTGTGTCTTCACTGAGTTGTGGAACCATGCCAGTTAGAAATAACTACTTTCATAATTAACACATTAAACTTTTATATTTGTGGAGCTCAGAGAGCACCAAGGACTCCAGTTCATCCCTGAGCTACATATATTCTCTTCTATTCACTTCTGTATTTGAACAGAAACAATATATATCCACAACAGACTGAAAAAGAACTTCATTATCAATAAAGCTGCACTTTTATGAGCTTGTTATCTGACTATCAAATTGTGCCTTGGATATTATAAGTAACCTTGGGAAGATTGCAGTCTTGAAAGGTGACTAATAAATGCTCTGACATATAATAAAATTTATGCTGCATTATTGTGCTCACTTAAAGCTTGTAGGCAAGCTTTTCTGATCTCTGAGCAGATATATATGTACAGGATCTATCAATGAAGGCCTCTTCAGGCATTTGTTTAAATGTGTGAACAGACAAAATGGTAAGGCTATGTAGCCTGACTTCAAATTCTCTCTGCAATCAAGCCTTTTTTTGTTCCTTTTAAATGCAATTTGTTGAAATAGGACCTGTAATTTTAATGGAGATTTTACTCAGTGCAATGCAACTGAATGGGAAGGTTTCCCCCTTAGGGAGGATTTGTATGTGTAACTGCAGTGGTTCAATTTCAGAAACATAGACCTTTTTCAGAGTTGAGAGCAACACTTGGCTTCTGATTGATGTGCTGGGGCCAAAATGATATGGGTGAGGTCAGGACAAGAACCAGATTTAATATAATTAAAATTACATATCGTTCATGCATCATGTATTTAATCATTTTCCCTTCTGTACCAATTTTAATTTGGTAACAACTTTTGAAGATCTCTCGGGTCCATACCCAAGACTTTGGAGATATATTTTGTTCATCTCTGTTCTACCTGATTTCAAGATGTCACATGCTTTGATATAACAGTGATTAAATGAACAATGTTTCTCAATATAAGAACTCCATCTTATTTCTGCCATTGCACTGATAATGAATATACTGTGATTGAGTACAATATACACTTGCATATCTGTTTTTATGAAGTATTTCATCTGTAGTTATTCCCCTATATAAACTTATTTGCTTCCAGAAAATGATCAGAAACAAGATATTCTGCAAGGAGTGGACTTTAAACAGGTCAGGTCAGTATCATGCAATCAAAGCCCCATTCAGAATAACAGAATAACAGAGTTGAAAGGGACCTTGGAGGTCTTCTATTCAGGAAACCCTATACCATTTCAGACAAATGGTTGTCCAATCTTTGCTTGAAAGCTTCCAGTGTTGAAGCATCTATAACTTCTGGAGGCAAGTTGTTCCACTGATTAATTGTTCTTACTGTCAGGAATTTCTCCTTAGTTCCAGGTTGTTTCTCTCCTTGTTTAGTTTCCATCCATTGCTTATCCTGCCTTCAGCTGCTTTGGAGAATAGGTTGATTCCCTCTTCTTTGTCACAACCCCTTAGATATTGGAATGCTGCTATTACGATCCCCCTAGTCCTTCTTTTAATCGAACTTGACATACCCAATTCCAGCAACTGTTCTTTATATGTTTTAGCCTACAGTCCCCTAATCATCTTTGTTGCTCTTCTCTGTACTCTTTCTAGAGTCTCAAGGTCTTTTTTTACATCATGGTGACCAAAACTGGATGCAATATTCCAAGTGTGGCCTTACCAAGGCATTATAAAGTGGTATTAACACTTCATTCTATCCCTCTGTTAATGCAACTTACGATTGCATTGGCTTTTTTGGCAGCTGCTGCACACTGTTGGCTCATATTTAAATGATTGTCCACTAGGATTCCAGATCCCTCTAGCAATTCTTTGTTATACATGTGCTGCTTTTCTTTTTACATATGTTACATGTATCACATGTGTAAAGGAGCAAGGCCTTGGCCATTCTCTTGTAACTGCTGTTTTGACTTTTTTGTTCCTACCCATGAATGATGCTAATCAGAAACTTAAACTTTCTGCATGAGTGATTTTAGCAAAACAGGGTTAAACATAGAGATATACTAGGCTAAATATTGGTTCTGAACAAAAAATGCAGGCCTGAATTGGGATCTATTTGTGTTTATATTATTTTCCTCCCATTGGCTCAGAGATCCAGTGCTGTGGGAATCTGATTTGAAAAGTCGTGAGATATCAGCAATTTTATTAGTTGAAAAGAGCCAAAAGTAATTCTAAGCAAACAATGACAAAAGAGATGCTTGAGGGAATTCCTAACTTGAGTGAGAACTTTATAGTGCATATCACTAAAGACTAATTGTTCTCAATCCTGCTTCAAATTATGCACTGTGAAAAGAGTAATGTGTGTGTCTCTGTCCAGTCACATGTTGTTTTAGAAATAGATGGTAGATCCATTTCCTTCCTAGTGGATACTAGATAGGTCATAACTAGCACCAAAGGATTTTTAAGTGCTGTTCTTACTACTGCTACCCATTTTGCTATGGACATTCCTGGGACCTGATTCCCCTCAGAGAAATTGAACAGCTATCAGTGGCCATAGGACCCTTATATGACTCCCATTCTTTTCTCTTAGGAATTAAAATAGTTGATAATCCTTTTTGGGTAGAGACCTATTATGTTAAGTGGATATTAATAAAGGAGAATATTTGTAGCTCACAGTTGAAGTATAATTTGGTGCTCTCTGAGTTTGCTTGCTTTCTTGCAGACATTTCATTACCCCACTAGATAACATCTTTAATGCTATAAGAAAGTGAGGTTTGCTTTCTATTTCTCTCATGACCCCATCTGTCATGGCCTAGTGAGGCAGAGGAAGAGGAGGAGGAGGAGGAGGAGGAGTTGGAATTGGGACCATCTGATGGAAATGGCATGACTCCCTTGACATGTTTGAGAGGCCAGAGACTGTGGACCATGCTGTCCTAGGCCCCTCAGCATTGAGGGAGATGGTAGACTGGATGCAGAGCTGCCTGCCCTCACAGACACAAGGGAGGATTGGCTGTTGACAGGTGCTGATAGCAGCAGATCCCCTCTGATGAGGAACAGCTGCCTCCCCCACTTGATCCAAGAGCACAGAGAGCTGAGTGTAAGAAGCTCAGAGAAGAGCTGCAAGGCTACTCAGCAGAAGGTCACCCATCTCTTCTCATAGGAAACACCTGGAGTAGATTGACTTAAGGAGAAACTGTGGGGAGTTAGACTTTGCCAGGTCCAATTGTTTGTTTTGGCTTACATTCCCCTGGATTTGATTCATGCCTTTTGCCTTTTGCTTTGACTAGCCTTGAGGACTGCTTTTTGCTTTTTGTCTTGTATCTTGTCCTTACCTTGAGGATTGCTTTTTGTCTTATGCTTTGCCTTTGCCTTGTGGACTACAATTTGCTTCACAGATTTGCTTGGCTGGGTGGACTGGACTTGAGACCCAGGACCTTGCTCTGTGAACATAGTCCTACTCTGTGGACTTTTTTGTTATATATGGGCTGTTGTTTGAGGGACTGGGTAGTGTGGGGTAGATCTTACTATTTGTTAAATGGCTGTTTGTTGGAACATTTACTTAGAGCAGTAAAGGACTCTCTAGAGGCCTGCCTTACCTTGACTATCTGGGTCATAACAATTTCTATGAAAGAAAACAAGCAAGCTCAGAGAACTCCAAGGACACCTCAAGATGTGTATTATGCTACATGACTTCTCTAATAGTGTTTTTATGGATATTTCCTATAAAGAGGATTATGCCAGGACCATGGAACCAAGAATAACATGTTTATTGATGCTTCCCTGTAGACAGAAATCTTGCCACACCAAAGCACTTATCTGCATAACTC
Source organism: Naja naja (assembly GCA_009733165.1). NCBI lineage: Eukaryota > Metazoa > Chordata > Lepidosauria > Squamata > Elapidae > Naja > Naja naja. The sequence goes on from CM019148.1 coordinate 60,002,410, forward strand.
TCCAAACAAATAATTCCCTCAACACTGTCCAACTATTTACAAAGTCTGCACTACTATTACTATTAACCTTCTCATCACTCCTTATCACCCATCCCCTCCCATTTGTGACTGTATGACTGTAACTTTATCACTTGTATCCTTACGATTTATACTGACTGTTTCCTAGTATGATTTGATTGCTTATTGTACTCTATGACTATCATTAAGTGTTGTGCCTTATGATTCTTGATGAATGTATCTTTTCTTTTATGTACACTGAGATCATTTGCACCAAGACAAATTCCTTGTGTGTCCAATCACACTTGGCCAATAAAGAATTCTATTCTATTCTATTCTATTCTATTCTATTCTATTCTATTCTATTCTATACTAGTAGATATACCCTGAAAACTGTTAGAGGGAGTCCACCTTCACACTCTTTCTGACTGTCAAAGTTTCTAAGCTTCTTTGCTTCTTGCTCCCTGGGAAAGAGCTCCTTCATCCTGCAGTTGTGGCCTACATTCAGATCATGTATTACAGATCATAATCAAGTGATGGTAATGTTGGGAATGGCCCCTAGTGACAGCTGATGAAAAGGACTTTAATAGCATTTCTTATTTTAAGGGACATTGTATTGCTAGGTCTTTGTTGCATTACTTCCCAAAGGAATTGTCACAACATCAAAATTCTATTGTGGACTGATTAAATTGCGGTCCAATTCATGGCAAATTAAAATCTGTTCCTTCATTATTACGGGTACTTCAATATGCTTTTAGACAAACAGCAATAGAGGACATTTGTCCAGTCATCTTAGTCCTTGTTAAGGGATTTTGATTTGAATTTTCCAGCCTTTGTATCATCTGTAAAGAATCTTGGCTCTGACCCTTTTTGCTGCAGATTGATTCAGAATCTCGGAGCTATAAACAAAGCCATATATCCTATTTTTTCTGCTGTTGCCAATCCTAGTATGATCCTGTCTGAAATTCTGCCAGATGGAACCTTTTTCATTGTAGTGGATTGGTGCTCAGCTTCCTTTTTTTTACATCTGTACACCTGGATTCTCCATTTTTAGTTGCCTTCACCTGTAGATTAGTACACATTTACCTGTGTTCCCCAAGGATATTATGAAAGTTGTTATGTATGTAGGTTTGAATGTCATTGGTTTAGTTTGAATTGTTCTTGTAAAATGTCAAATAAGATTGGTTTAAAAAGTGCGGGAAAACCCTGCACTCTGATTGGCTGGCAACTACGGCTGCTGGCTATAAGAAGCAGCCTAGCCCAGCCAAATCGGGTCCATTCGAGCTGTAGTCACTTAATAAACTCTTCACTGAAGCTCTTCGCGTCTGACTCTTCATGCAAACTTAACACTAGCGGCGAAGGTGGGATTCCCCTGAAGAAGAGATGGAAGACAAGCAGAAGAGAGAGATGGCTGCGCTGAACACCCCTCCAGCCCCATTCGATCTGGCGGCAGAAGACTGGGAATCATATGGATCGCTTCCAAATGTATTTGGAAGGAAAGCGACCTCGCCGACATCTCCGAGAAGCGGAAGAGGCGGTATTTCTCACGCTGGTCCAACAGTCTTCAAGATGGTGAAGGCATTGGCGGGAGCTGCAGACGTGAAGGTAATGGAATGGCCTGATTTAGAAAAGCTTTTAAGAGCCCATTACGCCCCACAAGTATCGTGCCTCATTAAGAGACACGAGTTTTACCGTCGGGATCAAGGAGAAAGTGAAAATGTTAACGACTTCGTGGCAAGTTTAAGGGACATTGGGGGTGCTTGTGAGTTTACCAACTTAGAAGAGGCCATGCGTGATCGGTTTGTTCTAGGCCTTAAAGATAAGGTCTTACAGAGCAAATTACTAATGAAACCTAAGATCACGTTTAAGGAGGCCATAGAGGAAGCTGTTTCAGCGGAAGCAACCAAGTCCTCAGCAGCAGCCATGAAGAAAATTAACAAGGCCTCAAGCCATTCTGATGTGGAAAAGTCCACAACAACCCATTGTGAGCAAATAGATTCTGATTCAGATTGTGGCGAGGTGGAGGAAGGAATTTATAGACTCAGAATGGAGAAGAAAAGGAAAGACCTTGGAAGAAAGAGGCAAGAATTTTATTGCAGAGGCTGGGGGGGCCACCCGCACTGAATGCAAGTTTTTAGACACCATCTGCCTACATTGTGAGAAAAGAGGTCACCTAGCAAGAGTCTGCAAATCATCCAGAACTCCACCTAGTAGGAAGAAATTTCCTGAGAAAGAATTCAAGCCCAACAACTTCAGTGAGAAAATGGGGCACAACTCAGAAGCAAATGGGAAGAATGAAACTCATCAAACAGTCACCATTGGTCATTCTTCACCCTTGAGAAGCAGAAAAGTACATGTGAAGGTACTCATTGAAGGAAGGCCTTGCCAAATGGAAGTGGACTCAGGTTCCTATTTATCTATGGTGTCATGGGACACTATTCACAGGCTACTTCCCAACATTCAGAAGAAACATTTCCAGAAGCAAGCACTGACTCTTAAAGACTACCAAGGGAACAAGATTCCAGTAGTTGGAACAAGAGAATTCAACGTGAAGTTTAAAGGCCACACCAAACGTTTGCCCCTGACCATCGTGGACAAGGATCGCCCAAGCTTGCTGGGACTTGAGTGGTTCAATCCATTAGGCATCGAGGTGACTGGCATCAATCACGTGAGCAAATCTGAATGGGAGGAGGCCTTGAAGTCTGAGTTTCCAGAGGTCTTCAGTGAAGGATTGGGCAAGTATATGGGGACCCCTATCACTTTCAACCGAGACCCCAATGTGCCCCCAATTCGTTTAAAGCCCAGAAGGGTCCCATTTGCTTTAAAGGAAAAAATTGATGCACAATTAGACAAATTAATAGCTCAAGGGGTTTTAGAGCCCACTGACCACTCCAGATGGGAGACACCCATAGTCACACCAGTCAAGACCGATGGGTCAGTAAGAATCTGTGGAGACTATAAGGGGACACTGAACCATGCGCTGCAGCAGAGTGCATATCCAGTTCCAGTGGTGCATCATCTGTTACATTCACTTGGCAGGGGTACAGTCTTTGCCAAATTGGATCTGGCCCAGTCATATCAACAACTAACAGTTGATGATGCCACTGCAGAGGCCCAAACCATTGTGACTCATAGAGGTGCTTTCAAATGTAAAAGGTTACAATTTGGAGTAAGCGTGGCACCAGGCATCTTTCAAAGCCTTATGGAAAGAATGCTCCAAGGACTGCCAGGGGTAGTGCCTTACTTTGATGATGTGTTAATCTCTGCTGAAAATGACACTCAGTTACAAAAAAGACTCAGAGAAGTCCTTACCAGATTCAGGAAAGCGGGGTTAAAAGTCAAGGAAGAAAAATGCACTCTTAAAACTGACAAGGTTGAGTTCCTGGGCTACATGATTGACAAGCATGGCATCCACCCTACCGATGCCAAGGTTAAAGCAATCAAAGAAGCCCCTAGACCTAAATGCAAAACAGATTTGCAAGCCTTCCTTGGACTCATTAACTTTTATCACATGTTCCTACCTCAGAAGGCAACCATTGCTGAACCATTGCACAGATTACTTGATAAAAAGTCTGTTTGGGTCTAGGGCAGGAAGGAACAATCAGCATTTAACAGTATTAAAAGACTAATCACTTCTGATGCTGTACTGATACAGTTCTCTGAGAATTTGCCTGTTGTACTGACTTGTGATGCATCCCCTTTGGAGTGTGGGGTGGGGGTTTGAGCCACAGGCTTCCCAGTGGGAGAGAAGCCCTATTGCATTTTACTCTCGCACTTTGACCAAAGCAGAGAGGAATTACAGCCAATTGGACAAGGAGGCATTGGCAATTGTTGCAGCTGTTAAGAAATTTCATGAATATCTGTATGGGAGAACATTTACCATTGTTACAGATCACAAACCTTTGTTAGGCATTGTGGCAGGAGACAAGCCTATACCTACTATCCTGTCACCAAGAATGCTGAGGTGGACTGAATTTCTTGCTGCTTATTCATACAAACTTATCCACAAGCCTGGCAAGGACATTGGACATGCTGATGCACTGAGTCATTGCCCACTTCCTTGCTACAAGGAGGACTTTGAATCTGAAACACACACCTTTTTCCTACAAACTGTTGCCAAGCTTCCAGTGCATGCTGCTGAAATTGCCAGAGAGACTGCCAAAGACACTGTGTTGGCTCCTGTTATAGGCTGGATTAAGAAAGGTTGGCCTCTTCAAGATCTACCTCACCTTGCCCAACCTTTTAAGTCCAGGCAAACTGAATTATCTGTATTAAGAGGATGTATTTTGTGGGGTAACAGGGTGGTTATTCCTGCAAAACTGCAAAGGGAGGTTTTGGAAATGTTACATGAGGGTCATCCTGGTATTGTAAGGATGAAGGGATTGGCCAGGAGTTATGTATGGTGGCCAGGTATTGACAAAATGGTTGAAAACTGGGTTGCATCTTGTCCCAACTGTCAGGTAGTCAGGCCTGCCCCACCTGTTGCCCCAAAACAGGAATGGGAATGTCCTAGGGGCCCATGGTCCAGGATTCACATTGATTTTGCTGGCCCTACCAGAGGGCACACCTTTCTTATTATAGTAGATGCATATTCCAAATGGCTAGAGGTAATCCCCATGGCATCCACCACAACTGATGCTGTCATCAAGCAGCTCAAAAACTTTTGTAACCCATGGGTTACCTGATGTTCTTGTCTCTGACAGTGGCCCTCAATTTACATCCAACCTCTTTGAATCCTATTTAGCACAACAGGGTATCAGACATGCCCTTACTGCCCCTGGGCACCCTTGCTAACGGCCAGGCTGAACGCATGGTACGTTTTACCAAGGAGAAGCTTCAGCAACTGGGTCCTGGGGACATCACTGAGAAAGTTGAAAAACTTCTTAGTGTTCAGCACATCACTCCTAACCCATCTAATAACTTATCCCCAGCAGAGTTGTTGATGGGTAGGAAACTTAGGTCTTCCCTTGGCCGCCTTCATCCCACTTATGCACCCAACACACCACTAGATTCCACTTCCAAATTTGCACATTCAGTGTGGGTGATTCTGTGTATGCTAAGAACCTTATAGGTGAACCTTTGTGGATTCCTGCTGAGATAACTCAAATCACAGGCCCTCGTTCTTACAGGGTGCAAACAGAGGATGGACTCCTCTGGAGCAGGCACTTCGCGTCTGACTCTTCATGCAAACTTAACAAAAGTGGTGTGCAGAATATTGCACAATGTGGTTCGGGGTTGAACTAGTAAGGTTTTCCTGAAAACTTTTCATTACTAGGTTAGGTGACATAACCTAGGGTAACATTTGCTGGATCTTTTTCTCCCTCCTCTTCTTCCTCTCTCTCCCTCCATCTACCAATGCATATTAATCATCTGTTTATCTATCTGCATACACTCTCTTTCACACACATTATAGTAGTTTGCTGTGCCAGTCTTGTGATTTCTTCCTTAATAGTTTCTTATTTATTTTCTATTTCTGATTTCAAGCTCAGAGAATATCAAGAACAACCAACAACTTATTTCTGAATTTGAGCAACAGGAGCCTGAAGATTTGGCTCCCTACAACACGGGTGTCAAAATCACCATGTCATGTTGATGTCACGTGATGTATCATGATGTTTTTTGCCTTCATGGAGCCAGGGTGGGCGTGGCTTACAAATGACACATTTGGTCTGTGGGCTGCCAGTTTGACACCCCTGCCCTGCAGGATTTCCAAAAACCAGAAAAATGGCTCATGGATTGTCCTAACCTAAGACCTGTCTTGGTAATAACTGGAGGCTTCAACTGGCGCAGAATGTGGCCGCACGGGTTGTGATGGGAGTATCCTGATATTCCCATATTACACCCCTCCTGCGTGAACTGCATTGGTTGCCGGTTGCCCTCCGGGTGAGATTCAAGGTGCTGGTAATCACCTATAAAGCCCTACATGGCTTAGGGCCCGGGTATTTGCAGGAACATCTACTGCCAGTAAAGGCTGCCCAGCGTCCCGTGCACTCCCACAGACAGGGCCTCCTCAGGGTGCCATCAGCCAGTGTCGGCTGGCAACCCCCAGAGGGAGACCCTTCTCTGTGGGAGCCCCCACCCTGTGGAATCAGCTGCCCTTGGAGCTGTGGATGGCCCCTGAGCTTTGATCCCTCCATTGCGACCTGAAGACATGGTTATTTCAACAGGCCGACCTGGACTGAGGGGTTTTTTAAATTGGTTTTATTAGTATATATTTGCTGTTGCTGGTTTTAATTAATGTTTCTATTTAATATTAATGAATATTAATGAAATTAATTAATATTTCTATTTAATATTTTTTAAATTTAAAATTTTTGTATTGTATGTTTTTTATTGTTGTGAGCTGCCCTGAGTCCTTTGGGAGATAGGGCGGCATATAGATCCCATAAATAAATAAATAAATAAATAAATAAATAAATAAATAAATAAATAAATAAATAGTAAAGTATTTGACCAACATCCACAGTCTGAAATCCTGACTATTTTGCATATTGTTTTTGAGAAGATGAGATAGTCTTGTAGTTTAAATTAAGATAACCAACTGATGGCCAATTGGTTAGTAAAGATACTTCATTATCTTGATTTCAGAACTGCCCAAAATGCTTATTTATTATCAAGACTGTGTGATAAAGTTGATTTCTAGCCAAATAGTTTCATTTAAATAGATTCTTTGTTGATCAGAAGAAATAAATGTCCTGTTTGGATGGTTGGTTTTAGCTTTTGAGTCCATGGAGATTGAGTGAGATTGAAACAGATATGATATGAGAATGATGTCCTTCAGAAGCAGACAGGCAGAATGCTTGTTATGTAACAATGCCCTGAAATCCATACAAAATGTTCACATAAAATTATAATTGATGTATTTTTCATTGATTGAAGTAGGAGTTTTAAAAAACCAAATTATCTCTGGGTCAACCTGTGCTAGCCTATCATCCAGCTGACTGAGCCCTTGGTGGCTTAAAGGAGCTCCCAGCAGGAAGACAAAAAATGATAGAAGACAGATCTGGCCCTGAAAGCAGGCTCTTTTAAATTTGTATCAAATCAGAGGAAAGGTGAAATGAAAGATGCCATCATATTGTTGTGGCTGTGCCTGTGAACTTTTCCCTCTTTCACGTTTGCTATTCTGTTTTGACATTGGAGAGTCCAACAATAAAGCTGATTGAAAAGCTGTTTGAAAAGGAGGTGGCAATGATGGTAGAGAACACATTGTGCTTTGCAGGAACAGATGAGCTTTGAAATCACCTTCTATTCTCTAAGTACTGCTTCAGAGCCAAGGAAATTGAGATGGATTATTCTTAATCTTTCCTCCTTAAATCACCAAACTCCAAAAGATCTAATTTGATCCCAGCGAGAGCAGCTGCATTGTCCTGACTCTAAATAGCTTTGCCTGCACTTAGACACACACCATTTCCTTTTCAAGGACCAGTGTTCACATCAGGCAATTACAAATACACCTCATAACACATTATTGAGACACATAGCCTGCAAATACAACTTTAAAAAGAATCATGGAGCATGGCACTCACCACAGCCTACTCACAATGATTATAGGGAAGTTGCTAACCTCTGACTTTTGCCTTCCTTCAGGCAATGTGTCAATGCTGTTGGTGAACTTGACAGACTTGTTGTGAGGTTTATTGACAGTATGTGCATATATTAATACCTCAAATAGGTAAAAAGAAGTCTCTAAATCTTAAAAGATGTATAGTCCTATTCAAGTGCACCCAAAAGAATATAAACCCAAAGAATTAAATAGGATTTACACTCAGGTAAATGTACATAGAATTGAGGTTTAAGTGTTGCTTCAAATCAATGGGCTGAAGTAACCTAATGTAAATCACTGCAAAAAAAAAATCAATTGCAGTCTTTTGGGAATTACCACTGCAATGTTTTATTTTCATAGACATAGATGCATATAAAACCACATACTATTTTTTTAAAAAATATTTGTACATTTAAATGATTAACAGTTTCCATCCCATAGCAGTAATTTTCTTACCTGTCTATGGGGATATCTGCTGGAGAAAAGGATGGAGGTCCCTTAAATATATAAATATGGATCAAAGAGTCTTGGGAAAGTAGGGAAAAAAATCAGGGTGATTGACTCTGGGTCTAGGACAACTTGCCACAGTCAGTTCGGTGCATCTAGCTTGCTACCACCAAGTTGCTCCACATGGCCAACTCGCCATAGGGATAATGCAGTGGATGGCTGGAGGGAGAATTGGGCAGACAGTCAAGGTATCAGGTGGGCAGAGTACAGCAGTGGCCAGGGACATCCTATTTTCAGATACCCTGCTATTGCTGCCACTGCCACCACTGTTGCAATGCCAAGCTCTGGACCAAAGAAGCCAGGGATGGCGGCCTAGTGTTAGTGAAAACAGGATGCCCCCGGCCGCTGCCACCTTCTGCCACCCACCCTGCTCACCACTGCCGCCACCATTCCAGACTTCTTTGGCTCGAAACTTGGTGGGGCAGAAGCCGGTATGAAAATGGGATGCCCCCAGCTGCTGTCACCTCTCCATATCCTGCTCCACCCCCTTTCCCACTTCCACTGATGCTGTCCCCAGCCTCTTTGGCCTGGAGCTTGGAGTGGTGGCAGTAGTGGTGGCAGGGAATGGGCAAAAATGGGAAGGCTCCAGTTCAGCCACCACCACTGCTCTGTACTCTGCTCCACCGCTTGTTAGCTAGTTAGCTCATCTGCCCACTGGCTCTCCCCATCATCTGCTTGCAGCAAGGTGTCCCCATGGCAAGTTGGCTGTTTGGAGTTGTCTTGCAGATACTTTGAGGTGGTGAGTTGGCAGAGGTGACATGGTCGTGATGAGAGGGCAGCAGTGTGGTGGTTGCATCGAGCTGGCCACAGCGAGTTGTCCCATTTTGATTGCATCCATTGTCCAGAGAAGAAGCTGCTGGAGGGTGGTTGTGTCCCTGATGCTGACTCTTATTTCTGGCAGGACAGAAGGGAAGAGAATGTTCACTTAAAATGGTATATAACAAATCTAACGTATTACTTTAAAACGGGATCAGATTTGATTAAAAATAAAATAAAATGTAGAAAGATGGTCAAATTTGCTTATTCAAGAGTTTTAATTACATCTAGTACCCAGGCAATTCGCACAGGTGCCCTCAGGGCTGTGTGTTCTTTCCATTGCTCTTCTCTCTATGTAGAAATGACTGCGTCTCTATGGAACCCTCTGTTAAAGTACTGAATTTTGCAGATGATACAATTGTCATTGGTCTCATTCAAGACAGTGATGAATCTGCAGATAAATGGGAGGTTGGACAACTGGTCCTGTGGTGCAGCTGGAACAACCTGGAACTGAATATGCTTAAAAATGTAGAGATGAGAGTGGAGTGGATTTTGGGAGAAACCTTTCTATTCTACAACCTCTTACTATATTTGACAACAGAGTATCAGCAGTAGAGTCCTTCAAGTTTTGGGGTTTGTAAATCTCCCAGGATTTGAAATGGACACCCAACATTAGAACCTTAAAAAGGCACAGCAAAGAATGTTCTTCTTGTGTCAGCTCAGGAAGTTCAGATTGCCCCAGGAACTGTTGATGCAGTTTTACAGAGAAAGTATTAATCCTGTCATTTGTACTTCTATAACTGCTATATTTGCTGTAACAGCAACCAAACAGGACAGGTACAGACTCCAATGAATAGTAAGGACTGCAGTAAGAACAATTGCAAACAGCCTGCCTTCCATAGAAGATGTGTATATTGCGTGGATCAGAAAGAGGGCTGAGAAAATATCCACAGACCCCTTACATCCTGAACATAAACTGCTTCAACTCCTCTCCTTGGGACATTGCTACAGGGTATTGCATGCCAAAATATCTAGAGACAGGGACAGTTTTTCCCTCATGCCACACACTGTTGAACACATAATTCTCATAGTACTGTTTAATGTCTATGTATATTTACCCATGTTGTATGGCTGTAGTATTACTGTTATCCTTTTTCTCTTTTTTGCTTCTCCTTCCTATTGGTATTAGGATTATGATTATTATGTTGCTTTGCATGTAGACTGAGAGCTTCTGCACCAAAGACAAATTCCTTGTGTGGAATTTGTCTAATCTAATCACACTTGGCCAAATAAAATATTTCTGTTCTCTTCTGTTCTGTTCTATTCTTCTTGCTTAAAATGGGATAAGTAAAATTATTCACAAATAGAATATAAAATTATAAGCCAAAGAAATTACAGCCAGGAGATAAGAAAAAAAGGAAACCTAGTTAAAACTAGGTTATGCCAATATCAGTCATTCTCTCTCTCCATATCTGTCTATCCCGGCAATCAATCCTTGCTTCTCCCATACCTCTTTATCATTTCCTTCATTGTCTTTTGTTCTTTAAAACTTCCAACTTTTCCCCCCAGGTTTTCACAAACTCTAACCAACTATGGTTCTTTTTCTTCATCTTACCTCATTCACATTTTCTTCAAATATTTGTTTTGCAATCTGATTCTAAGTTAGTCTCTCTATATGAACAAACTATTCCAATGTACCTTTTTTATGGTGATTGCTCATTTTCATATTCAGTTTACATTAACTCAGCAGTACTTTTTACTGTTTTTTCACACACTCTTCTTTTTGTTGGTACAAACTAGTTTTAATGTCTTTTTCTTTTATGTCTACAATTTTTTTGGCTTACTCTTTCACAAAATGCTTACCTAATATTGTTGATTCTCAAAGGAGCCAGTGTGATGGATGTGTATGAACATACGAAGGCTTCATATTAGTAGCATGCAGTGCAGTCCAATAAACCCTTGATTTAATGTACCATTCAGGGGGAAGATGCATATACTACTTCCGAATATCCATTAAATCTGGAACCACTTTTTTTCATCTCTGTAATGACATCTTTTTTGTTGTGTTATGCTATTTACATGACAATGTTATTATGCAAATGTTGTAAATTAACATAAATGACTTAAGCAAAAGTGGTTTCTTCAGACTATGCTGGATGTCACAAACATTTCCATTATTTTGGAGTCATTTGAGGATGGGTTTGTCTGAAGTCATTTAAATGAGGCCCTATTAAATGGAGGTTTCATTGTAATATGTACTGTATTGTACCTCCGGCAGATAGGTGGAATAGACAGTTATAAAAATAAAGCCTTTGATTTCATTCAATCTAATACAAATTTAATTACAAGAATTAATGTAACTACAGGTCACATTTACATGATCTTCAGTGTTCTGACATAGACTATGATGTAGACTCTCTAAGTAGGCTACTGTCAGTAAAGAAGTGAATTTTGTATTTATTAGTGGTGGAAGTACAGAAGAAATTTGCTGATCTAGATAGTTTGGGACTTGTAGACTTGCAACTTGTGAAAGTAGCCTCCCTCTTACTCATAGGACAATCTTTATTGGACTGAAACCTCTCGTGAATCTTTGTTGTAAAGTGCAAACCCATTGCCAGTTAAACATGCCATTGTAGGAGAGGCATACTATGGACAGCTTTCATGGCTGGCCATATATGGTAAAGATTTTCTTCACTTACAAAAATACAGAGAGTGATTGGACCTGTATAAGGATTGAAGAATTAGGCAATCTTATTTTTAATGTTTTTTTTAAAACAAACTTTGCTATGATATTGTGATGCTGAAAACTATTGCTTCCATTAATGCTTGCATTTCTGCCATATTGTAGTGTCTCTCTGTGTATATTCTTTATGGAGCCAGATTCATTAATTCTGTTGGTCAACATGATAGAAAATTTCCCAGATTTGCACTTCAAAAATCTGGACAGCCACTAGATGACAGCAAAGAGATTTAGAAAACTCCCATCTAGTTTTCATTTGGGTTTTTATATCCATTGATTGCCCTGCATGACATTATGTATTTCATTGCAAAAGGTGTGATATCTCCTATTCATCTTTCTGTATGTACTTCCCTAAAAAGATGTGACAGAATGGTTTCTTTGTTTTAAAATGACAATAGGAGACTTCATAGAGATGTAATTTAAATTTAGTTTTTAATGTCTAATTTATTTACATTTTCTGTTTGGAAAAGTTAAAATGAGCATTTCTTTTAGAGAAAGCAGGCAATGCCTGAAAAGCATTGTCAGAAAAGCAAGGTTACTTTTTAGAAGTATCTATTTGCAACTCTTTTTTTAAAAGTAAATAATTGAATAATTTTGTCCCAAACGTGCTTTTTCAAGAGGCAACTGGACTTTCTTGTTTTTCTTTGAAGATGTTTCACTTGTCATCCAAGAAGCTTTTACAACTATGACCTGGATGACTGAGAATCTCCATAGACATTTAGCTATGCAGTTGAATAATTTATTATTTAGTGTCTTTCCAGATGATAAAAAGGGCACTCTTTGCATTTGGATCTTGACTGAATCAGTCTATAGGTTTCTCTTCAGAGCTAACATGGTAAGGTAAATATCTCACACAAAGGAGGCAGCAGGAGAAAGTGAAAAAGCTTAATTGCTTCAGCGGAGTAGAGCTGTTATATTGTAGTTTATATTTCTGTATTTCTATTTCCGTGATCTCTGAGGAGGAGAATCTCCATAGTCAATTATGCAATGTAGTCTGTTCTCAAATCGTTTATACAACACACCTTCCCACCAATAAAATTATCCAAGTTAATAGTTATGGGGGTGTATTTTGTTCTCCAAAACAATTGAGATTGCATGCCACGTCCATTGCTACAAGAGAGAATGTATGTCTCTATGTTGTAGCTTTAAACATATAAATATTAAAGAACAGCATCTGTGCTGGGATCCAGTTTGATATATGTTAAAATAAGGAAGTTGTGAAGTGGAAATGCAGCACGGTAACAGTTATGGCAATGGCTTGTGGCTGCTGAAGCCTCCTGGCATCCTGCTTTGGAATTCATAATAGAATTTCTGAAAGGATAAGGAGGCTTTGCCACGGATAGTGGATAAAATGCAGATGGTACATCTTAAACAGAGAGTACCATGTAACATGTTAAGGGATTGCTTGATTACGAGTGACCACCTGGACTTCCACATGTGATGGTAATGGCTGGAAGGGGCTGCCCTGGACACAAGGATGCCTCTAAGTGGAGAGTCATGTTAGTCTATGGTTGCAAAAAGTCAGTTTGCCTGCTTAACAAAACGTTAGTTGGAAAAAGTGTTATCAAATTCCTAATTATTTGTCTACAGATAAAGAGATTTCTATTCTTATAAGGGGAAATAGAGGATGTTAACCTTTAACCTTATATGGGGGGTATTTTGTTCTCCAAAACAATTGAGACTGCATGCCATGTCCATTGCTACAAGAGAGAATGTATGTCTGTATGTTATAGTTTTAAACTTATAAATACTTCTACTGAGCGCTGGCTGCTAGCAGTTTGGCAGTTTGATTCTCACCGGCTCAAGGTTGACTCAGCCTTCCACCCTTCCAAGGTCGGTAAAATGAGGACCCAGATTGTTGGGGATAATATGCTAACTCTATAAACCACTTAGAGAGGGTTGTAAAGCACTATGAAGTGGTATATATATCTAAGTGCTATTGCTTGCTATGAAGGTTATCTTTTGTAACATACAAATAGTTTTCAATCTATGTCCAAAATTGAATTTATGGATATAACTCGTTATGATTGTAAGTTGAGACATCCACCTGATTTGATCTAATTTTACAACACTTTTTGCAGTAGTTTTCTTAAGTGAATTACCACCATCATTAAACAAATCCACAATTGTTAAGCGAGTTCTGCCATCATAAGTATGAACCATTCTTCAGAATGGGTTTTTTGGCTGAAAAACGCCTGAAACCAGCGAGCGAGCGAGCAAGCAAGCAAGCAAGCAAATAATTAAAAAATCACAAATTGAGGTCACATGGCTGGGTTGCTACAACCAGCCATAAAGAGGAGCTGGTTGCCAAGCCCTTGAAATGCAGTCACATAACATAACCATGACAGTACATGTGTGTACGGCACAACATTTTATGATGGCCAGGAGTGCTCTACAGGCCCATCGTAAATTCAAGGCTTGTCATAAATGGAGAACTATCTTTATGAAATGACTTAGGAAAAATAAGTTGCAAAAGCATAGTGGTCTCCCAAGTTCATTAACCAAATTGTTGTTTTTAATAAGCATCATGAAGCTTATGCAACAACGAGTGAATTTAAATAATTGAAGGACACATAGATAAAAGAACTGATGGCAGGTGGGCCAAGGCAGTCATAGAATGGATCCCACTTGATAGAAAGCACGAAAGAGACCTAAAACAGGATGGATTGACAATCGATCAATCCAATTGTGGGCCAACTGGCAAAAGAAAGCTCAGGAACATATTGTTTGGAAACATGCAGAATGGCCTTCATCCTGCAGTGGATAGACAAAGGCTAATTATTTATATATATAAATTATATTTATAACATATTTCATGATATATATGTATATCATCATTTTAGCTGTTGTCTATACAACAAAGTGAATTTAAATACACTGAGCTATATATAAAATTCAGTGTATTTAAATTCAGGTTTTTTTATATACAACAATCTGTCTGTCTGCATATATGCATATATAGGGAGGAAAGGGATAGGGATGTAGACACCAACGCAGGCAATTCTTGCTTTCAAGGACAGGACAAATGAAACTAGTCATTTAAATGCCAATGCAGGTTAATCAGGGATCTAATTAGCTCTAATTAACACTTCCACAAGCTGTGAGCTTGCTCACCTGAAGCAACTTGAGTGCTCTTGCCCCCTCCAGTTCCTCCATGAGAAGGCAAAGAAGGAGGGAGGCAGAGAGAGAGACAGAACAGGTTTCCTGGAACATCTGTGGCAGATCCTCATTAATGCAGTGCGGGGGAAGGAAGAAGCTGCTTCTTGCTTTTGGGGGGCAAAAAGAATTGGATTCTTTGTCTTCAAAGTGGCCATACATATCCTACTTGTTTCTGTCTTTTTCTGGGATGGCAGGGAGTCAGCAAAGTTTACAAATGCTTCAAGTATTTTTTGGAATCAAAGCTTCAGAAGCTTCCTCTAGATGTGCATTGTCCTCAGTCCATTGATTTTTTTTCCTGCAAATGAGCTGTTTGAGGAGTGAGTATTACCATCTAGTGCCCAGCCACTGTAAGCTGGCACCACAGTTCAGCGCCAGCCAAAGCCACAACTGGCCACAATTAGGAGTTACCAGGTGATTACAAGCACTATTAAGGGCTTCTAATATTCATACTGATCCAGAGTCTATTTCTCCAGGCTTTGCTGCCCCCTGACTCATGCTTGGATTGATTATTAAATTACAATTATTATGATGACATTTTTTGTGGAGTCTCCTGTTCTTTCCTACTCCCTGCCCCATATGACTCCAACCAGTTTCTTATTTTTTCTTATTTTTTCTTTTCTTTAAAAGTATCAGAAAAAGAGCAAAATGGGATGAAAGTTACAATGCAAATTCATACTTTCCCAACAAAAAAGCCTAAAATGTGCCTTAATAGAAAACAGTGCAAAAAAAAAAAAAAAGGAAACATAATTATAAACAATTAACAGTTATAATTCTATTTATAATCATCAAATGTAAATATTATTCAAGTGCATTTATATTTCTAATACTCTTATGTAACTTCCTTTTTAAAATTCATTTTAAGATGAACGTGTAATATTCAAGGTGCTGGTATTAACCTATAAAGCCCTGCATGGCTCGGGTCCGGGGTACTTGCAGGAGCGCCTCCTACCAGCATCGAGGTCCGATCGCCCGGTACGCTCCCACAGGCAGGCCCTCTTGGGGGTGCCGTTGGCCAGACAGTGTCGGTTGACGGTCCCCCGGGGGAGCACCTTCTCTGTGGGGGCGCCCACCCTTTGGAATCAGCTACCTCTAGAGCTGCGTTTGGCCCCGGACCTGCGCTCCTTCTGCCGTGATCTCAAGACTTGGCTGTTTGTACAGGCTGACCTGGACTGAGCAGGGTTGGGAATTTTAATTTAAGGGTATTTTAATTAGATTTTATAATTGGATTA
Organism: Naja naja; assembly: GCA_009733165.1. Taxonomy (NCBI): domain Eukaryota; kingdom Metazoa; phylum Chordata; class Lepidosauria; order Squamata; family Elapidae; genus Naja; species Naja naja. Next base: position 60,018,341 of record CM019148.1, read on the forward strand.
GATAATTTGATAAATGTTGTATTTATTGTTTATATATTTCTATGTAAGCCACCCCGAGTCCCCTCGGAGGTGGGGTGGCATATAAATCCAATTAAATAAATAAATAAATAAATTTGTAAACTTATCTGTATAAGTGAATTCCATATTTCATTATATTTGTCCATACAAAGTCTACATTTATAGGCAATCCACTCAATCCACACACCATAGGTGGAAAGTGTAATCAGATGTTCAATCTATTGAGCAAACAGGGCTTTGCATTTATCTTTCTGATGCTGCAATATTATTCTTTGGTCCATAGATGGGACACAGATAATCTATTTAAATTGTCCTGTTGTCCAATTTTATGTAATAGGCATGTAATTGAAGAGAATATTATCCTTTGAAAATTTTAGGTTTTTTTTTACATGGTCATACTTATATAGTTTACTATTTTATCCTAGAACATAATAATTACAGAACATTGTAAAGACATGTGTTTTAAATAAGCATGATCCTTATTACATTTCTATCAGAGTGCTGTTTTACTCAGTCTTTTTTTATACAAATATAATATCAGTCCAATACAGTCTAAATGCTATTTTTTCATAGTTTGAGGTCCATTGACATTCTTGGCTATAGAATTTAAGATGGCTTCCTGTTGTCTTGGCAGTTTTAATTCTTTATGCCCCTAATTTCTTAGCATTTGCATATCAATTTGTTGGTAACAACTAATAGCAAGGTTCTTTTTCAGTTTTAAAGGATTTAACAAGTTGTTCTAATATTTCATGTGTCTTGAAAGGTGAAAATTCTGTTGGTCCAAACAACATTGTTATCAAATATTGTAGCTGTAAATATTGCCATTGGATTACAACTGATAGATATTTATCTCTTAACACAGTATATGCTAAAGATTCATCTTCATTGCCTGTCAGTTGGTCCAAAGTCAATATTCTCACTTCCATCCATTTTTTTAATATCACCATATTTCCCCTAATTTTTAAAACTGGTTTTCCCTGTAAAGTCAATTTAGCCTGGGAAAAGGGTTTAAATCTTCTTTTATTGGACATCACAACATATTCATCACTTCTAATTGACATAATTGTTTCCAGAGCTACTAGAGTTCAAGTGATCCAAAAACTATCCAAAAACTGTGTCAGGGCTCCAACAAATCCACCCTCATTCAAATCAAAAGTCTCTAGCCACATCTCAGAGAAAAGAAAATTGATTTATTAGAGTTTGCCATGTTGGCACGTGGGTGGGTGCAGCTGATACTAAAAACTACATCATATATTACTCCCTTGCCCCTGGTCTTTCCCCACCCCCTGGATGTGACTTCTCCAATGGGACACATCCATCTCCAAGAGTCATCCATCATGCTCTCTAATAACCTTCTTATGCTCTGACAACTTTGGGCTACCGGGGTGATTATCTAGGCATTTCAAGAATGCCTTGTTTTCCCCCACTCCCTTTTTCTGGCAGCTAAAAAAGACCAAAGGAGTATCTTTTTAGTTGACAACTTGACTTTAATACTTGACAATACATAAGCATGATGATGTAGTTCCAGATTGGGGAAACTGAATTCTCCCTCATTAATTGGTAATTGCATTTTCTGTAAATATATTCTTGAAATCAAGGATTTAGTTTCTGAAAATATTCTCCAGATATATGAACTGGAATTACTCTCAGAATATAAATTAATCTGGGAATAATATTCATTCGGAGACCATTCAATTTTCCCAAAAGGGTGAGATTTAATTACATATATGAAGAAATTCTATATATTTTATTTATATTACATGCCACTGACTGAGTTATATTTTTGATATGCATACACTGTGCTGAGATATTTAATGGATTTGATGCAAAGATGCAATTGATATTCTTTAAATGGATTGTAGATAACCAAATTTTCACTTATTGGCATCAATTCTGATTTGGATCAGTTAACAAAATATCTTATATTTTACTAAAGGCATCTGTCATTTGCATTAATGCTGGAACAGTAATGTGAAGTTTAGAAATAAAGAATATCATCTGCAAATAAAACCAGTTTGTGTTCAGCTAAGTTATGTATTACTCTGTAGATATCCCTATATTGTATAAGGTTCCATGCAGATATTAAAAAGCATATGCGACATCCTTATCTAGTATCAGGTGTGTCCAATCTGTGGCCCACAGGGCAAATGTGGCCCTGAACAAGTATGTAGCCCTGCAAGATTGTAAACTTTTAATATTACTATGTGATTTATATATAATTAACTATATTATATAAAATTTAATGTGGCCCAAAACAATGCCTCTTTACTCACTGAAGCTGAGCAAGCCAAAAAGATGGACACCTGTTCATTAAATAATAGGAAATAGCAGAAAACATTCCATTAAACTTTACTTTAGGTGTACCTAAATATCTATCAGCTAAATATCAACTATTACAGTGTATCTTGATCCATCTATGAATTTTACAGGAAATTTGAAGCTATTTAATACGGTAAACATGTACTTTACATATTTTCTCAAATATGAGCATCTAATGGTAAAAGTACGACATTTTTGATTTTATTCAAATCTACTAAACCTACAACTAACCTATTGTTGTCTGCTGCTTGTCTAGTTTTATAAACTTTACTTGACCTGTTTCAAATCCAGGTAACTTGGAAATAACCCTGAAATCAAATCATAGACAAGCTGCTGGGAGATTCAGGAAAGAAGTTGTGGAGCCCTCAAGAGTTGTAAACTTTCTACCAGTGAATAACTTGATTGGATGGGAGGAACAGTGTTCCTTTCACCCCTTGGGCTTGGCTAACCATGCAGTTGCCATGAAGGAGACAGTTCTGTCATGGAGTTAAAAGCATTCATTGATGTTCGTTTTTAAGCAGCACAAGTGATAATGGAACTAGTGTAAGAGGAAAGAAATTCTGTCTGGTAATTGTGTGTGTGTGTATGTGTATTTAAATACATCATAAGTGGGGGAATGGGTATTTTCTCTATATTTTTATGGATGTGTCTTTATGTAAACAAGTGCCCATTCCAGAGACATCTGCTGGAATGTGTGTTAAAAAAACTCAGTATGACAGTCACAAATAGGGAATTAATACCTCTCCTATTTTGTATGCGTGTCAGCGTTACCCGCATATTATCTTGCCCCCTCCCACTGCTCCTGATTATTCTTATCATTATTGTTGCTTTTTTGTTTTCCTTTATTTATACCACTTTTTTTTCTTTTATGAAGTCAACCTGATAGAAAATTGAGCAGGAGAGAAGTTAATAAAATTCAGGGAGATTATTATATGTATTCATCAATACAAGGAATCCTTAAGTTACAACAGTTCATTTTAACAATAGTTCAAAGTTACGACAGTCTTGGGAAAAGTGACTTACAAGCTGTACTCACGCTTATGACTGTCACACCACCACCTGCCATCACATGATTTTAATTGGGTGCTTGGCATTTAGCTCACATTTGCAAATAGTTGCAGTGGCTTACTGTCACATGATTATGATTTGCAGCAAAAAACTCCCATTGGGAAAGCTGATTTGCTTAATAACCACTGAAAAAATTACTGTTAAATCGAATCCCAACTTGACTTATGACCACAGTGACTTACAATGGACATTCTGGACTGGGGTGAGGGCATGATAGCAGTATTCTAGTATTTGAAGGGCTGCCACAAAGAGGAGGGAGTCAATTTATTTTCCAAAGCACCAGAAGGCAAGACAAGAAACAATGGATGGAAACCAATCAAAGAGAGAAGCAACCTGGAATTAAAGAGAAACTTCCTAACAATGAGGGCAATTAATCAGTGGATCAGCTTGCCTTCAGAAGTTGTGGGTTTTTTAAAAAGACTGGACAGTCACTTGTCTGAAATGGTATAGGGCAGTGATGGCGAACCTTTCCAGCAATGAATGCCCAAACTGGAACGTGCATGCATGCCCGTGCATGTGAGTGTGCCGGAGCCCTGGAAAACTGAAGGCCAACTGGCCGATGCATGCATACCTGTTTTTTGGCAGTTTTGGGCCATTTTCAGCCCATTTTTCGAGCTGTTTTTGGCCTGAAAATGGGCCAAAAAATGGCCTGATTTTGGGGGGCATTTTCAGGTCATTTTTGGTATGTTTTCAGGCTGTGTTCTGGGCCATTTTCAGGCCATTTTTCAGGCCAAAAATGGCCCGAAAAAGGCCTGAAAACTGGCCTGAAAATGCCCCAGAAAACACTCCGGAAAATGGCCTGAAAAATGGCCCAGAAAGCGGCCAGCTGGTCTCCAAAAGAGGCCAGAAAGCGGCCTGTTTTTGGAGACCAGCTGGCCAGTGCATGTGCCCACTGAGGGGCTCTGTGTGCCACCTCTGGCATGCGTGCCACAGGTTCGCCATCATGGGTATAGGGTCTCCTTGAGCAGAGGGCTGGACTAGAAGTCCGCTCCAAGGTCCCTTCCAGCTCTATTCTGATGGATTTACTGGTTTCAGTTTTCATTGTAAGCCGAGCACTACTGTACAAATAGCAACTACAGGTAGTCCTCAACTTACAACAGTTCATTTAGTGACCATTCTAAGTTACAATGGCACTGAAATATGTGACTTGTGACCAGTTTTCACAGTTACAACATCTGCAGCACCCCTATAATCATGTGATCAAAATTCAGATGCTTGGCAGTTGATCAATATTTATGACTGTTGCTGTGTCCCAAGATCATGTGATCCCCTTTTGTGACCATCTCACAAGTCAATGAAGAAGCCAGATTCACTTAACAACCAGGTTACTAACTTATCAACTGCTGTGATTCACTGAACAACTATGGCAAGAAAGGTGGTAAAATGGGGCAGAGAAGAAAATGAATGCCAGGATTGGGATGATTGGGATGACATGGAACAGCTGCAGTTAATCTCAATCTTTGTCCCTAAATGATTCTACTAGATCAAGGGTGGATTCTTGTACCTCCATGCAAATATAGTAGCCCTGCACATTATTTGTAAGGTGTGAGGGATGGTTGGTGGGAAATCAGTCACCTTTCCTAAAGTATCTTGTATAAAAGCAAGAATAAGCACCTTTGACTGTAGAACTTTTGCTTCTTACCATTTATGACTAGATGGGCACTCTCTAAACTGCACTAAGACAAGGAGAAGCTGGTCTTTACTCTCTGAGAGCTGCTCTTATTATTGTCAGGCCGATATCTCTAGTTGACATAAATTATATATTATAGGTATAATATTTAAGGAAGCCATTTTCCCTATTCCTTGCTTCATCTGTTGTTAGAAACAGGTACTTTGTTTTGAACCAATATTTCCATTTGCTAGTCCTTTTGAACAAATGCAAATCTGAAATCTCAGTTTTCTTGGAGTTGTCATGCTGCAGTTGCCTAGAAATGGCTAAAATGACAGTAGAACAAAGCCTTCATTCACCAACTGCCCTGTATGCACTGTCTTCATATTTTTCATGCAAATTGTGTTAATATTATTACATCAAATACATTAATTGGGTGCAGTAATCTGAGTTGTAAATCTTTGGTGGCCTTCTAATTGACCACTTGTAGTTCTATTTCTACCTGGGATTCAGTTGTATTTTACCCAGTGAAAGACATATCTATAGTGGTTTCAGTGGCAACACTTGGTAGAAAAAGAGTGTACAACTTGGCATCCTGACATGTTATGAGAGTTGACACAAGGCAGCATGCTCTTTTAACCATTTTGGGTGTCATCAATGTAAATTGTACTTCATCACTTAGTTTATCAGTTTTGAAGTGCCTTGCATGCTTCATGTGCAGTCTTGATGTAATTAATAGTGGAGTTTGGACTGTGTGGCAGTTTTTAACCAATTGAAAATCTCATATTAAGGGAATGGTTATAGCAGCCCCATATTTCTCTTTCTCCAAATAATTTGTTCTTAGAGGATTATTACTTTACCTTCCTTTCCTCCTTCTAAATTTCTCCTTAAATTTAATAACAAACAAACATACAAACAAGGGTTCATTTACAGGAATATTCCCACATTCCCAAGCTCTCTTTAATTCCAAACTCTGAAAAGCTACTTTGTGCTGGTTCAAAATATTTAATTATCTTTCGCAGCTTTTCATAAGGTACCACCACTTGTTTTCCAAATCCCCAAGTGAAGATCTTTCATATCGCCTGCAGTGTCATTAGGCTCCCAGCAGTTGATATGCAGTTAGACATAACTCTATCATATCATAGCTGGATCTCTCTCAAGAGTCAGCAAAAAATAAGGGGCAGTTCAGGGGCTGCCAGTTATTTTTCTCCTGAAAAAAGTAACTTAGAGTCACCTAAGAATCACTCAGGTGAGACAGCCATTGTAGAAATGTGGCTTCAATCAATCAATCAATCAATCAATCAAAACCTGTATATTCCTAGGAAGGGTAGAGGAAATACTGCAGGCAAGTGTTCCTCAAGCCAGCAGGGCTCATGATCACCACGGCTGCCTGTTGATGGAGAGTCTCTTGGTTACATAGATTTTTTTTTTTACTCAGTCTGACATCCTCAACTCCAGCTCTCATCTAGACTTAAGGAAGTTATTCTATGGGAATAACAGAATCATTGTTTTGTTTATCATTACATATTTAAGAGCAAATTCTTGAGTCTCTGGAGACTATATAGTGGTTGTTGAGAATAAGAGGAATGACCTTATGATAAATAAGCAGGCTGTTACTTACAGGAAAAGGGCTGAAGCAATCTTTATGCTCTGGAAACAAGATAATATTGGAAATGTCTCAGGCAGATGCCTCCCTGATTCATTAGGGTATAAGAAGGAGGGGAGGAATAGCACAATCAGATTTTCAAGTATCTGTTATTATCACTAAACAAAGTATAGTTCCAGTCTTCCCCTTTCTAATCCATTCTGCCTACTGGAGCTGACAGTGGTCTTACTCTTTTGTAGTAGCTCATCATTGAGCTCCTCCTTTTGCCATTGGCAGTTGGCAGCCATTAGTCAGCATAGACTAAATGAGGTTGGTATGGAAGAACTTCAAGGAGAAGAACATGGATTTCTTGGTCAACAAGACTACATTGCTGCTAGATTTTGGGAGAGGGCCAGAGTCAGAGACCATGCTTTAGAGGTGGATTCTACTTCATGCTCTACTTGTATAACTTCACTTGTTAATAGAATTGTAGGTGAACTTGCTCAGCACAAAAAAGTTCCATACAGTTCTATAACTGGAATAAACTGAATTTCTTCACCCTCATACATTTTATATATGTTGGTTAGAACACCCAACATTACAATCAGCCCTGCTTTGAAGATACTGATTGGAACCAGGGGTGTTGCAATTTAGCATATCTAGAGGACAGCCAACTGAAATAAGTAAAGGATTGGGTGAAAAAAATATTTTCAAGTGTAATAACAGTCTGAGAACTGACCAAAAAGCCATCACTCAGATGAGCCTTTTGAGAAAAAGCGATTTATAGCCAGGTTGCCATTGTTGAAAGATTCTTTCCCTAGCATCTGTGACATATTTGGAAGAAGCATCTAGAAAATGTCCTTAGAAAATGATATAATTGCTCAGATAGATATGGAAGAAGTTAATAATTTCCAAAGAGTTCCTAATTTATTGAGTCCAGACTTTTTAAGCTAAACACAAGGGGAAAAAGATTTTAGAAATCAGTCAAAAAGGTACATAAAAGTTAGGAAAGAAGAGAAGAAAATGAATCTGAAAACATGTCATCTAGAAACATGCACATGCATTTCTATTTGTTGAAACCTGTTTGCATTGCTTTACAGACCAACATGTATGAAATCAGACTTTTCCCTTTCTTCTGTTATGCACATTACTTAAATGACAAAGATGTTTTCTTTCTCCTCTTTCCTGGCATTAAATGCTTTAAGTTTATACCTTAAAAAAGAAAACAATAAAACAAACATGTTGTGGCCCCGCCTCGTGAGCCTGTGCTGACAGAGGAAGAGGACCTGGATGATGAAGAAGAGGAGGAACGGGCAATGCCTTCCTCACCAGGGCCTTCCTCCCCAGGACCTCCCTGGCAAGGTCTCCCTCCCCAGGACCTTCCTCCCTGGCAAGGCCTCCCTCCCCAGGACCTTCCTCCCTGGCAAGGCCTCCCTCCCCAGGACTTTCCTCCCTGGCAATGCCTCAGGTTTCTTCAGAAAGCCAAGAGGAACAGCCTGAGAGACGCGTATCAGTATGGCCACGAGGAGGGAGGAGGAGGATTCCTGGCTTGATCCCAGGCAACGTCGGAGGGAGAAACGTCAGCAGCAACGTAGGGGGCGTGGGAGGGCCAGAGATTGAGCTGGACCACACCCCACCAGGTATAAAAGTGGGTGTGCCTACGTTACAAACTCTGTACGTGACAAAGTGTGGAATAAGCCAAGAATTCCGTCTGTGTTGTGCCTGTTTTGGTTTCTGGACTTTGGGATTAAATCATTCCTTTTGTGAGTACTTCATTTCTTGTCAGTTCTGAATTTGGCAGTGAGAGCCTGGGTGACTGCCAACACTCTTATCGGGAGAGATAACTTGGATTTTGGAGACAGGCCAGCGTGACTCTCTGTGCTAGTGTTGCTGCCAAGTTCCTTACCTTCTGGGGAAGGGAAGGGGAGACAGAACACAAACATATTAATATTTTTACAAGTAAAAGTAAAATGTCAATCATCAATCAGCCTTTAATGCATTGTGTAAGGACAGACACTAAGAAAAAGTAAACAGAAATAAAATAATCTCCTCAAAGAAATGATCTCTCTCAGTCTCTGCTTCGCTCCCTCACACGCACATACATCCCATATATATCCCTGGAACTATATATGCGTACTCTTAATTGGATTGTTTCCTCTTCCCCTTCCTTCTCCCTCCCTCCCTCCCTCCCTCCTCCTCCTCCTCCCTTTTTCTTTCTTTTTTTAAAATCTGGAGAGATTAAGTTAAATGTTCATGGAATAAGAATGGAGAAAAAAACAACAACGGAAGCTCTTATTATCTATTTACTCAGTCATATCCTGGTGATCCACCAATGCAACTTTTTCCTTATCTTAAAAAGACCCTCTTTCTCTCTGCTTAGTGCACCAGATGTTGTTCCCCTCCTCCCTTCTACTTCCTCCCACTTTCCCACCTGCTTATGCCAGAACTGTTCTGATAGAGCCAGTAAAGCATCCCACTGGAATTAAGGAGACAACTGGTAGCTGTAAAGGGAACAGTGGGAAACAGTTGGAGGAAACCTCAAGAAAGGCCACTGCTGAGCATAATTTTTTTTAGTGCAAAAATCTATCTTGATCAAGGCTCCCTGAGGCAAAAGAGGCAGCATGTGAGACTAGCAGAGAAGAAGAGCTTGAATTGCTTTATATTGGTTTTTTGTGTGTGTGCTTGTGTAGTCTTGGGGCCATTGAAACTAATTGTGTTTTGAGAAAAAGAGAAATAATGTAGTATATAGAGTCTGCTTCCCCCTCTCCAATAATTTTAAAGTAGGAGGGTTATCTTAGATATACAGAAGATGTAAGTAGTTTTTTAATATCTATTTTTCCTTTTCTTGGGAAGAGGGAGTGGATTCACAATCTTCTTTAAAGATAAATATGGTAGGAGTTTATACAGTTGGAATTGTGGCTGAGGCTGTTGCATGAAGTTTGCATGTTACAATGAAGAGGAATGAATGAATGTGGATGCGATTAATAAGGGAATAGCCATCTTTGAAATAATGAGGTACAAATGTTTAGAGGTTTATTATTTATTTATTTATTAGACTTGTATGCCGCCCTCTCTCCCTAAGGACTCAGGGCGGCGAACATTAAAAAAAACCCAGTACAAATTACAATAAAAACCATTAAAAAATACAAGCCTAATCAATATTATACAAGATTTACTATTAATTAAAACAAATACTAAAAACCAACCCGTACCCCCCCAAGGTCAGTCCAGACCGGCCTGTTGAAACAGCCAGGTCTTCAGATCCCAGCGGAAGGAGTGGAGATTGGGGGCCAAGCGGAGGTCCACGGGTAGTTGGTTCCACAGGCCGGGTGCTCCCACAGAGAAGGCCCTACCCTGGGGACCGCCAGTCGACAAAGCCTAACCGACGGTAGCCCAAGGAGGCCCTGCCTGTGGGAGCATACCGGGCGATCGGAATATGATGCTGGAAGGAGGCGTTCCCGCAAGTACCCTGGACCCAAGCCATGTAGGACTTTGTAAGTTGTTACTAACACCTTGAATCTCACCCGGAAGGCAACCGGCAACCAATGCAGGTCACACAGGAGGGGTGTAACATGGGACTATCGGGACACCCCCATCATAACCTGTGCAGCCGCATTCTGCACCAGCTGCAACCTCTTTAGGAGAACTGTGAAGCAGTTTGCCAATTGAAAGATGTATAAGGCAAATATTAGGAAAATTATCTACAAGAGTTATTTTTGCAAGGCATGAAAATAATATGCAGCCATGCTTTATAGAAAGGTATAAAATATGTATATTAAGTACAGTTGCCCATAAGGAAATCAGTTCTCTAATAGCAGAAATGGACACAAACGTGTATGACAGTTTTTAAAGCAAGAATGAAACAAACAAAAAATATCCCAAAACAGAAAAAGGATAGGCTTAGAGGGAAAAAATATGCAATTAAGAGAAACTGTAATTTGCAGTTTTACATGCATTTAAGGAACACTCTGAAGATCTAGAAGTGATTTGTTAAGATGTGGATTTAGCCTTTCAAGAAAGACAGGTTAAATAATAAATATATTGCAAGCAATAATACTTTCTCAAGGCTTTAAAAACCATTGTAATAAGGTTCTGCAGAATTACTTACAGCACTTTTCATTATTTCTGCTCTTTTTTCTAAGTTTGCTGTTTCCTGTGTCTCCTTTCTGCTGTCTTCTTTCATGTTCCTTGGCTTTGTCTCAGTCACATACACAACTGGTTCACACAAAATATGCATTATAGAGCACAACAGCTTTGCATGTCAAATACCGGCACAAACTACATTTTTTTTATTGGAACAAATCAGATGGAGGAGTTTACTCTTTTTTGTAGTGCTGTGGGAGGTAAATAGAGTTCATTCACTTCCCAACACAGTGATTTTTGAGAAAGTTTGAAGAAGATAGCATTGTTTGTCTGCTCTAGCAGCTTTGAGGGTTACCACCTCTCCAATTGCTGCATGGCTTAGATGGGCTTTGCAGTGATTTTGTAATGTCAGTAAAGGTCTAAAAGCTACAGGAATTGGAGCATTCGATTAAGTCACACAAAGACTACAGGATGACAAGGTCAGTGGAGCTTCTTACCTGTTTTGGGAGAAATACATTTTCCAAAGTGAACAGGGACTTTGGAAGGGCTCCAGTTTGTCAGTGGAGTTTTTGAAATATGGTACTCAAAATTGTACCCTGCTTGGATTTCGTTCACCTTGTGTAATAAAGTTACAGGCAAAATAAATAAATCAACATCAATCAAAAATCTATATTTTTTTCCACTAGGATTTCAGCTCTTACCTTATTTATAAGATAAATGAGGTTTATAGGTGAGCATTTTATATTTTATGGGAAATCAGGAATCTGGCAGCTCCTTTTATACCTAATGCCTTGTTATTAAAAAGCTCAGGTTTTTGTGAACTACAGCTTGCCTCAATAGATGCAAAGAGTGCTTGACTGCTATAGGATTTAATTTGGAATGGAGGAAAGAAAGATTGGTTATGAAAGACAGATTACTAGTGCCTTGTGAATGAGCAATGTGTTTGTAATGTGTTAAGAGTTTGCTGTGTTCACAAAAGCTATGTTAGTCCAAAAAGGTGCTAGCAAATTCTACCATTGATAAGCACAATTCTCCTCTACAATAGAAAATGAGCCAGGGAAGTGTAAAGGTTGAATTAGTACTGAAGAGGCTCAAGTTCCATCCTGTCCTTGTTTGTTTGTTTGTTTCTATTTGTATATCCTCCCTCTCAACCTCTGGGTAGTGAACAATAATTAAAACTTAGCCATGGAAATTAACTGGATTATCTTGGATCAGGCCTTTCCTAGAATCCAAGAATCAAGAGTTACTATGGGAGAAAACATAGAAATGCGAATGCTATGCAAACTGGTTTGAATGTCTAGAAGAAAAGCAGAATCATATCAATGTTTTAAAAAATCTCTTTATTTTTTCCAATGTTTGGGAGGGAGATGAAGGCTGCCTTCTATCTTATAATTGTAAAGGTTTCTTATGGCCTTCTAGAGGTTGGGTGAAAAAGCTTCTGAAAGCTTTTGTCAAAGAATTGTTGGGAATTGGGAATTGAGTTTGGAAGCACTAGTGTTTATATTTGTTTTAGTTTTAATGATCAAATGTAATTTGTAACATGTTACAGCTGTTTGACATATTATTAATAACTATAAATCAACTGGACACCACTAGAATTAAGATAGTGGATAAATGGCTTAAAATGCCATGTTTCTGCAACAACATGCCCCCGCCAGTAGGAAGACCCAGCACGTTTTCTAGGCATAAAATGAAATTAAGTCCCCTCCCCCTAAATTTAGACTATTTTAAAACATGCGAAATTGGGGGGGAGGGCAGGGGGAACTTGCCGTTAGGAGCGACCTGTGGGCAGCCACGCCTCGCCACCAGCCACTCCTAACGGCTGATCATGGTGGAGTGCCCCTGCCAAGCACCTTTGCTGCAGATCTGGGTATGGTCCTGGTTGCAGGCAGGGTCAGCAGGCGGGTGGCGGTGGCGTGGATGTCAGCCTCAGCAGGACACTTTAAATTGCGAGACCTTCGGCGCCCACCGCTGCTGCTTCCTCCGTCGCTGTTGCTTTCCCTTCGCATTCCTCTACCGGCAGCATTTCAGCTGCTTCTCGGATGGGGGAGCTGTCTCTGTAGCTTCCACAGTTCCCGCCGGTGCTGGTGAGAGAACAGCGGCAGCACCGGTGGGAACTGTGGAAATGTTTCAGCCGCGTCTTGGGTGGGGAGCCACCTCTGTAGCTTCCATGGTTCCCACTGGCGCTGGTGAGAGAACAGCAGCAGCGCCAGCGGGAACCGCATTTTAGCTGCTTCTCAGGTGGGGAAGCCGCCTCCGTAGCTTCCATGGTTCCTGCCGGCACTGCCGCTGTTCTCTTGCCAGTGCCAGCAGGAACTGTGGAAGCTACAGAGGTGGCTCCCCCTCCCCAGAAGTGGCTGAGTGGCTTCCATGGTTCCCGCCGGCACTGCCGCTGTTGTTGGAGACGGCACTGGCGAGAGAGGCACCAGCACTGGCGGGAACAGTGGAAGCTACAGAGGTGGCTCCCCTGCCCAAGAAGTGGCTGAAACACTTCCACAGTTTCTGCCAGTGCTGCCACTGTTCTCTCGCCAGTGGGAACCGGGGGAGATGGTGGACCCGCTGCGGGGAAGGGCTGAGGAATTTGGTCAATATCTGTCGGATAAGATCACGCGGATTCGGGGAGGGTTGTGCTCCAATTTGCAGTGGTCTGATGATCGTGGTGCAAATAATCTGGCCGATGTAATCTGGGCTGAGTTCAATCCTGTTTCTGAGGATGAAGTGGACAGGATCATGCGGCGTCTGAGTTCCACCACATGTTTATTGGACCCGTGCCCCTCCTGGTTGGTCTATGCCTCCAGGGAGGTCACCTGCGGTTGGCTCCGGGCAGTGGTCAATGCTTCTTTAGGGGAGGGTGTTTTTCCCTCCGCCTTGAAGGAGGCGGTGGTGAGACCCCTCCTGAAGAAGCCTGCCCTGGACCCGACCGTGTTAGACAACTTTTGCCCAGTCTCCAACCTTCGTTTTCTGGTGAAGGTTGTTGAGAGTGTGGTGGCTCAGCAGTTTCCACTTTTCCTGGATGAAGCGGACTACCTGGATCCGTACCAATCGGGCTTCTGACCCGGTTTCAGCACGGAGACGGCATTGGTCGCACTGATGGATGATCTCTGGAGGGTGCGGGACAGGGGTTTTTCCTCTGTCCTCGTCCTATTAGACCTCTCAGCAGCTTTCGATACCATCAACCATGGTATCCTTTTGTGACGCCTCGAGGGGTTGGGAGTCGGAGGCACTGTTCTTCAGTGGTTCTCCTCCTACCTCGCGGGGCATTCGCAATCGGTGTTGGTAGGGGGACAGAGGTCGGCCCCAAGGGCGCTCACTTGTGGGGTTCCCCAGGGATCGGTCCTCTCCCCCCTCTTGTTTAATATCTACATGAAACTGCTGGGCGAGATGATTCGTGGTTTTGGGGTGAGGTATCACCAGTATGCGGATGATACCCAGTTATACATCTCCACCCCAAACCAGATCAGTGATGCCCTCTCCGTGATGACCAGTTGTCTGGATGTGGTATGGATCTGGATGGATGGAAACATGCTTCGGTTCAACCCGGCCAAGACTGAGTGGCTGTACATACTGGCATCTCGGTCCAGTCAGGAATGTCCATCGTTGACCATAGGGGGAGAGGTGTTGCCCTCTGTGGATAGGGCACGGAACCTGGGGGTCCTCCTGGATGCACGGCTCCGGTTGGAGGAACAGGTGGGGGCCGTCGCCAGGGGGGCTTTTGCCCAGGTCCGCCTGGTTCCCCAGCTTCGCCCATTTCTGGACCGAGATGCCCTGCGTACAGTCACTCATGCTCTTGTCACCTCTCGACTTGACTACTGCAACGCTCTCTATCTAGGACTGCCCTTGCATACCACCTGGAGATTGCAACTGGTGCAGAATGCGGCCGCGCGGGTGGTGATGGGAGTTTCCCGATTCTCCCATATTACCCCCCTCCTGCGCAATCTGCATTGGTTGCTGGTTGCACTCCAGGTGAGATTCAAGGTGTTAGTTTTAACATTCAAAGTCCTACACAACATGGGTCCAGAATATTTAAGGGAGCGACTCCTGCCGATATCGAGTGTCAACCGCCCTGTGCGAGCGCACAGGCAGGGGCTTTTCAGGGTCCTGTCGGCAAGCCAGTGTTGGCTGGCGGTCCCCTGGGGACGAGCCTACTCTGTGGCGGTCCCCGTCCTGTGGAACCAGCTGCCCCTGGGACTTCGTCTGGCCTCTGACCTCTGCACCTTCCGCCACGACCTGAAGACCTGGTTATTTGACCAAGCCGGGCTGTGATTGCCTTCTCGGGGGGGGGATGGGATGGTTTTAATTTTATTTTAATTTGGACAAATATTGGGCTTGTTTTGGTTTAATTCCTTTTAACTATTTATTGTTGTTGTATGTTTTTAGTTGTGAGCTGCCCCAAGTCTTCGGAGATGGGGCGGCATACAAGTCCAATAAATAAATTAAATAAATAAATAAACCATGGAAGCTATAGAGGCAGCTCCCCCGCCTGAGAAATGGCTGAAACGCTGCCAGTAGAGGAATGCGAAGGGAAAGCAACAGCGGCAGAGGAAGCAGCAGCGGTGGGCGCTGCAGGTCTCGCAATTTAAAGTGCCCAGCCGAGGCCAACTTCCATACCGCCACCACCCACCCGCTGACCGGGCCTGCAATCAACACCATACCCAGATCTGCAAAGGTGCTTGTCAGGGGTAGGGAGCCCTCCGCACACCACCATGATCGGTCGTTAGGAGCAACGAGTGGTGAGGCGTGGCTGCCCATGGGGTGCTCTAGGTGAGGGTGCGTGGGGGGGAGAAATTAATTCACTCCCAAAAAGATGGCCTAGCTGTTTTTTGGGGGGCTTTAAAAAAAATAAGACCCGGCCTTATTATATGAGAAACATGGTAGTAAAATAAAATAAAAAGTACCAGGAGCTACAAGCATTGAATAACCTGTGCATCGGATGATCCTAAAGTGATTTAGTTCACTCTTGTTTTGCTTCATATCCAGGTATCCAGTCTGTTGCCTCATTTTGTTTGCTGACATTCAGATGTTCCTCAAAATTATCCATACTGTCCATATCACTCAAACGATCAGTTCAGGTGTTGTTTTAAAAAATGAAGCATGATTTATTCAGGTATAAGAGGGGTTTTCTATT
The DNA here is from genome assembly GCA_009733165.1 of Naja naja. Classification (NCBI taxonomy): domain Eukaryota; kingdom Metazoa; phylum Chordata; class Lepidosauria; order Squamata; family Elapidae; genus Naja; species Naja naja. Next base: position 60,034,148 of record CM019148.1, read on the forward strand.
GTTATACATTGAATTTACCTTTTCAGTCCACTTACTCATGTGATAAATGGATACTGTCTCCTTCAACTGTGTTCTAACTAAGATTACCAAAACAAGTAGCTTGGAGCCATCCATCACCTAATACGGTGCTCAAATCTACTTTGCAGCGTTTCCAAATTTTCTCCTCTGTGAAATAGGATTTTGTTTTTCTACTGAAATCTCAGGGCTTTTAGGATTTATTTATTTATCAGTTTCTGTTGGTGTTTTTAAGTGAAGGTATTGGAAGCAGGAGTTGCTACTGATTTTTTTCAATACCACATCTTTTGATCAATCTACTTGCTTATACTTCCTGCTCGGAAAAGCCAAAAGAGATAATTATCAGTGATCTTCCATGTAATTTAGGAGACCAAAGATGCTATGGTACAATGAAGACGGTGGTATCCAAGGGTTTGGAGGGTAGGCAGAACCAAGGGCTAGACTGATGAAAGAACTTTTGCAACTTTATGATATAAGCCCTGCCTTTTTTCTACCTGCATACACAATATAGCATATATACATAGCATAGCTTGCAACATGATGCTATGATGCTGCTTTCTGACTGGAGACGAGATTATTATGTATGAAGAGAGAACATTCAACCAATCGGTGGGATTCAAATTTTTTCACACTGGTTCTGTGGGCGTGGCTTGGTGAGTGTGGCATGGTTTGGTGGGCATGGTTTGGTGGGCGTGGCAGGGGAAGGATACTGTAAAATCTCCATTCCCACCCCACTAACCTGCTTTCCAGCTCCGTTCTCCTGTGCAGGGTAACAAAAGAAGACCCAGATGATCAGCTAGGACTCGGAAGGCAGAGAATAGATGGGCGTGGGGCCAGTCAGAGGTGGTATTTGCCGGTTCTCCGAACTACTCAAAATTTCCACTTCCGGTTCTCCAGAACTGGTCAGAACCTGCTGAATACTACCTCTGAAACCAATACAAGAGGATCACCCTGAACATCTGAGAATTATCTTCTTATTGAAGGGAACTTCAAAAGCAAATTCTCCTTCACCAAAATGAATGAAAACAGTTAGGAAAGTAAGAAGGCTTTTATTCTGCTTTGGATTTTGCAAATATCATCAGCTCTGGTCCTGGAAAGGAAGATTGTGATAGCTTCCTTCCAAAATCCTTGATGGCCAGGCATCAAGTCTGGCTTAAATAGTGTTTTTCAAACTTGGCAACTTTACGATGTGTGGATTTCAACACTTGGAATTCCTCAGCCAGCTTCTGGGAGTCAAAGCTTCTGGGATATCAAAGTTGTAAAGTTTGAAAAACACTTGGCTAGAGAAAAGGCTCTTCTGGGAGAGATAAAGAGAATATTGTATAAATACTTAGGAATAGATAAAGGCCTTTTCCAAAGGCCATGTTATAATGGTGAGAAATCTGGAAGGATACTGTATTGCTTTCTTGAGAATGGAGATGAAGCCAAAATTTGGAAACAGTGATAGACCAATGGCTTTGCATGTTCATAAATCTATCCCATCTTGAACAGAAAAAAAACTTTTTTCTCTGCTAGAAATTGGATTGATGATAGAGGTATGGAGTGGAGAATCTTGAAAAATGGTCTGACTGCTTGTTAGCTACTGGCACATGAATTTAGCACTTCAAGATTTTGTTGCTAGTTTTTCCTGTCTTCTATACAGTGAACATGTATTCTTAAATAGGCTTGAGACGTTTAACCTGACATGTTTAATCTTGTAACTTGGGAACCTGAAATATCAAAAAAATGGAGAAATTGATTGCAACCAAAGCTGTATCTGTCTGAAATCTTACTTAATTTTCCACAAAGGAGATAAATCACAACAAGAAGTGTACCAGGCAGGCTATAGTTTTTCTCTTCACCCACCTAGCCAGCTCACTCTTTTATTATTGTTCTGTTTTGTAAGTAATAAAGACAGATGATATGAAATTTTTTTTGAAGTTTGATTGGAACATTTTTCCCAGAATCACGAGATTTTCTAAGTACCAACCAAGCCAGGTACAGAGAGATTTTCAACTTTCCTACCTAAAAGGGAAGCAAACAAGTGAGAAATTGTAATGAAATTCTACAACAGTCTGTAGTCAGTCAAGCAGCACAGTTATTGACATTTTTCTGCATTCAGATTCCAGAGGAGAACACCCCTTCCATACTATTCCAACAAGGCCTTGATGGTGTCTAATCAATCACATCAACGTGTGTGATACTGAATATATTCTTGTTTTTAGTAGCCAGGCCATGCTTTGCAATGGTGTGCTTCTCCTGCTACAGCTCTATGCTTGCAATTCAGTCTTCCCTGTTTTTCTTTGCAATTCCAGCAGAGGTTATGGATGCAAATCTTTGTTGATATAGATCTGTGCCTACTCAATACTGAAAGATGCAAGGGGCTTGGAGTTGGAAGATGGTCGACTAATTTGGAAAGGAGTGCAAAACAATGATTGCTATTTTTATGTAATTATAGTATAAGAAATCCTTGATTTCCCAGATATTACTTTAGAAGATTTTGGATGCTGTGGACAAGATCTGTCCATATAAATGTGCATTTTCACATGGTGAAATCCTATTTGCCATTTTACTCTCATAGAAATCTCATTCAGATTTAATAAACATTCTGCATGCTAGAACCCCTCCCCTTCTCTTTCCTCCCCTCCCCCTAATCTATTCATTTGAATGTTTATTATATTTACACATCACGTTTTCCCCACCAGGCCCATCAAAGCTGCATGTCACTTAAAGTGCTAATATGGAAAATAAGAAAAAAAAATAACAGTAGCAAAATGAAAACTGAATGAGAACCTTCTTTTAAGCAAGTTAGAAAGCAGCCCTTCAAATCTGCAAGAGCTTCCCATCTACCAATTTACTGTGTGATGGACAGCAAGTTATGCAATGAGAAGAGGCAAGCCACTTAGGACTGGATAGGTCAAAATCCTCACCTTGGCTTGGGAAAAAATAAATAAATATGAAGCCAATGTTTTTTTTGAATGATCTATACTGCTCAGTCTAGACAGTGGCTTTTACCCTGCCTATTATTTCCAAACATATAGTTCAGATCTGAACAAGAGACCATTGCAATATGGACTGCTATGACCAGATCACCCTAGAAGGATATAACTAGGGCATCAAAGATACTCATGACCCTATCAGCCATTTTTGTATTTCCACAGCATGCTTTGCACTCTCATCTTTTGTGGGGAGGGGGAGAAATACAAATGCCCTATTTTTAGCAGCTGTCAATTCTTTTGAGGGGGTAGAGATGCATTCTAATAAGTCTTCAGCACATTTTCAAGAACTGGAGAATAATAACCCACAGGGTTGGAAGGGATTTTAGAAACCATTTACTTCAGTCCTCTGTCCACTGCAGAAATCAACTGCTCCGGCTTTCCAATTAGGACATTTTGTTTCTGTCCAATTGAACATCAGGAAAAAAAAATCCTTGTAATTTAAGCCCATTGTTTCTTCTGTAGTTTTTTGGAATAGTTTTGAACAATTCTGCTTCTGGAACTTGCTCAGATGGCGGAATTGGCAGTTTTGATTAGAGAAAAGACACTGATTTATTTTAATGCTGTTTGGAAACCACTTTCGGACTTTTGTGTGAGATAGAAAAAAAATGAAATTATGATGATTTTGATGATCAGAAAAAAATAGATTTTTTAAAAATGAAAATAATGTCATAACCCTAGAGTAAGAGGTTGGTTTAAATTTATACTTATAATTGTTGTAAAAGAAAAAGAGAATAATTTATTTATATTTTATGTATTTATACATTTATTTATCAAATTTAGGTACTCCCCATCTCACTCCTAGGGTGACTCGGGGTAGTTTAGAGATTTTTCTTTGTGTACTTTTGGCTTTGTTCTCTCTTTCTTTACTTTTTTTGTGTTTCTTTTAATTATTATTTCTAGTTACAATTTTAGAATCTTTTAAATGTAAAAATGTAAAAATTAATCTAACACAATTATCCAAAATGGACAATTTTGTCTCCTAGATGAGAATGCCTCAGACAGTTGGAGAGAGTGATCACATCCACATATAGGTAGTCCTCATTCACTGACTGTTGGGACTGGCAACTCCATCTCTAAGCGCTATGGTTGCTAAGTGAAAATTCATGTGACTGTTGGGCTTATGTCGCTTCCATTTCTGTTGTTAAGTGAATCAATGTCATTAAGGAAGACGTGTGATGGTGGCTTGCGTTTACAGTTTTGCATCCTCTGTTAATTCAATTTGTAGTAAGCCAGTTGTGAAGCTCACAAAAAGGTGATCACAAGACTACAGGAGGCTGTTTGTTTTAAAAGACAACTGGATTGTTTTTTTCCCTTGAGGAAGGAGAAAAAAACATTTCACTTCTCATCCAAAAGCTTTTTTTTTAATTACATTTATATGCTGCCCTTCTCCGAAGATTCAGGGAGGCTTACAATTTTTGGGATACAACCCAATACGCTCAGCGATAGCCTTCATTCCATTGTATATGCCTGCTTATTACTAAGCGGCATTTTTACAAAGTCAGCTTATTGCCCCCAACAATCTTGGGTCCTCAATTTACCTACCCCGAGAGGATGGAAGGCTGAGTCAACCTTGAGCCTGGTGGGATTCGAGCCTGCACTAATTGCAGGCAGCTGGAACTGAAGTGCTAGGCATTTAACAGCCTGCACCACCAAGGCTCTTTCATCTTCATAGCCTGCACCACCAAGGCTCTTTCAGCTTCATCAGTTAGGATGGTGGGAGGACAGGTACCTTAACCTTTCCTGTTTTAATTCAGGGATCCAGTATAAGAATTAGCAAGGAGATCCGTGGATGCATGTTATCATAAAACTTACAGTATGGCCAGTTAGCTGTTTGGCAGAGAGGAGGGAGCAATGGGAATCGAAGTAGCTGTCTCATTTTATTCTCATCAACTGTCCCCGAACTCTATTTCACTCTAGTCTACACCTTTAGCATAAGAAGCAGATATGTATATTTCTTCTGTAGGTATATTTCCCCAATCTGGACATTCCAGATGCTTTGAGGTGATCAAATTGCAGAAGACTTCTATGGGTCCATCCCCCACAATCTAACAAGGAATGCATTCCTGCCTTTCAACTAAATCAATCTGACAGTGTAAAAACCAGCTGATGATGAAAACCTTTTAAATCTTATGATGGTACTGAACCTGGTCTCCACAAGAGCTTTTTATCAATAATTGTTTAAGTTATAGAGATTGGACCTTTCACACATAAATCTGAAGCAAGCTTATGAATTTAGATTCCTATGAGTGCCCAGTTAGCACAGGCAGTGGCAAGGGACTGTAGGTGTTGTAGCTTTAATCATCTGATGGATACAAAGTTGCTTCTGCATTAAACCAAAGTTTCATGCTCAATCTTGTAAAGGCACACTGAGAGAATGCAAAATATTTGCTCCTATTTTACTTCAATCAAGTTGTCTTTTTATACTGCAGTGTGAAAGTAAACATTTCCAAATTTAAGCAAATCAAATCTTTGTTATGGTGATAAGGCCAGTAATCAGATCAGTAAAACAGGTAAAGATGAGAATATGTAAAGCTTAAAAAGGAAATAATTTATAGCACTAAGGAGAGGTGAAAGGTACATAATAGAGGTACATACTTGGGCAGCCTAGAAGAGCCACGGTGGCACAGTGGTTAGAATGCAGTGCTGCAGGCTACTTCTGCTGGCTGCTGGCTGCCTGTAGTTTGGCAGTTCTGGTCTCACCAGGCTCAAGGTTGACTCAGCCTTCCATCCTTCTGAGGTAAGTAAAATGAGGACCCAGATTGTTGGGGGCAATATGCTGGCTCTGTAAACCATTTAAAGAGGCTGTGAAGCACTATGAAGTGGGATTGGTATTGCTATATATTTGTACGATGGTCAGAGAGGAGAATTGATAGAAGTCAAGCTGTTTTCTTTAGGAGAGGGTATAAATATAATCCAAGAGTTTTCTGGATTAGCGAGCAATAAAAGAAGTTGTATCTCAAGGATTTGACTGAGCTGCCCTCTGAAGGACATATACATAGGGGAGTATTTTTGAAGTCCTCCATCAAGATGGCAGAAGGTAATGCATTCACATGGGCCATGAAGCCCTGGTGAACTTTCAGGACTCTGATAGATCAAAGATAAGAGGCTGGGACATTTCCATTTGAAAAGACTGCATGTGCTGTAAGATTAGGAATCAAACTTGTGTTGATTTAAAACAAACATCTTGTTTAAGAGTATTTCTAGTGTTTTTAAAGCTTAATGGCAAAGTCTCAAACAAGACTCCTAGGAAATGAAGCATGCCAAAAACTTTTTAAAAATCAAGTTCACTTAGCGGTCTCTAAAATTGATAGAGCCAGATGGGAAGAAGGCAAAATATATTTTTAAAAAAACCTCTTATATTCATGGAGACCAAACCCATCTCTAAATGTACCTTGGATCTGTGAGGATAGCTCTAATAATGTCTGACTGGATGATCCCAAGAATGTCAGTTTGTAAAAATACGGACCTGAACTGCATGGAGAATTTTCTTGGCTAGAATCTGGTGTAATAAACACTTTGTATTTTCTTCACAATTTCATAAAAGATTGAGAGAAAGCATACAAGCCTCCAGCATTCTGCAGATTTTTCTATGATGGTAAACTATAGTTTCGAATTGTGTCTGGAAAAAAAAAGCCATTAACATGCCATAGTAGCCAGCAGTTCTAACTTTCTAACTTTCAAAGTGTAAAGTTCAGTGCAAGGACTCAGGGCATTCTCAGGAAAAAGAAGTGTCATTGCAATGGAAATTTATTTCTTCTTCAGTGGCTTAAATCAAAATCACCTGAGCTTTGGACACATGGGATGTAAGGTAAGAGCAAGTAGAAAAATGCAGAGGAATATTATCCTGAACAATATAAAAATGAGATTGTTCTCCTACGGGTTTAAAATTGTCAAGAAAATACCTACCAACTTGATACACTAGCACAGCTACCATTAGAGTTGGATTGGGATCATGCAACTCTCTAGTGTTGGCTTGCTAGTTGCTCTGTCACAGCCCAGCTGCTTCATGAGATACATGGTTGTGGGGATAAACTGGGGTGGGTGGGTTGTATAGCATTGACCTCTGATGGGAATGGTGCCCTATGAATGAGGAATTAAATAAAATAAATGAACAGAAAAGTTCATAAGCAGAAAATGCATCTTTAGATTTGCAGTAGATACAATATTGCAAGATCTCTTATTTTCAATCACAGGCATTTGTAGCTTTATCTTATGTCTTACCATACAACTAAGGATACCAGAAGAATTTTCTTTTAGGATTTTCAAGGATTTTCAAACTAACATGGATATATCCATTCACAGACTTACAGGGTATGAGTTGCCTGTAACTAGCCAAGATAAAAATATTTTGGGGTCATAGATGATAGCTCAGTGAAGATGTCAATTCAGCATAAACCACTGTGAAAAAAGAAATATTCAGGTAGCAGCTGCTCAATTTGTTACTTCCATTCTAGTATTTCATTTTAAATTTTCCATTCTTGTTTCAAAGAAACCTAATACATAATTTCCATATATATATTTAAAGAGACATGACTAAAAACAAGGAGAAGTTTGAACACCTTTGATTTTATACAAGATGGCATATTTATTTGAATCCAACTGAATTAACTTTCACTGAGAGAATTTTTAGCAGTGTGTAAAACGTTTGCCAGCCATGAATGATACTAAGGATAGTAAGGATGACTAATGGCCACTGTTGGGTTTCATACCTGTCACTTGGTGGCTGCATTTTATGGCATCTCAGCCTTAAACAAGTAATTCTATATTTTTGTCACTTAAAAATATGATCCTCAATAAAATATGATTTGGGTAGTTTTTTTTTTTAAGAATAAAACTTGAGATTGGTTTTAATTAATTGTATATGACCATGCAGTCTTTTCTTAATAACATTTTGCAGGACAGATAGATCTGGAGAAATATTCTCGTGTAAAACCTTTGTGCTTTGCACAGAAAAGACTATTCTAAAAAAAGGACAAAAACACAAAAATATATATTATCCCCCCTAGATGAACACTGACAAATCAATTGCAATGATAATGTGTTTTTATGTCCTTTTTAGTTTACATTTTTATTTCTTTGTCTAGTTCTATTTTGTCTCTATTCAATTTTTTTCTTTTGTATTTTGTATTTTAATCTTTTGAATAAAATAAAAAATATGTTAAAATGAGAAAAGACTGTTCTAGGGAGGGAGGAACAAAGTTTTATTCTATTGGAAATAGGAAAAAAAACCTTGGTGATAATTTTGGGAGGGGGCAGAAATCAATGATGACTAATACCAAACCCCAAAGTGAGGAGTTGTTAGATTCCCCCCATATTATTTTCTCTTTGTATTTGACACAAGTTTCACAAATGCTCCACATTGTCTCTCTCACTTTCCTGCCAGCAAATGTGTAGGTCTTTCTTGCCAAAAATAAGAACTGATCTCTTGCAGAGGATTGTACATTGCACATTTCTGTTTTCCTCACTCATGCATGTCTACACAGGGACATCCCCACAAACACACCATGCAAAAGGAGATAATACCTGAATGGGAAACATTTAAGAAGCCCTGTGTTATGTTTACAGAGCTTTCTTCTATTTTAAACATTATCATGTGTACACTTGCAAAATTATTATGAAGCTGCATGATAGGCTTTTGACTCCTCCCACAAATTCTACTTATGTTTGATATTTAAATAAAGCACCTTCCTCACTCACTTTGCTCTGATTTGCTGTGCAAGGAATAGTGACCAGTTTTCTAATAAGATCTTTACAATCCAATTATCACCATTCATTTTCTAGCGCATGCATTAGCAAGCTAATATTGGAAACAAGCCCTCTTCCCTGGGGGAAACCAGACAATAGACTGTCCCATTGTTTCTGATCTTCCTTTTTAGGAGTCAACATATTGATTCTGATCTCCCACCAATGTTAAAAATGGATCTGTCTCCATTTCATGGGAAGATGACATTACAGTAAACTTGATGAAATAGCAACTTGAACATGAATACAGCAGGACATGAACCCTTTGGCATTAATAAAAGAGTGGGTACGGTTTCATCTCATCAAATATGTTGGTTGCATCTCATCAAATATGGTAAAACTTTACAGTTCAAGGAGTGTATCAGGCAGATTCACAAATTGCTTAAGAAACATTGTTTAAATGACTTTTTACCCATTGTCTGCTGTAAAAAGCTAGAAAAGCTGTTTATTTAGAATTAAATAGAAGACAATATGTATACATTTATTCATGAACTAAATGGGCTAGTTGAACATAAACTAATGGGCTACTTTACGGTCAATGTGTTTTACTAACACTGGGAGTTCAGTAAATGTTTGCTATCATACTGGGTGAATATAATCTTTTCCAGGTTTATTGTAACCTGGACTTTACATTCTTGTATAAAGGCTTAGGCTGGGAGAAGTGGCATTTAATATTGGCTTTTTCTCTGCACAGTGAGATCCTGCTTACTTCCCCAGATTTTTGAGATTAAAAAAAAAATCTGAGAATTGACATCTCAAGCCTAAAAACATTGTTTCTCCTTAAACTCTGTGAGAACCCTGACTGAATTATTTCAGAAAAGTGTGAAGGTTCTTCCCCCCCTAAGGACTGGATGTACAACAGCATAGAAGATAATTCTATAAAATGCTTTATTGTAGCACACATTTTTCCTAACAATAGGCTGTTGTTTTGTGTTCACTCCAACCTTCTAGTGTTTGCAAATTGATGTAGCAGATGAATAAGTCTTTGAGGGCTAGTCTTTATGACAAATAAAAGACATACAACCTTTGCCTCCCTCCAGAAGTTCTTGCTCTTGTTGGAATTAAGTGCTGCCTCAGTGTGGTTGCTCCTTCTGGTTGTTGCAAATTTCAGTCCTTGCACTAAGCCAAGCTCCAGGCAGGAATCATACCACAACAGGCTGCTTGCTATAGTTTGTAATCCTGACATTTGACTGAGAACCTTCTTGCTTGTCTATAACAGTTGTATGTTTCCAGATATCGCTTCCCACTTTGTCTGCTTGTTGTTGTCTTATCCTTTTTCTAGACACCCACACAAACTAGGTGAGGTGAGGCTGCCTATGGAAGTCAGCAGGATTTTAGAAAATTAGCCAAATACCTAGAGTGCCAACATGAAGGTTTGTGAATAAATTGTGTGAATTGGGAATGAATGAATGAGTCCATCTCCTCTTAAGATTCTGGGGCTGTAAACATTCACAGCCCTTTGGGAGAATGGATGAGATGAACCTATTCTTGAGGAAGTGGGGGTAGGAGGCATTTCTGCCTGGCTGCAGCAGATTTACACGCGCATGCGTGTGCAAATTGTAAATCACGAACTGGTAGTTACACCGTCAGATCCCACCCCGACTGAGAACCACACATACACTTAAGTAACCTACTGGGAACCAAAAAGAAGCCATACCAGGAGAAGTAGGCGTGTCCAAGAGGGAAATTACAATTGATTTAAGGTTAAATCATGATAGCCTAATAAAAATGAATGTCATTCCTGCTGATGTGTTTAATACTTTCCCATTTGGTCATATGGATATGTTGGTGCTATATTGCATTTAAGTAAATGCAATATATAAATGTTGCATAGAATAAACATATGTTGAAGAGAATTACATAAGACTTTTAGAAATTGATATATTTTAGAAATAATTCTTTCAATACAAAATGTCTATGGAGAGTCTTAATCATCCAAGTCATGATCATCCCAAATGTGCTTTTCCAAAAGGAGCTGGACTTTCTTGAAAACGCTTTGCTTCTTATCCAAGAAGCTTCTTCAGTTCTGATTGAATGGTGGAGAATGGAAGGATTTATATTCTTTGCAGTCATCTGGTAGTTAGCGCTCTGAAGGTTGGTTGTTAGATCTCTTGAGAGTTGTTGAAACCAATTGGGTATTTATATGTAACATCAGAATCACCTGAATCAGCATACAAATGGATCTGGAACCTTCTTGGGACTGCTGAAAGGACTGTGTTGTAGACAGGTGGTGTCATATGCCTCCCCCTCTTGTTGAGAGAGGGATGTTCAATTTTAACATAGATTGCTTCTTTGATCGCTCCTTCAAACCAGTGGTCCTCTCTGTCCAGAATGTGTGGATTTTGCTGTTTCCAAAAGAGTGACCTCTGTCTTTCAGATGAGATGGACTGCTGAATTCTATCCTGATAGCTTTGTTCTTCTGTGTTGTGCCATGCATTTATGAAAACTTAATTTCATCAAAAAAAAATAAATGAAATAGGTTTGTTTGTGAGCACGTATTCACCCTCAGTACAGCCCTGATTTCTACTGTTAAGAGTTATTTTTTTAACAATTCTTTTTTCCACAAAAAAGCTGCATAAACAAAAAAGCTGCATAAACAAAATTAGGTTGTTAGTTCTTTTAGTTCAGGCCATGCTGCTTTCCAGGAGCCTTCGCCAGGCCTAACCTGAAAAGTGAGGGACTGAACTTGTCGCCCAGGGCCTTCAGAAGATTTTTAGGAACATGCTACTAAATTTCTATGTGCAAGGGGGCTGATTTATATCACACAACGAAATTAAAAATATTGTGGCATTACAGATAACAAGGATACCAGATACTCATGTAATTCTGGGAAAGAATGTTTTCTTTTTTTTGAACATCTATTTCATTAAAACAAAAAACACTTTGTAGATTAAAATCATCCCTAAAAACCTTAGGCAAATTATTTGGGAAGGGTTTGTTAGATACACAGACATACATAATTATACACATACGTGCAGATCAATTAAAATAGAAACAAAACAGTGGGATTGCGTCTGTTTTTTGTTTCATGAAAGTCCCAACTTGAAAACTATATATGCTACAAAATGCTTGTATGTCTGGCAGCAAGGTCAGGGTTTTGTGCTGCATATTAAATGAAAAATCATTTTAAAATAGAAACAACTTAGCCTTGCTGGAAATAATATATCCCCTGATGCACATCTTACGGCTTTGCTTCTGATATCCACTTCAGCAGAACAACATATCCTGATTTTCTTGCTGGATGAGAGTGAACCTGTGTTTTGTTTTATTTTAGTTTATTTAAAGAATAATGAAACTTCTGCTGAAAAATCTTCATTGTTTTTTGATGGTCAATTAACAAAAGGGATACATGGGATGTTAAGGCATACCCGCCAAGGAAGGTATGCTTGGATTTTAATTTGTGGCCCATAGATGTTTCTAGATTATAAGTAGTCTTTGATTTATGACCATATTTGATGCCAAAATTTATGTTGCTAAGTGAGACAGTTGTTCACTGGGTTTTGCCCAATTTTACAACCTTTCTTGCCACATTTGTTAAGTGAATCACTGCAGTGGTTAAGTTAGTAACATGGTTGTTAAGTGAATCTGGTTTCCACATTGACTTTGCTGGACAGAAGGTTGCAAAAGATGATCACATGACCATGGGACACTGCAACCATTATAAATGTTGAGTCAATTGATCTTGAACCTCAGGGGAAGGATAGCCAGTCCTGGATCCAAGGTTTTGTAGCTGAAAGATATAACAATTTCCGTTCAAAGGACAAAGCCTTGACAACATCTGCACCTCAACTTTTAATCAGATTAAGCAGTCCAGCAAGCTCCTTCAGACAGGTTAGAATGGATGACATTACAGATACTGATGCATAAATATGACTCACTGAGTTTGGAGAAATGGTTCCCAATTTTTGCCGTTGTATGGCAAAAATAATTCACATGCTTTTCAAAAGGCAACTGGACTTTCTTATTGTTTTCCCTTGAAAACGTTTTACTTCTCATGCAAAAAGCTTCATTCTAAAGAACATTTTCAAGGGGAAAAAACAAGAAAGTCCAGTTGCCTTTTAAAAGCACCTTTGGGACATGAGATTCCTGTAGATATTCAGATGTTCACAAGACTCCTCCTCCTCCTCCCCCCTCCTCCTCCCCCCTCCTCCTATTTCTTTCTAAATGACTAAAATCTTGCCAGATGACTAAAATTCATGAATGTTGGTAATTTATGTGTCAAGGTTTGTGGCATTTTAATCATTTTAAGGCCATTATCATATTTAATCTTTTAAAATCGATGATTTTGATATATACTATAACCCCCAAATTAAATAAAGTAATTGGGGAGATGGGCTTGTTGGATACAAACTGGGAGTTAGGGGCTCTAAAGCACATTTATATGCACTGAGAACTGTTTTCTGTTATCTGTCCGTCTATCTATCTATCTATCTATCTATCTATCTATCTATCTATCTATCTATGAATCAGAAATGCTAGGGTTCCATAAGGATGACATTGTACAACCAACTAGTTTGAAGGAAGTGTCCAATTGTAATTCAGTTTGAGGAGCATTTGCTTCTGAAAAATTATTTTCTTAAAGCACAGAAGAGAGTGTAACAGGTCTAGACTTCAGGATCAGAAAAAGAATCTGTAAAAGGTGCCATACTGTGAAGATGGAATTTCTACACTCGCAATTTGATTTGGGGCATTGCCATTCTGATTGTCTTTATACTGGTCATAATTTCTCACTTTCTTATGATTATCTGGCATTCAGGGTCATTGTCATCTTCTCTAACCACTGCAAAATAGTGTCTTCAGCTGCTTCCTTGACACCAGCAACCTTTATTGTTCTGTATGAGACACTCACTTCAAACTCTACTAATTCTCGTGTATAACACATTCTTTTCCAGCTGGTTGCCAGCACTTAAATTTTGACAGCTCTCCAAGCTGCAGCAAAGTTAAAGATTGCTGACTTAAACTAACCATTTTTCAGATGTTGTAAAGTGTGTTGCCTTTTGTATTTTTTCTTAATCAGGCTTGTCCTCCTGACATAACCATTGCCGCCTCCAAAAATCGTCTCTTTTAGTTGTCAGAATGTTCCTGTGGTCTGGGAACTGGATGATTGATGTATTTTTTGGCAAAGACTTGCATTTAAATTACCCATCTTTCCTACAGCTTTTTCTCCCTGACTGATGAGTAGGAGTTAGGAGAGACTTCCTATTCTCAGTTGATATTTTCAGCACCTCATTTTGGTACTTTCTGACTTCTGACACAATGTGATTAAAGAACCAATGATGGAAACTGTATAAAACATTATAATATATGGCTGACAATTGATACAGAATATCTTTCTGTATTTTTTGATGATGTGAGTTGCTGAACACAACTGGCATTAGTCTATACAATCCATCAAGGTTTACACAAAGTAAAACCAAGAACCTCTCCTTGCTGATCTTTCATTCTGCTGTAGTATTTCATGTTTTGAGATTTGAGAATTCTTGTGAATCAAATCAGTCTCACTGGTGTTGTAGATTTGTTATAGTACGAGGCCTTTGTCATCAATTAGTACATGCAAGCTTTTTCTGAATGATTCTGTCTCCTCTGTTGGTACACTTGAAATTGCATTGAAGATTTGCTTGTTAATGACTTCGTGCCATTTACAAAATCACCATAGCCATCCAGCACAAGCTTTGAAACTTCTTTTCATGTGGTTTGCTATTGTATTAGCTGCTGGTTTTAGTTCCACTCCATGTACATTAACACCACATGAACACTGCTGAACACACCACTTGATCATTGCTGAATTGATTGCTATTTCCAGTGCCAGTTTCATATATTTTCTTTCCTCAATTTCAGGTTTTTCCCATTGATAGCATTTGCATCTTACAATAATACATGCTTATCTTTTGCATTATGAATATTTGATTATTTATATCATACTGATAAAGACGTGAAATGGGCATTCTTTACTCTAATATTTAATCAAGTCTGAATTAGGTTTGGATTCTTTTTAATTTTGTTTGGCCCCCATCAAAATCATGTTTAATTTACTGTAATATTTGAAACTTTAGCTACCAAAAACTTGCCCAAACTCAAAATCACATGATGACCCATTCACCTGAAACTCAAATGTGAAGCATCTGCTGAAACATACAGATTTTTAAGGGAAGTAGTGAACATTATCTGGACTGCTTCCCCTTACAACAGACTTTGTTACTTGGTATAAATTTCATTCTTTCCTGAAATGTAGGGTTTTCGCCCCCCAATTGCATCCAAATCCATTGAAACAAAGTATGCAAGCTCAAAAGTTTATTGTATCGCTATTTGTATCAAGGACAACCTTCAGCACTCTTGAAGACCACAATATGGTTGTAGACCATAGGGTGGACCCATTTCTATTGTTGAGACATCTTCATGCAATTGTCCTACATCCTGCTATTATACTGTGGAAATTAGGCAGCAAGTCATCTTTGAGTAGTCCAAGTCTCTATTTGCTGCTTTTGGCTAATGAAGTTATCTGCCAAGGATTATATCTCCCTTCAAGTCTCTGCCTTGACTTTGCTTCTAGTTCCTCATTTTTACACCCTTGAACAGACTTTTCTATATGAATTCCCTGTTTATTTCATCTGAAGACTTTTTCTTCCCTTGAGAGCTTCAAGTATCAACAGAATAGGACAGTATCTGTTGAGGATGCCAGCAGCATTTTTCACTCAGCACTGATGGATATAATTTTTGCAATTTGATCTGATGAAACATAACATAGGATAATATGTTAGGATGACCTTAGCCTACCTTCTGGGATACTCCAGCTGGAATAGTGCAAAGCAGATTGTTAACATATTAGTATTTATTTATTTTTAAATGACAGGTACAATAGTTCTGCTAGACTGGGCACAGCCTATAAAAATAATCATCCTTCCAATAGCTCAGGTTCATAAATATGATTCAAATAATTAATGGAGTTATTTTTCCAATTAACGTGGCCATTTAGCACATTTTCCTGAAATATGGTACTGATCAACTTGTCTTTGATAACTTCTGTTATTTATAAAATGTTGACAAGTAGAGGAGAATATTTGTAGTTCAGGGTTGAAAGTCCAAATATGCTAGGGAATTCCTGGAAGTTTGCCATTCTGTCAAATCAGCCATCAACATGCACATAAACATAAACAACATCTATGTATCATTCAGAAGAGACAATCAACAAGCAAAAGACAGAACAAAAAGACCAAAACACCTCTCAACAGCAGTCAACACTTAGATGAACAGAGATTAACACCAAGATTAACATACACTAAAAGTCAAGATGTAAACAATACCCCTATCAAGGAACAGCCAAACAAACTAACAGTAAACAGCCCAACCTAAGAACTACCAAGACCACATCTACCAATACAGACAGAGCAAGCCACTACAATATAAATTGAGAGCAAACCCTATTCCTTATTAGCACTGATGATGTTATGTAGTTTGGGCAATGAAACATCTGCAAGATAACAGCCAAGCTCAAAGACCACCAAGGACCCTCATGTTGAACATGTTTTTGTTTTGGAAATTTTTATGCTGGTATGTAAGCACAGTAAAGGCACAACACTAACAATATAAACAACATCAACCATAAAGCCATATAATCAGTGTCAGAATCCTTAAGGAATTAAAGGCATCTCTTGGATTGGTGAATGCCCATTCTGAGACTATTACAAGAAGAACATTGAGCAACAATGGTGCACATGGCAGAGTTGCAAGGAGAAAGCCATTACTCTCCAAAAAGAGCATTGCTGTTCCTCTGCAGTTTGTGAAAGACCTTTTGGATCAGCCAGAAGGTTATTGCAAGAATGTTCTGTGGACAGCTGAGTACACAATAGAACTTTTGGGAATGAAAAGTATTCTGTTTGGTAAAAGGCAAACTCTGCATTCCAGCATAATTAAGCCATCTGTGAAACATGGTGATGGAAGTATCATGGTTTAGAGCTGCTTTTTGCCTCTGGACAAGGACAGATTGCCATCATTAGAATAGAATTCTTTATTGGCCAAGTGTGGTTGGACATACAAGGAATTTGTCTTGGTGCAAATACTCTCAGTGTACATAAAAGAAAAGATACATTTGTCAACAGTCAAGAATCATAAGGTACAACACTTAATGATAGTCATAGGGTGCAATAAGCAATCAAATCATACTAGGAAACAGTCAATATAAATCGTAAGGATGCAAGTGACAAAGTTACAGTCATACAGTCACAAGTGGGAGGGGATGGGTGATAAGGAGTGATGAGAAGATTAACAGTAATAGTAGTGCAGACTTTGTAAATAGCTGAACAGTGTTGAGGGAATTATTTGTTTAGCAGAGTGATGGCCTTCGGGAAAAAACTGTTCTTGTGTCTAGTAGTTCTGGGGTACAGTGCTCTATAGTATTATTTTGAGAGAAGGAGTTGAAACAGTTTATGTCTGGGATGTGAGAGGTCTGTAAATATTTTCACAGGCCTCTTTTTGACTCGTGCAATATACAGGTCCTCGATTGAAGGCAGGTTGATAGTAATTGTTTTTTCTGCAGTTAATAAAACTATGGATTCTGAATTGTGCCAGCAAATTCTATAGTAAAATATCAGGGTCCATGAACTGCTACTGCCCACTACTAACATGGGCAACCTCCTGCCCACACACTTTTATCTTTCTTGGTGACTTCAATCTTCCTCATATTAACTGGACCCTAAACAAATGTACAACCGAACCCATACATGCAACCTTCTACAATGCTGTAACAAATCTGGGACTGGAACAACTAGTAGCCAACAACATTAGACTTAACAACTGCCTCGATCTCATCTTCTGCAACAGTTTGAATTCAATGTACAGACTACAAATTAATGAACCCTTTTCCAACAGTGACCCTAGCATGATTGACTTTTGTCTCAACATATATCCTCACAAAAATCACCATAGTGAAAGGATCCCCAATTATAACTTCAAAAAAGGCAACTATGATCTTATAGATAACAATCTCTCATCTCTTGATTGGCAAATTCTATTCACTGGATGCAATACTGTTGAAGACCATTACAAGATATTTTTACTTGAAGTCAAAAGAGTCATCAAACTATATGTACCAATAACAACTCCCAAAACCAGGAAAAACAAACTACCCATAACAATAAGGAAGCTCCAATCTAAAAAGAAATCCCTTTGGCGGAAAAACAAATCTGGTCATGTTGCCAACTTTAAAAGCCGATACAAAAATTTATGCTACCAGATAAAGACTGAATGAACCAATTATCACATTAAACAAGAGGAAAACCTTCTACGCACCAATTCCACCCACGCTTTCTACAATTTTGTAAACAACAAACAAAGGACCTAATGGTAAAGACTGCAATCATTAAAGCCAATCCCTTTAACACATTCTTTGGCTCAGTATTTGTAAACAGCAATGGATCAGTATTTCCTAGTTGAACCACAGACAACTACAATGATCTAATAAATATCGATTTTACAGAAGACAATGTTGAAAAAGCACTACGCAATCTAAAACCATCTCTATTTATTGGACCAGACAGAATATGTGCCTACTTCTTAAAAAAGCTATCTACTACCATAGCCAAACCTCTAAGCATAATCTTTGAAAAATCTTTCAGGACCAGCTCCTTGCCAAACCTATGGTCACTAGCCATGGTCATCCCCATCTTCAAAACGGGAGACTCCAGCCTAGTTGAAAATTACAGACCAATCTCTTTATACTGCGTCACCTGTAAAGTCATGGAATCAATTATTAACCAATCCATTATCCTCCACTTAGAGACAAACAACCTACTCTCTAACAAACAATTTGGTTTCAGAAAAAAACTATCCTGTAATCTGCAACTCTTACACTGCAAAAACATATGGACTATACAACTTGATCAAGGCAAAGCAATTGATGCAATTTACATAGACTTCTATAAAGCCTTTGATTCAGTGGTACACGACAAACTACTCCTAAAATTAAAATCTTATGGTATCTCTGGACACCTGCATAACTGGATAGAAGCATTCCTGTCAAACAGGCAACAAATGGTCAAAATTGGGAGCGTCCTATCAAATCCTGTACCTGTCAACAGTGGTGTCCCCCAAGGCAGTGTTCTAGGACCAACTCTCTTCATACTCTACATAAATGACCTCTGTGATCATATTAAGAGCAACTGCGTTCTCTTCGCTGATGATGTAAAGCTATTCAACACCGCAGACAATACTGCTACCCTTCAAAAAGACCTTGACTATGTATCAGAATGGTCAAACAAATGGCAACTTCAAATCTCAACAAATAAATGCTTGGTCTTACATATTGAGAAAAAAATCAGAAAATAAAATACAAGCTGAATAGTCAAGACCTTGTTGATGATCCAAACTCCGTCAAGGACCTTGGAATACTCATCTCTAATGATCTAAGTGCTAGAGCTCACTGTAACTACATAGCCAAAAAGGCATTAAGACTTTTAAACCTAATCCTGCATAGCTTTTTCCCCAGTAATATCACTCTACTAACTAGAGCATACAAAACATTTGCTAGACCAATACTTGAATACAGCTCATCAGTCTGGAACCCGCATTATGTATCTGATATTAATACAGTTGAGAAAGTCCATTAAAATTTCACAAGAAGAATTCTCTACTCCTCTACTCATAGCAGACCCCTTTCCTAAGAGGTCTGTAGGGGGTGTGCATAAGCGCACCAATGTGCCTACCGTCCCTGTACTATTGTTTCTTTTTTTTTCTTATTCGTATCCATTTCATGTATTCATACCATGTTTATACTTATAACTGTTATCTAATAATTGCTTGACAAAATAAATGAATAAAAATAAATAATAAATAAATAAACTGAACCTCATGAGAACTTGGGTCATGCAGAAAGACAATGACCCAAAATGCACAAGTCACACAACCAAAAAATGGTTAAAATATGAAAAGTTAATGTTATGGAATAGTCAAGTCTAAGTCCTTGCCTTAATCCTATAGAAATGTTGTGAAAAGATCTGAAGTAGGCAATTCATAAGAGGAAGAATACTAACATCCATGAATTGAAGCTGTTTTGTAAGGAGAAAGGGGCTAAAATTCCATCAAGCCAACATGATTTAGAGTTTTGGAAATGTTTAGTTACAGTTGTAGTTGCCCAAGAGAAAAGCAAAGGTTCACATACCTTTGCCACACACAAATAGGCAGCTTTGGATCATTTTCCTCAATAAATCAATGAACAAATACCATGTTTTTGACTCTCTGTTTAATTGAATTCTCTTTAAGGAATGCAGAGAACAGGTCATATTTTAGGCCATATTTATGCAGAAATACTGAAAATTCAAAAAGGTTTCACAGACTTTTAAGCTCCACTGTAATTAATGGATGTGGATTTGAATTTTCTGTAAGTTCAGAGTCAGCCATGGACAGAGATTCTATTGTCAAGTCTGAGCTCTGTTTCCAGAACATGAAGTGTTTTCTTCAGAGATTAAAACCTTAAAATGGCTATTTCAAGCTTGGGGAATTTGGCAGATTCCTAAAACCCAACAACAGTATATTATGGAAATTAGTACTAAGCAATCATTAATGTGCTGTGTAGGTTGGTAAAGTCAGCATCCTGAATTTCTTTCCAGTAATAACAATAGGGGCAGCCAATGGTTTTGGGCAATAGGTTTGGTATTTGGAGAGGATATCATTTGCTTTGCAGTTGTACTAAGGAGAAGGATTCTCTGATCATAAAATTGGAGTCTTGCTCATGTGACCAATCACAGAGCAAAAACGTCAAATCCAACAGGACATCCAAGAGATGCTTGTGGGCATATTAAGGACCTTAGAGATGTAATATCTTCTGGATAGTACTGTAGTTGCTGTGTTCAGTCATGTTGATGCCAAGGTTTGTGGAATGAGAGCTTGCCATTCAAAGACAGAATATTAAAGAAAATGTTAATTTTAGTATTCTCCAGCTGTTTGGGGTTGATTGACTTCAAAGGAATTTTGAGAGTATGTTGTAGGCCCTGTCACAAAATGCACACCATAGGAACGTTTGCCTATGGCTACCTTGGGGAACATGGGCTAGTCCCAAAATTTTCATTCACCAAAGAGCAAACTGGAGATACCACTCTTTACTTGACTCTGTTGGTTTTTCCTTTTTCTTCTTCTGGGCAAATAGCCATTGAAAGGCATCAGCGAGTATTAACAAGAGACTCGATGTTTTCCAAAAAAGATGCCTTCGCCAAATCCTAAAGATTCACTATTTTAACCTTATTACTAATGAAGAAGTGTTCCAAAAGAGTTTCTCCTGCAAACTACATAACATTGTCGCACGCAAAAGACTCCAACTTGTAATCCATATTCTCCACATGGAGAACAATTCAATTCTCAAGATGGCAATGAGATGGACTCTCTTTGATGCTAAACGGTCAAGTAGACATCCTTGAAATACATGGCAAAAAACATTCATGGAAGACTTGAAAACTCTAAACATCACATGGGAAGACACTGAAGTAGTCGCCCAAGTCCAAAATCCTGGAGATCCTTTCTTCCTCAAATACTAAATAACATGAGAGGATCTAATGCTAATAATAAAAACAAATGGCCAGAGAGCCACATTTGCCCTGGATTCAAAATACCCATAATTTTTATTTTTAAAAAAGTCCTGTGAGCCCCACATACTTTCCTTTAAACTTGGTTGGTGTTCTGCTTTGCAGCATGCTGGTTTCTTATTAAAAGTTTTAATGAAACACTAGTTGGTTCTTTAGCAAAAGAAGGTGATGAAGTGAGATGGTTTAGGTTTCAACAAGTCATTTTAATTGCTACACCTTCTTTAAAATAATGAATGAGTATCTTGCACTGCAAAAGTATTGACTAGCAAACAGGGAGAATTTCTAAATGAAACCAGGTAGAGATGAAATAGAGCAAATAGATGAGAAAAGGATTATGCAGCAGAGTGATATCCAAGGACATATAAGGCAATAGCAATGTGGCATCAATGTTTTCTCTTGATTAGATTGGATGTTTCTGGAACATCAGTTGTGCATGAAACAATGATTGACGCAGCTTATACTATTAGTCAGGCTGTTTAGGCTCTTGCTACAGGAAAATTCACATTTCTCCCCATTCAGTCCAGAGTAGATGATGCTTGAAGTTCATTCTTCTCTTTCTGCATCAGCATATATTTAGTTCCTATAACTTGTGTCTACGTAATGACTCCCCATCTCTGATAGTAGTTAATGAATTGGCACCAAGCTCATTTATGTAGTTAAGCTGCATTTCTGGTAAAAGAGCTTCTTGTTGATTGTTGTCTCTTGTTTTCTAATGATATTTTTCAGGTAAGGCTCCCAGAGAGGTAAGAGCTTTTTGTGTGCCAGTTAACAGGGAGGACATTTTAGTGCTCATGATGGATAATCATTTGCTCATGCCATTGTTCTAGATCACTGGCAAATTCACTAAGAGGTGAAAATGGGAAAATGACGAATGGGCTTATGTTATGGAAACATCCGGGGAGAGGTGGGCAGGTAGAGAAGAATGCTTTAATGCCTTCGATCACCTCACTCCAGCCCCCACACAACCAAGGTATATTCTTATATTTTATTAGTGAAGTGCAATGACCAAAAAAAAAAAAGAAAAAAAAGAAAAAAAAAAGAAAAATGTACCCAGGATACCAAAATAAAAATATAGAAATTATCATGATTCAAATAAACTAAACTTAAAGGGGAAGGGAAAGAAAAATATAGAAAAAGTTGATGTACATAATATTAGTATAAAAATTATGAAAGCTTTCAATTCATTTCACATCCTAGACCATGTGAAATATATTACTTCCATTTTCTTATTTTTAGAATATAAAGAGTTTTAAAAAAACATCTCTTGGATCTAATCTTGAATGTCAAGACTGTAGATTTTTCCCACTTGAGTAAAATATTTCTTTTAGTCAAGTCCCAAGCTTCACAGAAGGATAATACCATAATTTGCAAGTATAATTTTGCATCTGGTTTATATTTTATTGAGAGGTCAGGTTGACACTTTAGACTTTAGAGAGTACTTGCTATATTTTCCCCAAAACTACCTTCACTTAAAAATCAAAGGTAACTATGACTGGACATGACCAAATGATGTGAGCCAGGGAGCCTTCAAAATTCTTGCAATCTAAAATTTACCTTTAAAAATAATTGAAACATCAAACAACATTTTCTATGAATTACCTTAATTTCCAACTCATAATTTTACATATCTTAAAACTTGGCCTCACTGATTTTCAAGAACTGGACATTCCAATTTCTCATTCCATGTTTCATGTTACCAGTGATAACTTTCCTCCTATTTTTAGTTTCATACAAAATGGAGTTATTGGTTTCATTTTGTTTTAAAGATCCTGACATTCCAGACACCTCTAAAGTTGCTAAAGCATCTGGTGAGTGTGCTGGAGATGATTCAGGTATGTTATCGTTAATGACCATTTGGATGAATTGATTTAAGATATTTCAAAATCTCTCTTGTTTGTCCAGGCCTTTCAATAAAACACTTTGTCACTTTCTTCAGTTTAGAGTTACCCTGATGTCACTTTCTAATTACATCTAATTAGATTCTGGATCAGAAGTTAACCATTTAGTAATGAGTAAATAATGGGAAACATAACTTTCCTTAACATCATGTGGAAAACATGCCCCCTATTTACTGTAAGTTGATTGTAGAACTTGTCAAGAATTCAAAGGGGTCACATATCATACACTTATTCACTAATCAAACCTACAGGTGGCAATATTATGAAAAGCCCTTATTTCATAATGAGATGACAGAAAACCAAATCTTTAAAAACACTTCAAAAAGTATATATGAACCATACAAAGGGCTTTTCAGCAATTTATATGATTAAAATTGCCAAGTTTAACTCAATTGTTGTTATATTCAAATTATCAACCACCAAACAAATATTGTCAGACAGTGGCCTGGGTTTTGCAGCTTTGAATTTTATTTTGCATTTATGAACCTGATTCTTAGGGGGGGAAATGAAGTTCTTCTGTTCATCTGATACACATTCAATGATGTACCTGGCATAGGAGTTTTTACATTACTATTGATATGAAGAGCAAACCTTTACAAAGCAGCAGATGCTTTAATGAGTCACAGACAGATGCTGCATTTTTAATTCTGGCTCATTCGAAACGCCTACTTCCAAATGAATCCATAGCACTGGATATCCCTGAAAGAACAGTCAAACTAAAAACAAATATTTTTTTTCTTAAGGAAAAAATGGTGCATTAGCCAGGTAAATGTGCATATTTGAGCACCATATGAAAATTTTTCCCTATCTCTGTTTATGAAGATACTACAGTTGAAGATAAACACCTATCCTTGATTTGAGTGAGCATGATGATACAAGGTACTTACAACTGAAGCTCAAGTACATGCTGAGAATTTTAGAATTTTAGAAGTGGCTTATTTGAGCATGTTATTTATTTGTTTATTTATTTATTTTGGAAAGGTCTGGTTGAATACCTTCATGTTAATGCTTATTCTTTTAGCATTGTACTGGGAACAAGTCCAACAATATGTTGTTACAAAATGTTTTCTTAAATGTGTGATTATTAAAGAGCTCTCTTAACTGTAAAGATTAAAGAGCTCTCTTTTCTACATGAAGCAATGTTGTGTTTTCCTTCTCCATGTTCCATGCTCCATGCCTTCACAGAAGACCTAAGCTACATTAAATAGTGAAATACTTTGTTATTTCTGGTAATCTAGACCAGGACCCTGTCCAAATATGGTACACATGAGTGTCAAAGTGCCCACAGACTATGACTCTGATGCTTTTAATCATCCTGTTCTTCCTGTCTCTGACATCATTATCATCATGATCATGATAATCATGATCATGATCAAGATCATCATAATCTTTGATTAGAAGAAGTAGCTGCCTTTTTATAAAACAAAAACCTATTCTAGTAGCATCTTCATTTCTAAGAATGCTTCTGGAAACTGTCTAATGCCCTCCTCTCAATCCACAAAAGTAAAAAGTAAAATGGTCAGCAGTGTCCTGCAAAGCTGTGAAAGTGAGCATCTTCATTCCCTTCATTCATAAACTGTATGAGTCCATCATGCTGGCCACTTGTCGAAATGTCATCATATTTTGTTAAAATTCCAAGTGTGTCATCTGGTTCAGAGCTCTGTTGAAGACAAAGAGGATAATTTCTTGTAGGTGGTTTGCTGCAGGAATCCAAGCGTATCTGGCTCAGCAGCGCATGGCTTGAGTGCATCTTCAAAAATAACAAGCTGTTTGAAGGATGGAACACATTTAAATGACTATATAAATACAGTCCCTGCATTGTTTTTAATTCTAAGTATGAAGACAATAGAGAGCTGCCTGCAACAAGGGAAAGATGATGATAAATCTAGATAAAATATATCTAGATAAAATATATCTATAAATATAGATAAAATATATATCTAAAATATATCTAGATTTATATATGTCTTTGTGAAAGCTGGATCATCAGAAAGACAGGCTGGGGAAAAAAAGAATATTGAATTGTGATCTTGGAGAAAATAGTTCAGAACACAAAAAACCCCAGAACAAATTATTGAATGATATAGGTATAAAAATACTGGAAGTGCTAAAAATGAAACTAAAGCTTAAATATTTTGCACAAGTGTAAAAGCAAAAGTCATTGGAAAAGAACCTGATGTTGAAAAAAAATCAAGAGTGACTGAAAGGCTTGTTGAAGACAAGATGGTTAGACACAATGACTCGTGACACAGGCACGAGCTTAGAAGAACCAAAGATGTAGTTACTACAAAGGAAGACCTGATAGTCTTGTTGAAATCATGTTAATTGCTTCATGAAGAATTAAAACTGACTGCTCAACAGCAACTATGCTGGATGGAACATAGAGTATCATCAATATTATAAAAATCTTCTAAAGAATGTTATTTATTTATTTATTTATTTATTTATTTATTTATTTATTTATTTATTATTTAGACTTGTATGCCACCCCATCTCTGAGGACTTGGGGTGGCTCACAATTAAAACCAAAACACAACAATAAATTAATTTAAAACAATATTAAATAGTCACAAGTCTAATTAAGTTAAAACCCCAGTATACTGTTTAAAATTTAATCCCCCCCAGGAGATCAGCCCAGCCCAGCCTGTTCGAATAGCCAGGTTTTCAGGTTGTGGCGGAAGGTGCAAAGGTCAGGGGCCAGGCGGAGCCCCAGGGGTAGTTGATTCCATAGGGCAGGAACCGCCACAGAGTAGGTCCATTCTGTTTTCAGAATTTGATTATGTTTTATGCCAAATTAAAAATTCCATCTCACTATATTAACTATGTTTCTGAAGACAAAACACTCTAAAACTCAAAAGGATTATTATGTCATTCAGAAGACTTTCCTACATCAAAGTATGATGTAAGAATTCTACTTATTTAGGGCATATTCTAAAATTTGAAAACATGGGACCAGTTGATTCATTTTCCCATAATACACTTACAGGAGTTAGTATGATTTCATGTAGAAAGGTTGCTCAAGAGAGTGTTGCAAAGAGAGAAAGAATAATATAACATTTTGACTGAAGGGATGAGGAGATATGACTTGTATTAATATTCATGTCTATAAATATATTATAAGCATAAATGCGTGGATGTTTTTGGTTTTGTCATCTGGTGAGTTAGGCTGCCATTCCAATTTAACAATGGGAAACCAAGGTAGAATAACTTTCAAGTTTAAATATTTTTACATCATTATTTTTGTTTGTATTTTCTACCTGCTCCAAATGGGCAGGATAGTGCAGTCAGAAAATAAGGGACCAGGGAATAAGGGACTAGTCAGGCACTGCCCAACTTCAGCCAATTCTGGCTAAAACCACACAAATAAAGCAAAATAAATGAAATACAGTGACGGAGAGAAACAAATGACAGCTATTTCAGAACATATGTAACATATGATAAATGTATCTAACGAGGTTTCCACCCACCCTATTTCAAGGCCTGGGAAAGCAGCGGATTTTGAAGGCCTTACAGAAGGCCAACAGGGTGGGAATTGTTTGGATCTCAGAAGGATCTCATTTTCAGAGGGCAAGTATCATGGTAGAGATGGTGTGCTTTTTGGGTCTTAAAATACAACCTTGTTTGATGGGACCTGCAGTGTATCTAGTCTGTGAACTATTGGCTGGGCAGAAACCATGGGAGATTAGTTCTCTGAGAGAACCAGGCCCTGTGCCATGCAAGGCTTTATGAGTGATGAAGGCACCATGAATTATACTTGGAAGCATATTGGCACAGTGCAGAAGTGCCATATGGCAGCCACTGAGTGAATTGCTGTATTATGAGCCAGTAGGTTTCAAGGGCAGCCCCATGTAGTGTGAATTGCTGAGCTTTTATGTGACAAGAATGTCAGTGACTGTCTAGAAGACTACCCAATCCAGGAAGTGGCACAGTGCAAAGGCCCTTTGGCTACAGCTGCCATCTGTTTTCTTAGCAGGAATTGTGAGTCCAAGAAGACCTCCAAACTGCACATCACTCCTAAAAGGGAGCTGGTACCGCATACAAGAATAAAATCTTCCACAGCCACAACCATTTGATCTTAGTAACAGTGAGTTGAATTGGCTGGCTGTGGTTAAAAGATACAATTGGATAGCATCAGCATACTAGTGGATGACACTACCCAGCATCTCCATTTAGATGTTGAACAAGTAGCTTAAGAATTAACATATGGACTACACAACTCGATCAGGGCAAAGCAATAGATGCAATCTACATAGACTTCTGTAAAGCCTTTGATTCAGTGGTACACGACAAACTACTACTAAAATTAAAATCTTATGGTATCTTGGACACCTGCATAACTGGATAGAAGCATTCGTATCAAACAGGCAACAAATGATCAAAATTGGGAACGTCCTGTCAACCCTTTGGAACCAACTACCCGTGGAGCTTCGATTGGCTCCTGACCTTCGATCCTTCTGTCGTGACCTAAAAACATGGCTTTTTCGATCGGCCAATCTGGACTGAAGGGTTTTTTAATTATTTTAATTGTTTGTGGGTTTTAATTATTTTAATGTGTAATTGGGGTTTCGTTCTTGTTTAATAGTTTTTTTAAATTTTGTACTCTGGTGTTTTATTGTTGGAAGCCTCCCTGAGTCCTTCGGGAGATAGGGCGGCATAGAAATCCCATAATTAAATTAAATTAAATTAAATCCTGTACCTGTCAACAGTGATGTCCCCCAAGGCAGAGTTCTAGGACCAACTCTCTTCATACTCTACATAAATGACCTCTGTGATCATATTAAGAGCAACTGCGTTCTCTTCGCTGATGATGTAAAGCTATTCAACACCGCAGACAATACTGCTACCCTTCAAAAAGACCTTGACTATGTATCAGAATGGTCAAACAAATGGCAACTTCAAATCTCAACAAATAAATGCTTGGTCTTACATATTGAGAAAAAAATTAGAAAATAAAATAAAAGCTGAATAGTCAAGACCTTGTTGATGATCCAAACTCCGTCAAGGACCTTGGAATACTCATCTCTAATGATCTAAGTGCTAAGTGCTCCACTGTAACTACATAGCCAAAAAGGCATTAAGAATTGTTAACCTAATCCTACGTAGCTTTTTCTCTGGTAATATCACACTACTAACCAGGGCATACAAAACATTTGCTAGACCAATACTTGAATACAGCTCATCAGTCTGGAACTCACGTATCTGATATTAACACAGTTGAGAAAGTCCAGAAATATTTCACAAGAAGAGTTCTCCACTCCTCTACTCATTGCAGAATACTTTATGCTACCAGACTTGAAATTCTACACCTAGAAAACTTAGAACTACGCCACCTTCGGTCCAATCTAAGTATAGTATATAAAATCATACATTGCAATGTCCTACGGGTCAATGAATACTTCAGTTTCAACCATAACAATACAAGAGCACACAATAGATACAAACTCAAGGTTAACGGCACCAAACTTGATTGCAGGAAATACGACTTCAGCAACAGAGTGGTCAATGTCTGGAATACTCTACCTGACTCTGTGGTTTCTTCCCCAAACCCCAAAAACTTTAACCTCAGACTGTCTACTATTGACCTCACCCCTTCCTAAGAGGTCTGTAGGGGTGTGCATAAGCACACCAATTGTGCCTACTGTCCCTGTCCTATTGTTTCTTTTTATTTTTCTTATACATATCCATCTCATGTATTCAAAACTATGTTTATCCTTATACTTATTATCTTGTAAGCGATTGACTAAATAAATAAATAAATAAATAAATAAATAAATAAATAAATAGACAGCAAAAGCTGTGTGGCTTCACAAATCTATTTACACATACATGAATTTTATTAATGTTCTAAATGTATATGACACTTTCTCTGTGGTTGTCTGTTTCTGCCTTCAGAAGATCTTTTTTTGGTGATGGTTAAATGTTCATTTTGGGCTTAAGGAACATTTCTGACATAGCTTGAATGTGTGGGTGAAAATATGATCAGTCATCAAGCTCTTCCCCATTTCTCATGTAGGGTGAGGGATTGAAGAGTTCCAATCTCAATTTATCTGAAGGTGATGGGGGATGGGAAAAAGTGACAAAGTATGGAGAAAATTGATAAAATGAGAAGATGCCTTTCCAGCACAGCAGAACTTCTGATTTTTTCATTTAGTAGGTGATGATGGTAAGGAGAAAAAACAATGGATGCTCCTCGTTTGCAAAAGGAGAGAATGCATTTCAATTTCCATTATATTGCTAATTGAAAATGTATTTCTTCCTTTAAAAAAAAACCCATGATTTCACTTTTACTTTAGCATTCCTAGAAATGTATAAGAGATACTTCCTTTGTTTCTTTAATGGGAAGCTAGAAGGAGTGAGTGGGTGGGTGGAGGATGCTGCCTTATTCTGTTCAGGAAGGAAGCTATTTTTTAATTCTGTCTCCCCAGGACAACAAATGGTGCTTGCAGTTCTGTAAGTGTTTGCTAAGGCAGATGCTATGATTTTCCCAGCATGATCTCTTGCGTCCCCGCAGGGATGATTCTACACTTGTACAAAATTGTGTAACTGAGCCAAGGATCTTTAGGTCACCCAGTGACATTCTGTTGCTTGCAGGTTCCGTTACCATTCGTCAGTGAATTATATGGTTTTGGTGAGCAAAGGATTGTTCTCAGGAGAGGTTGAGGGAATGGGGATAAAAGTGTATTTCAGGGCATTTCCAGGATTTGACAAACCATATGCTGTCACACAGAGAATGATAAAAAGCAACTCCATTGTTACTTATTTATCAGCATATGCCTAGAAATTTGTATGTATCTGGAAAGCATTTGGTTATAAAATGTTATGCTGTCTAGCTAGAAATAGGATACATTATAGAACCATTATTCTGGATTTTCTGAATTAAAAACTTCACAGACTCATACTTGGCTATAACTATCCATGCCTTTCCAACTCAAAGCCTAATTCATTGAGCTACGTTTATGGTTCAGAAGAAGTGAGATTGGCACCCATTATGCATGATCTCACTTTGTGATGGCTAGAATTATCTACTTTTACGCACAACAATGCTGGACTACTCCCACTTTGGCAACCTTATTAAATCTCTTGTTACTTTTTTTTTAAAATTACATTTATATGCCGCCCTTCTCCGAAGACTCAGGGTGGCTTACAATTTTTTGGGATACAACACAATGTGCTCGGCAATAGCCTTCATTCCATTGTATATGCCTGCTTATTACTAAGCGGCATTTTTACAAAGTCAGCTTATTGCCCCCAACATTCTTGGGTCCTCAATTTACCTACCCCAAGAGGATGGAAGGCTGAGTCAACCTTGAGCCTGGTGGGATTCGAGCCTGCAGTAATTGCAGGCAGCTGGAACTGAAGTGCTAGGCATTTAACAGCCTGCACCACCAAGGCTCTGTCACTTCAGTATCACTGCCTCAGATCTACTTCATTTCTTTTTGAGAATTGTGTCTTGTTTTGTTTGGTCATCTTAGAAGTTTTCATTCTGGCCCTTCCCTCCAAACTTTTTGCTGTGAAGTGTGCTTTCTTTGTCATTTTTCAAATATGTCAACTTGTCCTTCTTACATATTTGCAGTTATAGATGGATAGATAACAAAACAGCTGCAAACTAACATAAGCAACAGTATCATGACAAATATTAGATCAAACTATGTTTTAAACTTTGGTAAATAGAATATAAAGATGGGTAAAAGAAGTATCAACTATATATTGGACCTTTTTTTTTTACTAACTTCCTGTCAGTAGATACATGTGTATGTATGTTTCTAACATGAAATAAACCTATAAATTAACTCTCCAGAAATAAAGTTTAAACACCTGGTTGAAGTAGGAGGAATATGTTTTGATAACAAAACAAATGAAAATTAATCTACTTGTTTTAGGTTTTCACTATTTATATCTCACTTGCAATGTTTCATTTCATTTTCTCCATGAAACCCAATCTATTTGATATATTCATTTTCTGTTCCATATGACATATGGCATAATACAGTCTATCTAACATTTGCTACAAATTCATTCACGTTCTTAGCCAACAATACAGCATTATTATGCCTATGACAATACAATTCACAAGTTGAATTGACCCAACTCTGATTTCATCAGCATTCCTATTTTTTTAAATTATTAAACTTGTATGCTGTCCATCTCACTGGTGGCACATACAACAAAAATAAAACAACAAATGGGGATCTTATATTTAAAATTCAGTTAAAATAAAATTGACCCATATGGACAGGCAGAGAGTAAAGTGCTCACAGGGAGAAGGTGGGGGTGCTACTTAGCCACCTCCAAAATGCCACAGCTCATTGGGGGCCATTGTATATTCGTTTGGCCCCTGATCTCCACTCCTTTCATCGAGACCTGAAGACTTGGCTGTTTCAGCAGGCCGGCCTGGATTGACCCGGGGGCGGTGGGTCGTTTTAAGTGCATTGTTTTATTGCCATAATTTTAATTGTCTTAATTTAATTTTTAGTAACTTATAGACTTGTATTTGTTTAATATTTTTTATTGTAAATATATTCTTTTTATATGTTGAGTCCTTAGGGAGAAGGGCGGCATGCAAGTCTAAATAAATAAATAAATAAATAAATAAATAAATAATAATAATAATAATATTTATCCATTAATAAATTAAAACACCAAGGAAACATCACAAAACATTACTACATGCTCAATGCTGTACAGTTAGTTGATTTATGACCATAATTGAGGCCAAAATTTTAATGGCTAAGTGAGTCATTTGTTAAGTGAGTTTGTCCCATTTTCTTGCCACAGTTGTTAAGCGAATCAGTGCAGTTTTTAAGTCAATAACGTAGTTATTAAGTGAATTCAGCTCCCCCGTTGACTTGCTTGTCAGAAGTTCGTAAAAGGTGATCACATGATCTTGGGACATTGCAACTGTCAGAAATACGAGTCAGTTGCCAAATGTCTGAATGTTGATCACATGGCTGCAATAGTCCTATGTATGAAAAATACTCATAGGTTACTTTTTTCAGTGTTGTTCTAGCTTCGAATGGTCACTAAATGAACTATTGTAAGTTGAGGACTACCTGTATCATGTATGAAGTATTTCATTTCTTTTCATGCATGCTTTATTTTCATTATATACCACTCTCGCCATATGTACCAATCAATCTTCAGCTCTATATTTGCATAAAACATTTCATAATTCAGGCCTAATGCAGGGGCGGGATTCTACCTGGTCGGACCGGTTCTATAGAACCAGTTGTTATGATTCTGCCCAGTTCAGAGAACTGGCAAATCATGCCACTGGCTGACCCCTCCCCTCCCCGCCCACTCTCTCCTCACCTGGCATGCACATCATCAAACTTGCCTGCTAAATTGCTATTTTTCCAACCATCAACTGTTCTGCTATGTTGGGAGATTTAGATTAGTGTTAGATTAGATTAGATTTAGATTAGATCATTAAACTTCTTAATTTCTAGCTAATCTAAAAGCAGAGCTGAACCTTCCTTGGGACTGAAGCTTCTGTTTTTCAGTGCAGACTCAGGCAGTAGATTGCAGAATGGTAGATCTCTGAATGAATCTGAGATTCTGTGAGCAACTCAATCTGCCTGCCTGCTTTGCCTGATTTTGGGTAAAAGTTGCTCTCTTTTTTATAAAAAAATCAATATTTACATAAATATTTATAATATTTACATACAAGCCATGGCTAGCCAGTCACATGACCACTAAGCCATACCCACAAATTAGGCCATGCCCACAGAACCGATTGTTAAGAAATTTGAATCCCACCCCTGGCCTAATGGCTGTATCATAACTATTTCCAAATTAATGAGCATAATAAGCTTTCTCTCTCATATTTATACATTTCTCAGTGGCTTTCTGAAGAGCAGAAAGATGGTCTCTCGCTCTCTTCCCTTCCCACATGCCTGGCATAAAGCTACACTATACTTCTGTAATTTTGCTCAATTCACCTCTTGTACTTTTTTAGTCAGAATTCTGCAGGACTTGTTTTAGAAAACTTCTGTAGTTGTTCAGTGCAAAAATTACAAAAACCTTTTATGTCCCTAAAATAGTTCTTAAGCCAGAATGAGTCCCATTAAATAGGCATTTGGAAAATTAACTTATTGTGTTATGAAGTGAAAGCACAACTTCTAGAGAGACCTGAATTTTATAGTAGTTAACTTCACTGGAGGACTAACTAGCTTCACAAGGTAAAAACTTAGAGCTAAAGAAGCAAGCTTACATACTACAAATGTATTTCTCTGCCATTGTTATTTCACTGATAACAATCACCACTTTCTTAACAGAAAAGGAGTTATAGGACCATGCCAATGAATTAAATCTTTATCTGTTATCTTATTGGAAAAGTGCTGAATTGGAAATAAGCAAATAGTATAGTCCTTTTATAGGCTCTTCTTGAAATTTTGGCTATAATATGTCTTTCGTTAAGCATAATTATATTGAGGGGGAATAAGAGGACATGGAAACCTGCACTCGAACAAATTATGCTTGCGGTATCTTCCCTGTTCTCCATCACATGATGGCAGCAGCTAGTAAAAGATCAAAGGTTTAAATCAGTTCCTGCTGTCACTCCTGCTTTGCATCCAATTTCTCTCCTGGGGAGCTAGTGTACAGGAGAAAGTACTGATAATGTTTCATGATTTGTGATGAATATAAGAGAACATCATCTTGGAGAAGGTCTACCTGTGTGGTCAATATAATCAATCAATCCATCATAAGAGAGCAAATAGTTATTGACTTCAGTGAAGCTTAGTCTCCTCCATGAAAAGATGAGCATGCTGCATTTAAGGCTGTCTAGTCTCCCTTTGGAAGGTCTTTCAGAAAGTGGAGAAATTCATGCCAAGCAGCCTTGCTGCTATTAGAGCAGTAATGCAAGGCAAAAAGAGGAATTATGTACTGCTTTATACTGCTGCTATTAGCTACAGTGTCCATAGTTGTTTGGGCCTAGGATATAACAAAGAGCATCTTCTATCATACTCTCCAGATTGCATCCAGTGCTTAAGGATGATTTTTTAAAATAATAGATTGGGGTGATTGAATGGTTGTACCCTGTTAGTAGAAATCTGTTGTGTTTTCTTTTGGAGTTGACATTGACTGTTTAAGACTGTTGATTATAACTTCATAGTTACAAGGAACACAATGAGAATAAATACATCAATATGGTAACCAAATATGATTTTTTTCTTCATCAAGCAAGTGCACAGAGGAATAATTTTGACCTCTGATAACTATAGATGCTACTGTGTTTTATGCTCAGTTGCTTTCCACCTTTATCTGATTGAAAGCTTTCTTAGAGCCAGCAGGTACCTCATCTGGGATGCAAAGGCTTAAAATAGTATGCTGTCTGTCCACTTCCTGCCAGCTATGTTACGTTAATATCCTGATATTAAGAATTGCTCTCTTCTTGGTTGGCTTAGTAGGGCAGCTATTATGGAAACTGATAGCTGCATTAACTTCCAAAGTTGGGTAAAGATCCCATCTCCCATAAAAGCTATTACTAGATGGATGACCATTGCATGGGTTGCTGAAAATATACTTCATCAGGCTGACAAGGATAGAAAAAGCATTAACATCTATATCTTCCTTCCTGTGCTTGCAGGAAAAGGTTTAGAGAATTGTGAAACTGATTACCCTTTTCCTAAAGATTATCCTTAGGCCAGAGATGGTAATCAACCGGTTTGCACTGGTTTGAGCAAACTGGTAGTGGTGATTTGGCATGGGTCACCAAACCGGTGGCGACCCCTGGCTGGCCACGCCCCCGACCCGTCACCCGGTTGCTCACTTGCCCTGGTCGTTCCCCTAGCTTTCCCTACCATGTGGCAGCTGTGGTGAAGCTTGGACGGATGTCCGTGGCTGCTGCACATGCACACTGTGTGTGCAGCCACTACACATGCAGTGCGCATTTGCAGCATCCCCAGGACATCTGCCCACCTGCCCTCCCTCCTGGAGCATGCTTTCTTCCTTCTCCTGGTAGACACACCTCTTCCAGCCCGGCCGGCCCAGCCAGCCAGCAGGTGGGTGGGCAGATGTCCCGGCGCTTCTCGGACCCCTTTGTCGTGAGATGCCTGCAGCTGCTGCGTGCTTTTTTCGGTGCAGCTGGAATCCAGCAGCTGCACTGAAAAAAGCATAGCTTGTTCTATGTGCTGGGCCAGCAAGTCTGAGCAGCCAGCACATAGAACAGGGCGGCGCCAGATCATTGGAGAAGTGGAGCAAAGCTGGGTATCAGTAATTTTCACTGCAAGAAGCCTGCAACTGCCGTGTGTTCCCCAGCCCCACCGAAAAAAGCCCAACATGCGCTGGCCCACTGGAGAAGCGAAGCAGCAGCTACAGGGTTCTTGCACAGAAAAAGGGGCAGCTGGAGGCTACTCTTTTTCAGTCTCCAGCTGCCTCTTTTGCAGGCAGGTGCCTTCCCTTCATGTTCGTCATGCACGCCGGGAGCGCCTAACCAGAGTGAGAGAGAGTGAAGTTGGCTGTTATGGGGCGAGTGCCTTGGCTTCCCCTCTTGCTCCTCACAGTCACCCTGAGCCAGTGCGGTTCTTTACTTGGGTAGCCAGACGCCCGCAGCAGCACCCGCAGCAGCAACAGGCAGTGCTGCAACAATGAGGTACAGTAAGATTTGGCAGTGCAAATTTATTTCCAAGGGGCTTCTGGCAAAAAACAAAACGAAAACCACTCCAAAACAAAACCCATTCAGCAGGCAGACTCAGCAGGCAGCCGCAATCTTTAGTTGGATTTTTTTTTTTTGTCAGCCCAAGGGTGGAGGAGGAGGGGAAGATACGTAGGAAATAACCCTGTCTCTGCAGCATTGGTCATGTGATTGAGTGGGCATGGCCAACTCGACATCACTCCCACCCAATCACATGACTACCAAGCCATGCCCACCAAATAAGCCACACCCACAGAACTGGTAGTAAAAAATGTTGAATCCCACCACTGCCTTAGGCCTATCTGAGGATAATCATTTATCGGGTTTAGAATGGCTGTTTTCATGTTTTTTGAATAGGGAAACGTGTAATATGAATTAGGGATGTGTAATTTAATCTACATATGGCATATGCTGGTGTAGCATGTGCTTATTGTTCTATGAATTATTAAAAGAAGAGACAAAAGATGCATCTTATACCATCCATATTCAATTTCTTGCATTGGACTACTACTATCACTAGTAACATACATTTTTTGTAATATAAAACAACTTAACTGTGATAAGTTAGTTCCATGGTATACAACGTCTTATAAGATACACTTTGTGTACAAAATAGTTGGGCAGAACTAACGAATACTAAGGGATTTTATTGCTGTTGGTGCTGTAGTAGATTCAGACAGATGGTGGATGCTGGATTTCTTTTTTACCCCTTCTGTGAAAAATAGTTGCACTTTGCATTTTTATGCCTGAAATCTGTACAACATTAGTAGTTCACTGAAAGGGAAATGAAAGTTAATACAGCAGTCGGTATTAATTTATTTTCTTATGATGCAGCATATGTTGCTTTCTTGAATGTAACAGTTTCTCTACTACAATGTTATTTCTGCTATTTCTTTATTAAGGCGACGTCTTCTTCTTTTTCTTCTTTATTTCTTCTGGAATGATAGCCTGCACAGTGTTTTTTATTTAAGTCATCTAAACATAGGCTCTCTGTCCTAAGAGAATGCAGGTTTTAAATGAAGTAGACAAAAGAAGGACTCCAAAATCATAATCATTTGGGAAATAATTATGTGCAAGCTTTATTGATAGGCAAACTCCATTGTGTCCCATTCTAGTTGAGGATTCCAAGGAAACTATCTGTGGAAAATGTGTGAGAAGTCATTGTCTGGATCCTAGAGGAGCTTACTTCAAGAGGTTACAGACAATTAACTCCCAGCAAGAAAAGTTTTGATTTAGCACTTATTTGTGAACAATCGAAGCTTTAATTAGGCTGGTAGAGATGATTTTGTTTGTTCTCTGCCTGATTGCTTCTGATTCTTGAAAAGATCTTATGGCCTTTTCAAATGCCTCCAGTTTTTGTGTGATAGAAAGTTACAAAGGCTGAAGAAGAAGAACTATTTGAGCTTTCAGGTAATTGGAGTACTATATCCCCAAGTTGACATGGCACAGCTAAAGCCTTTCTTTGAACTAGGATAACTGAGTTCATCATACTCAAGAGTCTTCTTCAGGACTTTCTGACCTCTATGCCTGGGGACTTGACACCTTGAAATTAATGGAAACTGCTCTTGAGTAGGGTCCATTTATATTAGGGAAGCCTCTTACAAAACTTTGGAACTTTTCTTCTAGGACAGTTGAGAACAAAAGATTTAGATATCCTTTAAACCTTCTCTTCAGTTCTACTATATCCATATGCTACCCCCTGATATGGGATCATTCCTCCAAAGGCAGTTCATGTTTGATGGTTCTATTCATCTTGACAGATTGTCTAACATCAGAAAAATTAAGCATTCATAACTTGCCTCCATCACCACACGGACTGGACAGACTATCGGACTACCTACCTGGAATGCCAATCCCACCATGTGGAAAATTGAATCAAGCTTCTAAATAGAAAACTTATAGACATTGTTTTTCATCCTGCCCATTATTGGAGGAGATGGCTTTGACTTTGCAGTCTGTTATCTGCAGCAAGGTCATTGCTCTCCTAATTTTGAAAGAAGCCCACCAAATAGGAAAGTATAATAAAGAAACAAGAAATAACCTTCACTGAGGTGCAGGAGTTTTGTATTCTCTCTCTTGCATTTCTAGATGTATTTGACCTCTGAGGATATTGTAAAATTGGCAGTGTCAGCTGGGGTGTCTCAGGTACACATTGTCTCCAATTATTGAACCTTTTAAATTGCTTCGTGCCTTGAGGGGATCATCTTTTGGGCTTGCCTGCCTGCTGTTCAGTTGCGTTGTAGGAATGCAGTGAGCCATCTAAAGTTGGCATTAAGCTCACAAATTAGGCAGCAGAGGAGCTGCCGGCAATGCTTCAGTTAATGAGCTGATCAACAGCAGCTAATGTGCACTCTGCCATTTCAAACACTTCAGGGAGCCCACCACCCAAAGACTGAAAATCTCAAGGATAATCTACCAGAAGAGGAACTCTGCTCCTTGCTGTGATCATTGGAAAGCATCAAAGGAGGCTGCAAACTCATCCTTTAAGAACCAAGGAAAAACTAATCAGATCTGCAACAGTGATGTTGCATTTTTTCCTACTTCTGCAAGGTTAACTGAGTTGTGTAGTATCTAATGTAGAATGCTGCATTTTGCTGCATTCTGTCTTCAGTAAAACTGTGGCCAAGTTGTACAGTAAGATGTAATCAAACAAAATTGTCAGCAAAGTCACTTTATAGGTGTAGAATTTGAATTGCAAACCCTATTCATCAGTAAAGTGGATTAAGAATGTAATAGCAATAGCACTTAGACTTATATACCGCTCTACAGTGCTTTACAGCCCTCTCTAAGTGGTTTACAGCATCAGCATATTGCCTCCAACAATTTGGGTCCTCATTTTACTCACCTCAGACAGATGGAAGACTGAATCAACCTTGAGTCTGGTGAGATTCAAACTGCCAAATTTCAGGCAGCCAGAAGTCAGCAGAAGTATCCTGCAGTACTGCACTCTAACCACTGTGCCACAATGGCTCATGTTGAACTTGTCTTTTTAGAAGTAATTTGCTTGGGTTCAAGAAGTCTTATTCCTTTATACAT
The DNA here is from genome assembly GCA_009733165.1 of Naja naja. NCBI lineage: Eukaryota > Metazoa > Chordata > Lepidosauria > Squamata > Elapidae > Naja > Naja naja. The sequence goes on from CM019148.1 coordinate 60,073,020, forward strand.
GAGTACAGAATTATAGAAGACAGAGTGGCTTCTGAAGAGTCTCTCATTCTACTTAACCTATCTTGAAGCATTATTAATCGTTGTAAAATGAGATAAAGAAATATTTGCTTCCATGGGCCCTTTAAAGAAGAGACAAAAAAACCCCTACCTGTTTACTTTTGTACCTACCTACCTAATAAGTTATTGGTATTTGTTTTTTGTATTTCAGGAAAAAATTATAATAGTATTCTGGTTTAGGTATGCAAGATGTATGACTGAGATTATTCACATTAAAATACAAATTTGAACAAAGGGCATTTCTCTATTTGTATTGGAAAGAAAAGTTACTACCTAGCAGGAGAAGGAGCAGATTTGAAAACAAGATTGTTGTTCAAAGAATGGGGAAGTAACAATATAAAATTATACTGCCAAACTAGCTATTTCAGTTAGATTACAAACTAGACTCTATCACTTTATGGCTAGATAAATAATATGGCTAGCTGAATTGGACATCCAGTTATGAGGCCACTACAATACCCCGTGGAAGTTTTGTATATAATTACATGGATTGTGTTTACTTCTTGTGTTAAGTTTACTTCTCTTATGTTCTCATCATACACTAAATAATAATGATAGATAAAAATAAATTTGCAGATTTTTTTTTAGATAAGCACCTTTGGTTTGATAGAAACAGAAGAGCCATGGTGGCACAGTGGTTAGAGTGCAGTACTGCAGGCTACTTCTGCTGCCTGCTAGCTGCCTGCAATTTGGCAGTTCAAATCTCACCAGGCTCAAGGTTGACTCAGCCTTTCATCCTTCTGAGGTTGGTAAAATGAGGACCCAAATTGTTGGGGGCAATATGCTGACTCTGGAAAATCTCCTAGAGATGACTGTAAAGCAGTATATAAGTCTAAGAACTACTGCTATTGCTATCGTTCAGTAGTAAGGTATGGGATAAATACCGAAAAAGAATTAGTCCCAACTTAATCTTCTCATGGTTCAGTATTAACTACCTATTTTTATGAATATGAATGTACAAGCACATTTGACCAGTAAGTTATATAGACTGCAACATTTAATTATTAATAAGACAAAGATGAAATCCTTTGCAATTTTGTATTCAGAAGGGTTAGTATTACCTCATTGGTTTCAATATCTTTAAATAATTGGGCATTTTTCTAAAGGAATTTCAAAACAAGGTGGAATATTTGTACACTTGACTTTTCTGAAAAATTTATAACAAAAAGTCAGATTATTTATTGGGGTTTATCTATAAGTGTCCGTTGAAATACATTTCAGATTTATGATTCAGTAAGTCAAAGACTGATTAAATGAGCACAGAACATAAAAAAGCAATTTATATGCAACAGTAAGACTATCAGTGGAAAAGTATCCTAAAGTTGCAGTCAACATTACACTTAGATAAAACTGATGCAGGATGTTTTATTCCAATTGCTAATATCTAAAATAGATAATTGTCTAAAAATGTTTGGAAATGCAATAATCAAGTTGGATCATTCTTTTGTATTTAGTGGCAATTCTGTGATATCTAACAATTCAGGGAAATATTTATAACAGAATGAAAGAAATTACAAGGATGGAATACTCTTTTTAATTAATGTTTTTATTAGATATCACCAAGCCCTATATTCCCACAATACGTACTACATTAATCTGTGTTTATACAATACATGATAACAGCTGCTACAATATTAAGTTTCCTTTATAATTTTGTATAATCCCTTCCATAGAAATGAACTTGTGGCTGTATTTGTTTAACAAATTTATGTCTGCTCATATCACTGAACATGACTCTGTGACATAACAGCCACAATTAAAATAATTTCACAATGTTAAAAAGTTTTTTTTAAAATAAGCAGAAGCAAGATTGCTCCCCATAAGCTCCCCAAGATTGCTGAAAGACCCATATTTTCAAGGCTCTGTTAGCCTTTCAGGGCCTTCTGAAAGGCTAACAGGGATGGAGCTAAACTCACCTTGGGTGAGGGATGATATTCCGGAGGAAGTGAGCTATGTATGTTTCAATCTCAAAAATACATCCTTATTATACTAGTTAATAATTATCATCAATTATTACATATGAATTCACTTCTAATATTAATTAAAATATTCAAACTGTAAGCATAATAAAATTGAATTTCTTATTGAGTTTCATAATGCTTATAAATTTCCTGTCAGGATTCTGGCAGTTACCCCACTTAAATCATGAGTCTCGAGCCAAACTTCCAAAACTTCAAAAGGATTTATTGGGAGTTAACATGTCCAGCACTGCCAGGGTGTAGCCAACTCTGAGACACATAATTCATTGTCACCTTTGACCCTGGTTTTCCCCTACCCCCTCAGTGTATCATAATTCATATTCTCCATTGAGACACATCCATAGCCAAGAGTCATCAATCATGTTCTCCAGTTAGAACTGTGCATGGCAGAAACTTCAGTCACCTAGTTACTATCTTTGAAAACTATTTATGGAATGCACTTTTGATTTCCAAGCTGCCACACTGCTCTTTCAAAGCCCTTTCCCCCTCCCTTTCTGTTAACAGATAATCAGAGTTGGAAGGAACCTTATAGGTCATCTAGTCCAACCCCCCACCCAAGCAGGAGACCCTACACCATTTCTGACAAAGGGCAGTTCAATCTCTTCTTGAAAGTCTCAAGTGAGGGCGCTCCCACAACTTCCGAGGGCAAGCTGTTCCATTAGTTGTTGGCAACTCTAAAAAGACCATAAAAATATTTTATGAGTTGACATTTCCTTCCCCTCCCTCTGCTTTTTAAATTGCTAGTTTTTATCCCTCTTGACTGAACTTTTAAATCTCACAAATAAAAATCCAAAAGAAAAAGGGAAATTAAAGTAGGATGGTGACAAATAGATGAAAAGATGTTGCATAAAGAAGGTCTGAGTAGCACTGAAAGATTTTTTTCTTTTTGCTTGTCTTCCAGCTTCATCGTTTCTCATGCTGTGGGGCTAATTCTGTTCAACTTTAAATCATTATTAGCAATGGGGAAGGCTGCTTCACTGTTAGTGCTCGTTTCCACTTGACCCTGTGGTTATTACTGAGTGATCTCCTTGGGGCAGTGGGAATTTTAGTAAGGACTGAAATGAAGTATATCTGGCTTTCAAGGTACAACATGCTGTCATGGCTTTTTAGTCTTCTATATTGCCTTCTTCCCTTTACTTAACCATTACCACTGATCTGAGTAGTGTTTGTTCTGTAGTGTCTACAATGGAATAGCTGGGGGTTCAGTGTCTTCTTTGGCTTACAAGCTTTTCTATTCTGAATCAAGTTCTGTGAATTGGTGGAATTTGACACTCATGTGAAAAATGTAGAGGAGACAAATGATAGGGAGTAAAGATTTCAAGAATTGTCTTTCTGCCATAGATTGGAGGGGTATTGGGGAGGGACAGGGAAGATTTATTTATTTATTTATTTTTGAAAAAGTTTATTTACAATATAAAAAGACATACAAACATACCAACATACAGTCACATATGAATAAAAATACATCACACATTAGTTGCAGATCGGAAGTGTTTTTTCCATAAGCAGTTACAGTCTTATATAATCATAAATATTTCTTCTTATAATATTCGCTTGGTTTAATCTCTATTGTGAAGTTTCCTTTTATCACCTCTTTCGCGTTCTTCTGTCACCTTACTCTCTATCTCCTGCTTCTATAAATTCTAGTATTCTAATATTTCAAATAACACTCTATTTTCCAACATTTCCATTTCCATTTCCTTCATTCTTATGTTCCATCCAATTATACCACTTTTCCCATATCCTGTAATAATCTGTATCTTCTTTTCCATTTAATTTGAGAGTTAGTCTCTCCATTTCAACACATTCATACATTTTGTTTATTACAATTTGTATAGGCAGAATTATAGGTTCTTTCCATTTTGCGCTAAAACGATTCGAGCCGCTGTTAACAGGTGTGCAATCAGGTATTTGTCTTTTGGAGGAAATTTTTCTTTATCATTCCAAGTAGAAACAGTTCTGGTTTCCACTCCAGCTCACAATCCATCACCTCCTCAATCCAATTTTGATTCCTGTCCAATATTTTTTAATTTTTGGGCATGTCCACCACACATGGTAGTAGGTTCCTATTTTGTCCTGACATTTCCAACAGTTTGGATTTGCCCGGGGAATATTTTTGCCAGTCTAGCCGGGCCAAATGCCACCTGTACATCATTTTATATTGGTTTTCCTTGTACGCCACTGACTTTGTATATTTTAAGTTTTCTTCCCAAATATCTTCCCAATCATTTAAATCTAATTTGTATCCTATATTTCGCTCCCAGGCTACCATTGATCCTTTTACTAATTGTCCCACTCTTTCCTGTTCTAACAATAATTTGTATAATTTGGATATTAACTTTTCCTCTAATCCCAACAATATTTTGTCCAGATTTGTATTTTTTGTTTCTATCCCATATTCCTTTATATCTTTATTATATCTTGATTTAATTTGTAAATAGACCCAATTATCTATTGATATGCCTTCCATCTCCAAATCTTGTTTTGTTTTAGTTTTCCATCTGTATCCAATATCTGGTAATATTTAAGTTTTTTATTCAAATCCATTGTATTTGGATTAAAGGTTGCTTCCATTGCTGAAAACCACCTTGGTATTTTCGTATAATTTTTCTTTCTTATCTCAGCCCAATTTTTAATCAATGCATTTCGAATTATATGTTTTGTAGTATGATTTTGTCTTTTATCCGTCGGGTTCCATAGAAGTGCATGCCATCCTATCTGTAGGTCATGCCCCTCAAGTGTTAATATTCTCCTATTTTCTAATCTGACCCATTCTTTTGTCCATAGCAGACTCGCGGCTTTGTAATAGATTTCCCAATCTGGCAGTCCCAGTCCTCCTCTACTTCTATCGTCTTGAAGATATTCTCTCTTTATCCTTGCCCTTTTTCCCATCCAAATGAACTTCATTGTCATCTTATTCAATTCCATGAAAATTTCTTATTTGTTAGTATTGGAATAGTCTGGAACAGAAATAAAACTTTGGGAAGAATATTCATTTTAATTGTTGCAATCCTCCCGAGGAAGGATATTTGCAATTTATTCCAATTTTCTAGATCCTTTTTGATTTGTTTTAAAATTTTTATGTAATTATCCTCCCACAGCATCATTGTTCTTGCCCTTATCCAAATTCCTAGATATCTTATTTTATTTACTATTTGTAATCCCATAATCTCTTCAAGCCTCTTTTGTTTAGAGATTGTCATATTTTTAACTAACAATTTGGTTTTCCCCCTATTTACCTTTAAGCCTGCTAATTCCCCAAAATCATTTATTTCTTTTCATTAAAATCGGGCCTGTCTCTAAAGGTTCTTCTATTATGAAAGCCATGTCGTCTGCAAATGCCTGTGTTTTATATTCTTGATTTCTAATTTTTGCTCCTCTTATATTTTCATTTCCCCTAATTCTCGTTAATAATGTTTCTAAGACTGTAATGAATAATAGTGGTGATAGTGGACAGCCTTGTCTAACCCCCTTTTCTATTTTAAACATTTTAGTGGTCTCGCATTTTACTAATACATTTGCTTTTGGGTATCATATATTGCATTTATCATTCTTTCAAAATTTTGTCCAAATTTCATTTTATTAAATTGTTGTTTCATAAAAGTCCCCAGTTCAAATTGTCAAATGCCTTCTGTGCATCTAAAAAGATTAGAGCCATTGGTTGCTTGGG
>CM019148.1:60079725-60306866 GCA_009733165.1 Naja naja
ATAAACTCTATAAGCTTCATCGATCTCTATTACCATCTGATCCTATCTTTTTGCAGAATAGCTGCCAATAATTCTGCCATTACCAAGTCAAGTTTTCCCCTCTTTCCTCTTGTATGTTCTGGAACCTTAAGTAATATGAGGCTCTGTCAATTCTAGAAATGTCAGCGCCTCGTTCGTTTCCTTATGCTGGTCTTTGATTTTCTGTTCTATAGCTTCCACCTTCTTCCCTGTTTGATCTGTTCTTTTCGTGATCGTTATAATTTTCTCCTCATTTGTCTTTGTTGTCTCCTGTAACTGTCCTAATTTCCCTCTAGAGTTTTTAATTCATTTCATCTCCCCAATTCACTTTTCAATTCTGCTCTCATCTCTTCTTTTCCTTCTTACTCTCCGTGATTATTCATCATGGATTCTTGCATCGTCAGCATCATGTTTTGCAGCGTCTGTAAAGTATTTTGTATTGTTTGGGTCTGGGTGTTAGCTTTCTCGGATGTCAACATCCCTCTATCGTTTTTGGGAGGAAGTCGTGGAGTGTAGATGGAGGTACAGTTGTCACTCCCTTTTTCACTGTTTTGGTAGTAGTGGAAGTTACTGTTGACATTTCTTTTATAATTTTTGTTGCTCTTTAATAATTCTATTTATATTTCCCCGTCTTATTTCCAATTATCATCTACTAGAGGTCCCTCTATTCCGATATTCTCACACAATCCAGTCTAATCAAAAATAAAAGCAGAGGAACCTAACCTTATTATTATTATTTTTTTTCGTTGATTTTGAGGTTCAATATTTCACTTAATAATCTTGGAGGGGGACAGAGAGTGAAATCACATTACATTTCTAGCACGAAAAATCCAAGAAAGTAGAAATATAAGGAAAAAGAAAGGAAAAGAGATATCTAAGTATTGCAAGCATCAAGTAAAATAGAATGATATATGATATATGATATATCTCTATAAAAAGAAAAGACAAAGGCAACTATCAGTTCTTATTGTTCTATAAAAATAGATACTTAATATAAATCACTACTTATCTGTCCACAATATTCTTGTACTAAGAAGTTTAAATCAATAATCTTATCTTGTATATAAATTAGTAATATAATTAAAAAATTAAGTATTAAATTTGTAAATAACAAAGTGCAAAAGTTCTTAACTTCTTATAGCGCTCTATAATAATATACCAACCCTATAAGCTTTCCCCAGATTATACTCTAAGTCTAACTATATCTGTATATAAGTATAATATTAAGTAATATAAAGTCGTTTAAAATATATGAAAAAGTACAAAAATTAAACACAGTGGTATCCGTGTAGTAGTGAACTCCTTCGGTCTTTGGGTTGCTATTTTCACTCGGGTTATCCAATTGTCCAAATGTCAATGGCCAGAGAACAAAAATGCACTGTCACAATGGTGAAACTTCCCTTAATCTTCCTTCCGATTGATTTAAACCCAGTCCTTGCCTCGAAAAACGTTCTGTTTTCCTTTCTCTTTAAGCAGCGAAAGTTTAAGCAAACAATTTCCAAATGTTAATTGATTTGAATTAGTTTTGTAACTTTCCCTTTTCTGCGGTTTTGCTAGATACTCGCAGTGTTGCTCACTTTCTAAAGTAAGTGAAAGTTTGCTTCGTCTCTTTTCTTTATGTCCTGTCACACCACAACGTCTTTAACAGTTTTCAGATTCACAGAGCTCACTTTTCCCTTCTCCTTCCTTTCCCTGCCGTTCCCTTCTGGTCTGATTTCTTTCCGTTAAATCCTCTGTCACAGTGGCTGCCTCTGCTGGGACTCTATAAACTCCCGCTGTCCAGTAGCTCTCTCAGCTGCCACCCGCCGTTTTCCAATCTCTTCCAACCTCAGCCTCACTTTTCCAGTTGGATGAGATCTCTTTCACGGGTATTCTCAGTCTTTTAGGGACTTTCACTTTCTTATTTAACTTTCTTGATCTCTGAGTGGGACTTCGTCTTCTGCTTTGTATTTTTTTTTTGGGATAGTCTCTAAGATGTGCGCTTTCTTCGCTAGCCCAATCCTTTAAACAATCCCCACAGAGTCTTTTCCAGTCTTTCTAACTTCTCACCAAGCTTCTTACTTTCTTTTCGATCAGCAACTCTCACTTTCAGCTTCCCGCTAATGGCGCCCGCCTCGTCTTCGGGCCAGCTCTGACAGCTGGCTTCTTCCACTCTGAACCGGGAACTCTTCTTCGCTGTTTGGGATCGCACTTCCCAAACCAGCTCCAAGTTTCTTCCTCACAAGGGTGTTGATTTAGACTCACCCTGCCACGGCAACTGTTCTAGAGTGGAAAAACCGAGGTGGGAGAAGGAGAAGTATTTCTCCCTACCGACCGGAAGTCCGGACAGGGAAGATTTATATCTGTGTGGGTTTATCGAGGAGTGGATAATCAAAATATAAAGTCACAGTAACTAATTAAATTTGATAGAATATTAAATCAAGGAAGGGTATCTTAGATATTACTTGTTTTTTGTATGGGGTTCTGGAAACTAAATAAAGTAATACAGGTGAGCTGTAAGCCATAATCATCACAATTATGGCAAATCACGGCTTGAACTATCTTGCTTTGCATGTAATGAATCTATCTCATATATTAGTTTCACCTTTTAAGTTGCATTACTGAAATAAATGAACTTTTGCACGATATTCTAATTTTTCGAGTTTCACCTGTATAATGGGTATGTGCCTGTCTTCTGAAGGGTTGGGACTGTAGAAAAAGGTGAAAGCTCAAACAAGAAACAGCGAAGAAGATGAACCTAATAAGGTATTGCTATTACCCTGTGACCGATTTCCAGGATACACAATTCCTGATATTTGAGGTTTTTTTCTGTCAACAGCCTGCTTTATGCTGACTTCTAAATATTCAGCACCTTATACAGTATAATGTACAAATAAAATCAAAACAGGCATTGATGTTTCCCAGGAAGTTATAATAATTGGCTTCTTTTCTTTTTTAATTATACAGGATTTGTCTTAATGTGTCAGGAAGCAATCTTAAGGCTAATTTATTGTTTTACAGATTGAACCTGGAGCGTCCAAAGTGGTGTCATAGGTGGATAGAAGCTTTGAATTACTGTGCTTATAGTGGTGAGGGAATAATGCTTTTGAGTATTCTTCAGTAAGACGTGAGCTTTTATTCTCAATGCTACCTCTTCATCTGAAGAACTGTAATACTGTCTCCAAAATACTCAATTTCCATATCCAGCTGAACTTTATTATGGCTTGTCACTTTATCAAGCAGGCATTTGGAAATGGTTGGAGACATTATGGTTCAGCAGTTAATGCCTAGAGGAGGCACTGCACTCTCTAATTCCAGACATCAGAATAGTAGGAGGTTGTGGCTTTATTGTTTCCAAACTTCTCTGTAGTTTAGTGTTTACATGCTTAAAACTAGACAGGGCAACTTTCTAGTGCTGTATAGGAAAGATATGTCTAAGGCTTGATGTGTAAGAAGTATATGTTAGCCCAAGTTTGGCCCATCTCAGTCTAGACATGTATTTAGAAATTCATTACTTTTTAGGGTAAACTTTTACCAACTAGATGGTAATGGTACTTTTATGAATCACCTTAGGGTAGGCTGCAGTCCAGAGCTCCACCAGAACCCATTGGCTGAAACCTACTTCTCTAGGAAAAAGTCTCACTAGTGGACTAAAGGTAAAGATAAAGGTTTCCCATGCACATACATGCTAGTAATTTCCGGCTCTAGGGAGTGGTGCTCATCTCTGTTACAAAGCCAAAGAACTAGCGCTGTCTGAAGATGTCTCCATGGTCATGTGGCTGGTATGACTAAATGCCAAAGGTGCATGGAACACTGTTATCTTCCCACCAAAGTAGTCCCTATTTTTCTACTTGCATTTTTACATTCTTTCGAACTGCTAGGTTGGCAGAAGCTGGGACAAGTAATGAGAGCTCACTCTGTTATGCAGAGCTAAGGATTCGAACTGCCGATCTTTCTGATCGACAAGCTCAGCGTCTTAGCCACTACAAATAACGTAATAAAGGATACTTTGTCAGTATGCTCCCTGCCCATGATGTCTGTTTGCTAAGGTGGAACAAAACAGAAAGATTGTGAGTTTTGATCTTTGACTGGTGCCATAAAAACATGGGCTTTCAAAATGGCACTCTTCCTAGTTCCTGGTGATTGCTGTTTAGTTTATTGTGAGCTTAGTGCTGCCTTACTTTTCCCCTTGAGGGAAGTCTGAAAATGAAATGCAGTCTTTTGTTAATGGAAAGAATTTGTCATCTCTGCATCCTTGGGCCACAGCCTTTCCTGTTTCAGATTGCATAGAAATCACCCTCCCCTTTGATGATTAGCTTTGACCATCGATGATTAAAGAACTGAAACTTTCTGCCCTTGCTGCAGAAGCATCAATAATGTCTTGTGGCTTTTTTCCCTCTTCATTCTGCCATTAGATCCTTGCATATGTATATCACTGGAGAAAGCTTCAGATGCTGTACATTGTTTAGTGCAGGTGCTGATAGAATATATGAAAAAAAACACCAGATTGTTGCCAAACTCTGTTTAGGATTCTTCTGCCTCAGTCAAACAGAGAATCCTGTTCTGGTATCCCCTGGGATCCCAAAGTTGTGGGATTCTTATGCTGATTCAAGAAACTGGCTTTGGGTTCGAAGCAAACTGGCAGTTCCTAATGGCAAAAAGGCCAATTTGACAGCAAGTTATTTTTTACATAGGAATGTGTGTATAATTAACTAAGGAAACTGACTACTGATGAGCTTTGAGATCAAGGAGCAATTGGCTGTTATAGATCAAATTCAACCTGGTAGCTGCATTCCTTAAGCCAGAGATTGAAGAGACTATAAAGAATCCAGAAGTTTTTACAGAAAGGGGCTGTGAGCTAAGAGAGAGGAAAGAAACAGGTTGAAAATGGCAACCTGACTCCTCTGTTATTTTAGCACAGCAGGTAGAAGTCTACTTAAGAGAACTCTTACGTTTTGTGAAGTTAGACACTTGGTGAATTCATGGATGTATCTGTGGGGATTGTTTTTGTATAATATAGAAATGCCTTGCTATTGCTGCATTCTGGGAAGTTTTTTTTAAAGTTCACTATGTAGCCTGTAGCTCTGGGTCTCTTCTTAGCTTTTTAAGATAGCAGTGAATGGACAACTATAGCCACATTGCTCAGCACATGGTTATTCACAAACACAATAGTAAGAATCCAAATCAACCACACAGCCAATCAGAGACAGCACTGACCCTCAACCAACCCACGCAATCCCCCCCCACCAGCAGTTCACCTCCTAATGACCCTGACCTGATGTAACCTCCTTATCACCTGATCCATCACAAGACCCTCACTTGACACACCCACACCTGAAGCCCTCATAAACAGAAGAACACAGACATCTCCTAAACTCCGCTGAAGATCTTACCTAGCCTGGTAATGAACCGTTCAGAAACCAACCCACAAGCTTGGAGAACAAACTTTCACCCTCAGTAGTAAGAATATTCCTAGGGATTGATTGATTGTGTTTCATCAGATTGGTGTTGATTTTTATTGACTAGATAGATAGATATAGATATAGTTATAGATAGATGGATAGATAGATAGATAGATTTTTCTATGATGATTTGCCCTAATCTAATCCTTCAGATCTTCCAATAGTGCATCCATCACCACTGTAACTAAGTCCATCGACTTTGCTGTTAAACATCCTCTTTTTTTTCCTTTCCACTCCTAAGAATTAAGCATAAGATATTACATTTTTATAGCCCACAATGATACATGGCAGAGTTTTTTTCAGTTCAGTGAAGGCACTAATGTTTCATCTTAGAAATTTTTGTTCATTCTCTTCAGAAAATCAGAGTCAAGATGGATCTTCTGATGTTCGGTTCTTTTATCAGCCTTTCCCAAGTTGAAATGAAGTGCCAGCTAGTAATATGGTAAAACATTAGAGATCTCTGCCATCCGTTCCATTGCTCTGTGCTAATTTGTTTCATGTTGTTTTTCCAAACTTGAGATAGGGTACATAGGCCTGACAATGTCTTCAAGGCTTAATACATAAACCAGCTTCAGTTTAACTTAGCTTATTGCTATGAAGAGATGTGATAACCTGGAATCAGAGTTACTGAGTCAAACTTTCAGAATAGAAAGTACATGATAAAATGAAGGATGGAGTCAACCTTAGGGGTTTCTGTCATTTGATCTTCAACAATTAGCTGGGGACTAATATTGACAATCTTAGAAAGTCTAGATAAATACATTATTTAGAAGAAGCATCCAGACAGGTCAGAATAACCTGTTGGAAGGGACCCTGGAGATGTTCTAAGACAACCCCCTGCTCAGTCAGAAAACCCTATACTATTTCAGACAAATGGTTGTCCAATCTCTTCTTAAAAAGTTCCAGTGTTGGAGCATTCACAGCTTCTGGAGGCAAGCCGTTCCACTGATTAATTGTTTTAACTGTCAGGAAATTTCTCCTTAGTTCTAGGTTCTCTCCTTGTTTATTTTCCATCCATTGCTTCTTGTCCTACCTTCAGGTGCTGTGGTGAATAGCTTGACTCCCTCTTTTTTTGTGGCAGCCCTGAGATACTGGAACACTGCCTAGTCCTTTTCATTAAACTAGGCATACCCAATTCCAGCAACTGTTCTTTATATATTTCAGCCTCCATTCCCCTAATCATTTTTGTTGCTCTTCTGCAATAAGTTCCTTAGTACTTATGCTGCTGGGGGCTTCAAATACAGTTGCTGAATGTATCGCCAAAAAAAGGACACACTATAAGTAGAAACACAGAGAACGTCCATCTCACTTTTCTGCTCTGCTTGATATAAGATCTATCTTGCTACTTCCCCCCAACTCCCCCCCCAATGACTTGAATAACTCAAAAAGGAACCAGAATGGTTTAAAATGGGTACGTAGTGATTCTGTTTGTCTTCCAAACACTTGTTAGTTATTAAGACTAGATGCATATTATTCCCTGTAATGTGCATTTTTTTAGAACGGAGGTCCCCAACTCCTGGGCTATGGGGACTTCTGTTTTAAAGTTAACATCAGAAATTTAATTCTGATTTATGTACAATATGGAAGACTGGGCTCTCTTGAGATTTACTGAGGCATATGAATGGTAAATCTAGTTGAAAATCGATTATCAGCAAACCTGCTTTCCTTTAATGGTGCAATATTTAGGCACTTCTTAAGCAAACATCAGATAACTCATAACTTTGAATGCCCCCTGGCTATATACAATGATCTTATGGACAGGCATTTATCTTTTTATTATTACATTAATGTCTAAAGTGTTAAGTTTGCATGAAGAGTCAGACGCGAGGAGTTCCAGCAAAAGGCTTTATTAGTGACTACAGCTCGAATAGACCCGTTCTGGCTTGGCTACGGCTGCTTCTTATAGCCTGCAGCCGTAGCTGCCAGCCAATGGGAGTGCAGGGTTTCTTCCCGCACTATTTAAACCAATACCATTTGACATTTTACAAGAACAGTTCAAATAAACCAATAACATTCAAACCTACATACATAACACCCCTCCCCACTAGGTTCAGTCCATACCAAACCCCAACCTATCTAATGTATTCCTTTAAATAGGTGGGGCTCTTACATGTCGTTGAGACCTTCGTGGTTCAGAAGTTTTAACGTTCTCACCCAGTGAGAGGGAAATGTGTCTGCTGACATTTCCCTGTTGGGACTTCCTGTGAAAGGAGACCCTGTTAGACTGTTAGAATCTGGTCTCTCCTCCCAACCCATCTCCATTCCAATATCAGCACCCAAGTCAGGTGGTGGTGTGCAATCTTCCACTTCTAAGGATGAATCTTGGCATTGTGACAGGGTTCGGGATGGTTCCTGTCGCAATGGCTCTACTTCTAAGGATGGATCTTGGCATTGTGACAGGGTTGGGATGGTTCCTGTCGCAATGGCTCGTTACACATGGGGTTGATTCCTGTTTGCTGATTTTCCTCCTGTTCCTCCCCTTCCCCTAGAAGGGACATTAGGTGAGGACCCAGAGAGAGAGGGCGATGTTCCTGAGGGAACCTGGATCTAAGTTGGTCAATGTGCCTGCTCCAGAGGAGGCCATCCTCTGTTTGTACCCTGTAAGAACGAGGGCCAGTGATGTGAGTTATTTCAGCAGGAATCCACAAAGGTTCACCTATAAGGTTCCTAGCATATACAGAATCTCCCACACTAAAAGAACGAACTTTGGAAGTGGAATCCAGTGGTGCGTTGGGTGCATAAGTGGGATGAAGGCGGTCAAGGGAAGACCTAAGTTTCCTGCCCATCAACAACTCTGCTGGGGACAAGTTAGTTGATGGGCTAGGAGTGATGTGTTGAACACTAAGAAGCTTTTCAAGCTTCTCAGTGATGTCCCCAGGACCCAGCTGCTGAAGCTTCTCTTTGGTAAAGCGTACCATGCGTTCAGCCCGGCCGTTGGCGAGGGTGCCCAGGGGCAGTGAGGGCATGTCTGATACCCTGTTGGGCTAGAAAGGATTCAAAAATGTTAGATGTGAATTGAGGGCCATTGTCAGAGACAAGGACATCTGGTAACCCATGGGTGACAAATAATTTTCTGCTGCTTGATGACAGCCTCAGTTGTAGTGGATGTCATGGGAATTACCTCTAGCCATTTAGAGTATGCATCTACTAGCACTAGAAAAGTGTGCCCTCTTGTAGGGCCTGCAAAATCAATGTGGATTCTAGACCATGGGCCCCTAGGACATTCCCATTCCTGTGTGGGGGCGTGAGGTGGGGCAGGTCTGACTACCTGGCAATTGGGACACGAGGCTACCCAGTTTTCAACCATTTTGTCAATACCTGGCCACCATACATAACTCCTGGCCAAACCTTTCATCCTTACAATCCCAGGATGACCCTCATGTAACATTTCCAAAACCTCCTTTGCAGTTTTGCAGGAATAACCACCCTGTTACCCCACAAAATACATCCTCTTAATACAGATAATTCAGTTTGCCTGGACTTAAAAGGTTGGGCAAGGTGAGGTAGATCTTGAAGAGGCCAACCTTTCTTAATCCAGCCCATAACAGGTGCCAACACAGCATCTTGGCAGTTTCTTTGGCAATCTCAGCAGCATGGACTGGAAGCTTAGCAACGGTCTCCAGGAAAAAGGTGTGAGTTTCAAGTTCAAAGTCCTCTTTGTGGCCAGGTAGAGGGCAACGACTCAGTGCATCAGCATGTCCAATGTCCTTGCCTGGCCTGTGAATCAGTTTGTAGGAATAGGCTGCAAGAAATTCAGTCCACCTCAGCATTCTTGGTGACAGGATGTTAGGTGTAGGTTTGTCTCCTGCCACAATGCCAAGTAAAGGTTTGTGATCTGTAATAATGGTGAATGACCTGCCATACAGATATTCATGAAATTTCTTAACAGCTGCAACAACTGCTAAAGCCTCCTTGTCCAATTGGCTATAATTCCTCTCTGCTTTGGACAGCGTGCAGAGTAAATGCAATTGGGGCTTCCCGTCCATTGGGAAGCCTGTGACTCAAACCCCCCCCCCCACTCCAAAAGGGGATGCATCACAAGTCAGAACAACAGGTAAATTCTCAGAGAATTGTATCAACACAGCATCAGACGTGATTAGTCTCTTAATGCTGTTAAATGCTGACTGTTCCTTCCGCCCCCAGATCCAAACAGCATTCTTATCAAGTAGGATGTAAGGGCTCAGCAATGATGCTTTGTGAGGTAGAAACATGTGGTAAAATTAATAAGTCCAAGGAAGGCTTGCAAATCTGCCTTGCATCGAGGTTTAGGGGCTTCATTGATAGCTTTAACCTTGGCATCAGTAGGATGGATGCCCTGCTTGTCAATCATATACCCCAGGAACTCAACTCTGTCTGTTTTGAGTGTACATTTGTCTTCCTTGACTTTTAACCCGCTTTTCTGAATCTGGTAAGGACTTCTCTGAGTCTTTCTTGAAGCTGAGTGTCATTTTCAGCAGAGATTAATACATCATCAAAATAAGGCACTACCCCTGGCAGTCCTTGCAAAATTCTTTCCATAAGGCTCTGAAAAATGCCAGGTGCCACGCTTACTCCAAATTGTAGTCTTTTACATTTGAAGGCACCTCTATGGGTCACAATTGTTTGTGCCTCTGCAGTGGCATCATCAACTGTTAATTGTTGATATGCCTGAGCCAAATCCAGTTTAGCAAATACTGTACCCCTGCCAAGGGAATGGAGCAGATGATGCACAACTGGTACAGGATATGCGCTCTGCTGCAGCGCATGGTTCAGTGTCCCCTTGTAGTCACCACAGATTCTCACTGACCCATCAGCCTTGACTGGTGTGACTATGGGTGTTTCCCATCTGGAGTGGTCAGTAGGCTCTAAAACCCCTTGAGCAATGAGTTTATCTAATTGTGCATCAATTTTTCCTTTAAAGCAAATGGGACCCTCCTGGGCTTTAAACGAATTGGGGGCACCTTGGGGTCTAGGCTGAAAGCAATAGGGGTCCCCATATACTTGCCCAGTCCTTCGCTGAAGACCTCTGGAAACTCAGACTTCAAGACTCTTACCAGTCAGAACTGCTCACGTGATGGATGCCAGTCACCTCGATGCCAAGTGGCTTGAACCACTCAAGTCCCAGCAAACTTGGGCGATCCTTGTCCACGATGGTCAGGGGCAAACGTTTGGTGTGGCCTTTAAACTGCACGTTGAAATCTCTCGCTCCAACTACTGGAATCTTGTTCCCTTGGTAGTCTTTGAGAGTTAGTGCTTGCTTCTGGAAATGCTTTTTCTGAATTTTGGGAAAGAGTCTGTGGATAGTGTCCCATGACACCATAGATAAATAAGAGCCTGAGTCCACTTCCATTTGGCAAGGCCTTCCTTCAATAAACACCTTCACATGTACTTTTCTGCTTTGTAAAGGTGAAGAATGACCAATAGTGATTGTTTGGTGAGTTTTATTCTTGCCATTTGCTTCTAAATTTCCCCATTTTTTCAAGGAAATTGTTGGGCTTAAAGTCTCTATCAGGGAATTTCTTCCTAGCTGGTGGAGTTCTGGATGATTTGCAGACTCTGGCTATGTGACCCGTTTCTCTAACGTAGGCAAATGGAGTCAAAGAATTTGCATTCAGTGCGGGGTGGCCCCACAGCCTCTGCAATAGAACCCTTGCCTGTTCTTCCCAGAGTCTTCTCTTTTCTTCTCCATTCTGAGTTTAAAATCCCTCCTCTGCCTCACTGCCATCAGAATCAGAGTCTATTTGTTCGCAATGAGTAGATGTGGATTTATCCCCATCAGAATGGCTTGAGGCCTGGCTTGAGGCCTTGTTAATCTTTTCATGGCCGCTGCTGAGGACTTGGTGGCTTCCGCTGAAACAGCTTCTTCAATGGCCTCTTTAAACGTGATCTTAGGTTTCATTAATAGTTTGCTTTGTAAAACCTTATCTTTAAGGCCTAAAACAAACCGATCACGCATGGCCTCTTCTAAGTTGGTAAAGTCACAAGCACCCCCAATGTCCCTTAAACTTGCCACGAAGTCATTAACATTCTCGCTATCCCTTGATCCCGACGGTAAAATTCGTGTTCTTAATGAGGCACGATACTTGTGGGGCGTAATGGGCTCTCAAAAGTTTCTCTAAATCGGGCCATTCCATTACCTTCAGCTCTGCTGCTCCCGCCAACGCTTCGCCATTTTGAAGACTGCGGACCGCAGTGCGTGAGAAAGACCGCCCTCTTCCGTCTCGGGATGCTGGCGAGATCGTTCCCCTCCAGGAACATGTGGAAACGATCCGCATACGATTCCCAGTCTTCCGTCGCCGGATCGAACGGTGCTGGGGGTGTTCAGCGCAGCCATCTCGCTCAGTTGCTTGTTCGTCGTGTCGTCTTCTTCTTCAGGGAAATCCCACCTTCGCGCCAGTGTTAAGTTTGCATGAAGAGTCAGACGCGAGGAGTTCCAGCAAAAGGCTTTATTAGTGACTACAGCTCGAATAGACCCGTTCTGGCTTGGCTACGGCTGCTTCTTATAGCCTGCAGCCGTAGCTGCCAGCCAATGGGAGTGCAGGGTTTCTTCCCGCACTATTTAAACCAATACCATTTGACATTTTACAAGAACAGTTCAAATAAACCAATAACATTCAAACCTACATACATAACATAAAGGATTTAAAAAGCAGACATTATAATGTAGTAGAATAGCTAACATAAAAGAACAACAGGTATCACTAGTATAATCATCAGTGGATAATCTTAATATATGAAGAATCTAACCTGTTTGGGTGACATATATATTCTTTTCTCAACTGAATAGTCTGCAAAATTAATAGCATGTCAAAATACATTCAAAGCAGTCTTCTTGTATTCAATTTTTATGCATTGTGAAAGATCTTGTGGTACAATAGATAAAAATGTACCTGACAACATGTGAGAATTGACTTGAAGTTTCATCATATCAATGATATTTGGTAGGTAGCCTTCAATGAAATTAATCTAATGTATCCAAACCTAATATATTATATAAATTTATTTTTTTATGAACTCTTGAAAGCTAGGTGACAATAACCGTAAAGCACCATTATGGATGCCCAATGGTCAGAATAATTATACCTATAGTCCAGCACATATGCATGATATTAAATTAGTGGCATAACATGAAGATTATGTGAGTTGTTCTTCCATGCTCCAAAAGTTTTGACAATAATAATTTTTTACATGTTAGACTTTAGAGCAAGCTTGGAGACTCCTGTTTCTCAAATTAGTGTTTGCCCAATTAGATGTCCTGTAGATGTATTAGGAAAGATTTTTTGACCAGCTCACAGTTGAACGATGTTCAATTTAGGGTTACTTCTTTGTTGGTGTCCACATCTTAACTTCTCTTGCATCAATATGATGTTGACTTTGCAGGAGGGACAGTCTCTTGTTCAGCAACCTGGTATGGCAAAGGCCAATGTGGTGCAGTGCAAAGTTTTCAGACCTTGTTCTACAAAGGCCAGAGGAGAAATGTTACCCCAGACCTGCTTATGGCATTGCTAGAATGCTTAGGAATGATATTTCTGTCCTATTCCATGTATACATAGAAGGAACCTATGGCTTCCATGTGGGATTGGACTGACAATCTTGAATTAGCTGCCTGTTTGACTGTCTTTATAATCTCAGGAATATCCTGGCTTTCAGTCAAGTAGTTTTCTTCAAAGGAAGCTGTGTGAGCCTTTTAAATACCATGATGGCCTCAGATGACAGTTCTACAGTTAGACCAGCAAGGTGGATGATATTGAAATCCCACTTGTATAAAAGGCACGACTAGATTTTGCTGCAAGATTGTCCCTTAATTTCAACATTCTTGAATGATGGAAAAAATATATGCTTCATATTAGGGAAAGGTGGGGGAATGGAGGGAGAAAATTTATCTGAGGAATTGCAGCAAGGTAATAATGTACCTCAGGAAATCTGCCTCAGAGAACGATACTTCCAGATGGTCAGAATACATGATGGTTTGTTGATAGGCTGTTTATGGCCATTTTGCTATGCTGTAGCCATAATAATTAGAAAGGAAGATACAAAGGTAGAATGGCAGGTGCATTTGTGGTGACATTTATAATGGGGTGTCAAGGATAAATAAAAATGACAGCCACTCAATGCAACATTGAGGATGTGCAATAAATGAAAGCACAACCATTTCAGTGTTAGAAAAAGGTGGCATGTGAAGAAAACGAATATCTGGCTTGTATTCAGAGATTCTTTATAGCACCAGGTCCTTATACTGATACAGATATGGACAGCTTCCTAAAGCTCTTCCCCTTTTCTGGATGCTTTAGGTCAGCCCTGACTCCAGGTAACTATCTGGACAAGTCCTTGCAGTTTTCTTGGCAATATTTTGGAAGCAGTTTACCATTGACTCCTTCCTAAGTCTGAGAGAGAATAATGGCTCAAGGTCAACCAGCTGATTTGGAGCCAAACGTGTGACTGGAACTCACAATCTCCCAGGTTCTAACCCAAGGCCTTAATCTCTGCACCAAGCTGGCTCCCTTAAAATTTACACATTTGTACCTGATTTCTTTCTTCCTTGGTTTTCATGTGTCAGCAAACTTTGCTTGCACTGATGGGCTGAACTTTGCTGCCCCCTCTCTCTTCTGACTTTCAGGCCTGATTTAAATTTAGAATCTAACATTTGATTTCTGTCAGCACAGCTGACATGATATAATACGTCACTGAGAAGAGAAAGCACTTGGGAGCTGGAAACTTCTTCTGCCTGAATTTGATTTCTAGACAGGCATAGCAGACTTCTAATCTAATTTCAAGGGCTGCACAAGCAATTTTGTCTGCCTCTTCCTTGCTTCTTTTAAAGCTGTACTGCATGTCTCTCTCCTTTCACACACACACACACACACACACACACACACACACAACTTTCAATCCAGTCCAACAGAAATGTAGGGGCAGAGGTTTTTCAGTTTAGGTGTCCTCTTCATGTAGGAAAAAAGGGTCCATAATCTTTCATCAGTGCACTGAATATGTTGTTTGCATCTTTGCAGCTGAGCACAGTGTAGGATGCTATATAACAGAAGTGAGACCAGATGATGTCATAGCTTCACTCCATGTCTTTATGAGTGAAAGGAAAGGCACAAAGAACACTCATTTCATTTTAACATAATCATGATTTTAAAAATATGCTTTGAAACTCTAACTAGTATGCAAACAATATCTCTTTGATATTCAATAAAGCAGCCCAACCTTTTCAAGTTTCTAAAAAAAGATGTAATTGCTTTAAGAAGCACATATACTTTAATGTATGGATTTCTTAAAGCATCATTGTCATCATCATTATCACCATCTTTTTCTAAAATGTAGAAGCCTGAAAAAGTAGTTCAGCTATTTTAATAAATAGCAGAGATGTATCAAATGAGTCCTCTCACATGGTCTGAATCACTTCGTTTTTGAATCATTTTTAAATATGCTGTCTGAGAGGCATTTCCCTCTCTCATATTTCTCCTTAATTTTGGACAGTCATAGAGAAGCGGGATGGAAATAATATAAGCAAACAGATAAAATAAGTATAGTTTTTTTTTCCAGCCAATGACTTTCGTACTGTGAAAATGATTTTAATGAAATTTAAGTAGGATCATAATCCTGAATGAGTATATTAAATATACAGTTTCTGCTCCATGTTTCACATACAGCATTTGCAATTGTGAGTTGACAAGTAAGAAAGTCTTCCCTTAGGGTTAGACTGTGAAGGGAAAATGGAAAAAGAAATATTCTGTGTACATAAATAATATTTCTGATTATATTAGCTTTGGACCCTTTGATGAGAAATATGATTGTCAAGTTTGCTTCTGTAAAATTGGATTATACCAAAAATACAGAATGTTTAAATATGTTTATGGGTAACCAAAAATACAAAACAACTCAGTTCCAGCTAACCATGTAGTAATATTATGTTTGAAATAATAATGTGGCTACATATTTAACTGGTGAATGATATGAAATTGAAGAATGTTACAGGCATTTTTTGATCCCCAATTGTCTTATTTTTATTTTTGCATTGTCAAGCATATTATAAAAACTGAAATTACAGAAAATACACAAAGAACATGAAAATGATATGCAAACAGTATAAAGCTTTCCATAGAAAAGAGCAGAATCATTAAGAAAAATATGAAGAGAGATAATTGTAAACAGCTATAGCTATAACATAAAGTATCTTTATTCCAAATACAAGTCTTAGTTAAATTTACAAAACAAAGAAGTATGTATTGATTCCAGGATGGTGAATTGGGAACATACCCCAAATGTACTGCCTTAGATGTGACATTTTTTCACTGAGACATCAGAGTGAAAAGATAAGGTTGTCTGTGGATTTATTGGAGTTGGCAAATTTAATTATTGTGATGATGATGGTGAAAATAATAATGATGATTATATCTATTCAGTTGTGTCCAACTCTTGGTGATTCAGTGGGTCTTGCTCTATCTACATCTTCCAATCTTGCATTACTTTGAGTTTTTCTGTGCTCTGGATGGTGTCAGCTTTGATGATACCACTATGTTCTTTGGTGGCATGGTTTCCTTTTACTGCTAACTGTTCCAGACAGAATTCTTTCCCCAATGAGTATCCCTGCATGACATGGCCAACATAACTGAAGCACAGTTTTGTGATTAGCTTTTGTATAAGTATCAAATTGCCAAGTCACATTCTTTGTAATTAACAGGCCCAGTATTGTTTCTTGCTCTGTAATATGGAAACTACTGCATAATTGCTATCAATCATGCTCAAATCATGAGGAAATGATAGCATATTTTGTGGAAAATATTTTTTCTTCTTCAGGCTACTCCATAAGAGGGTGGTGTACAATTTAATGTACCATCCCCTAGTTTTCCAGAAAATTCATCTTTTGAATTTTGAATTCAGCATTTTTTAAAAAAGTCTGAAATGGCTTCCTTCCACCTTTGAATATTTCATCAGAAAAGAATTTGAGTTTGCTATACATTTTTTGAAGCTGCTCGTCTGCATCCTGGAAGCTGCCAGGTTTCAGCTAAAAAAAAATTATGGAGGATGAGTTGAATGTGAAAAATGTATTCTCAGTTGCAACTCAGTTTGACATATGTTCAGCATATGAAACTCATTAAGCCATATTTTTGTTTTTCTTCTTAAAAGAAAGGATTCAATTTGCTCAAGTAGATATCTTTCCAGTGTACTGATAGACAAAAGATGGCACTTCTGTGCATGTGTATGTGTAAGTCTGGGCAACCTCAAGTGCATGAGAATACAGTCTGAAATAATTGGAGAAGTGTAGAATCAATTAAAGAGCACAAGGGAAATCAATGTAGGAGATTTTGAAGTAATTTTTTAGAAGGGGACTTATATAGTTTGCTACATTATGTTTTGCAAGATAAATTAGTTTCTCTAAAGGCAGATGAGGAATTTTCTTTATAGGATTCTTCTGACAGGTAGAACTTTAACATTCTTTTCCTGATGAATTACAACATAATTTGCAAGGCAACTGGCATTCACACTGATGCTGTATGTGTGATCACACTTGTGAACATAATCCATGATGGCAAGAAGAGGTGTTTATGGCTACAATTCTATAGCCAATTATCTAAGTAACTTACGTCTATGTATAGATGCATCACAGTTAATAACAAAATTAAATGCATGCACACACACACGTTGTTAAGCTGGGTGATAGAAGAGGCAGGAGACTGATTCTTCAACTAACAGCTCTTTATTCTGTAGATCAGTACAACCCAGTGTCTTGCCTCTCCAACAGCTCACCCTTTTATAGGGACCTGAGTGAAGTCTTCGTTCCTTGGCTTCACTCCTTATTAGAGTATTCAATACACATATACATATATCTCTCTGTATATAAAATCACATGTACATAAAAGCTGACTTTCTTTCAGACAACTTTATTTAAGAATGTTTAACAGCTAAATCACCAACATTTCCATCTTTTCTTTCTACAGCTCTTAATGGCTTATTGAATGGATAATGCACACTCAAAGATATCATTTATGCTTCTAGCACTAGGATATTAAAATCTGTGAATGATAGCTGACTGGACTGAAAAATGCACTAATGAAGCCAGAGAAAGTATTACTCTTCCCCTTACACTGGGGTGAGCAATGTTTTTAGAACTAGGGACCATACTTTTTTTTTGAAGAATTTTTAAGGACTCATGCAGCGCTGACAACATTAGTGTGGGCAGTGACATGAAAACCTTGCAATTATGGTAAATGTATGCATTTTTGTAAGCGATTTCCTGAACAAATACATTTTAAAAATGATAGTGCTGAATTTAATATATGCATTTTGTGTTTCCTAATTCCTAACATACACATTTTTGCATTTTAATGGAACTGCATTATAATATTCAGACAAATTCAATTTTGAAAGGTGTATGAATTTCTGTGTGAAATTAAGAGGAGTCCTGTCCTATCTTAATTTCAGGACTATTTCAGGTCCTGTCCTATCTTGATTTCTAGACTAATACTTAAATATAAGAACTGACAGTTCTAGTTGTCCAGCTTCCAGGTTTTCAGGAGCAATATGAACAAACCCTAAACCATCTGAAGGTGACATGCAATTTGTGTACTTCTGGAAAGAGAAAAATCTGACTTCTGTCCATAGCATATAAGACTAAGCAACTTGATGACAATATTGCGGTGCAAAAGTAGACATTCATGAGCCCAAGTATTTCTTGGTTTGACAATCCCGATGGAAATTCTGCACTTATCTGTCTGCAGGCTTTAGGGAAAACTGAAGAACAGGCATTCCTGTAAGCTGCTCCATTCTTGCTATTGCAATCTTTGGTGCACTGTAATCACACAATTACTGTGCCATTAAAATGTCATATTCGTGGAAACCCATATAAACAAAGCATTAACAATTGCCAGAAAATTGTAGTCTTTACTGCTAATGACCTGCTCTTTCTCCCCCTTTCCTTCTAAGTCTTGATTTAAAAGGCAGACACAGATGCATATCACTGATATGAGAACATTCCAATTTTTAATGGGCTGTCACAGTGTGAGACTTTCTGTTCTTTTTCCTATTTGTTTCTAGTTTAAACCACAGGTGCTTCTGTGGAAGCTACTTAGTGAATTGGTAAAGGAAGAAGCAGCTGCTGTCTGTGTATCTTCACCACTGGGGGAGGATGTCAAAAATCTTATGTCGAAATGACTTGTTTTTGAAGGGGTGTGTGTGTGTGTGACTTAGTACACAGATGGCAACATTAGACAATGTGTTTTGATTCTTCGAATGAAGAATGAAAACACATTGTATATTTATCCTATAAAGCAACACTTCTTACTTTTAATTAAGGGAAGAGGGAAAAGGAGATCAGAGAAAAGGGAACTGAGTTCAGTCCACCAAATTAATTTCTGATTCATCAGGGCCGGCTTCTATTGTAAAATAATAAATCTTATACTATTAAATCTTTATTTTGTCCTGTTTAACACATTCCTAAGGGGCTTACTGTTAATTATTTTTCAGATTATAGCTAATCTGACAGTTTGATGTATCCTTAGTTTGTTTTTTCCTTCTTGATGAGATTTTTTTAAAATGTGTTTGCTGTTATTTTTCACCGAAGAAATGATCAAATACAAATTTCCTCGGTCATCAGATGAATTATATCTATCAGTGTCAGTTTTAGCTTCTCCAGGCAATAGGTTCAATCTAGTGTGTGTGTGTGTCTTTGTTTGTGTTTATTAGTCAAATTTATATAGCTACCCAAGCTACTCAAGGGGAGTCCCATGTGCATTGCAATAGTCCAACTGTGAGGTGATCAGGGCATAAATGACCCTTGATCCAGGAATGGGAGCAATTGATGTACAATATAAAATTGTGCAAAGGTCCTCTTAGCTACGACTACCATCTTCTCCTTGAGCAAGCATTGTGAATCCAGGAGGAGCCCTGCAGATTGCACATAGAGTCAGTTTGGGGCAGTGCAATCATGTCCAAGACCAGTGATGATGTAGTTCTAGAATCAAAGGGTCCTGGTACCTGAAGCCATTCAGTCTTTCTGAGGTTTAGTTGAAGCCTGTTGTTCCCCCTCTAGGTATTTGTGTGTATGTGTGCATGTAGTTAGAAATGTAGAAGCTGTCCAACTCCAGAATTACTGAGTGGCTGAGTGGCAGCAAGAACAGAAAAAAACAGGGCATAGGAGAACAGCCAAGTTTTAAAAGACCTCTGAAATGTAATCAGGGTGGGAGCCAAACTAATCAGGGGGGCGGGAGAGGGTACATTCCAGAGGGAGGTGGATGGCAGAGAAGATATACTTCCTACAGTAGGTCCCAATAGATAGCATTGCTTGATTGACTGAATCTGAAGCCAATTAACTGTTCTTCCTATTTGGACAGGAATCATGGAGATAGGTGGTCCTTCAGATAACTTGAACTTATAGCATGGATATCATGATATTATGGGTGATAACAGAATCTTGAAGTCCAAGGCAGCTCACAAAACAGAGGTATCCCATGGGCATTCTGAGGCACACCCAACAGTATCCATGTTGCTGCTTTCTGAACCAGCTAGAGCTTCCAAGTACTCTTCTGAGTGGTTTTCAAGGACAGTTCCATGTAGAACTGTTTATGATGTAATTTTGATGTTTGATATGGAAGTTTACTTATGAAATCAATGAGTATCCATGCTTATTGCATGCTTTTCATCAAGGAAAATCTGTGTATTTTGAGGAAAAAATATTTGATGGCAGATAGAAATATTTTTCCCCCTTGAAAACTTGCCCATGTGTGGGCTTTGGTGGGTTTCATCTTATAAACCAGAGCCATATAAAGAAGGGGGATGGTTATTACCTCTACAGCTAGCAGATGTGACATCAGTGTGTTTTATAAGTCAAAGGGATCTGAAACCCATGTGAGATAGGAAAAAATGTTCAGTTATGTGCCTGACTAGCCTATCCTCAACTTCAGTAAAGCGAATCTAGTTTTCTCCTGTGTCTCAGATGGCTATGTGCTCTATAAGAGACCCTAAGAAGTCAACAGTATATCTGATTTAATGTAAAAAGTGCTCAGGAATAGAGACTTCAGGGGTTATGGTACTCTGTTGTGGTTGGTTATGTTAGAATAGTTCTTACAAAAATAAAGTGTTCGAAATCTATTCAGGGTTTTATCATTTATTGTCTATAAATGTCACTAGCTACCTGAGCACTTTTACTTGCCTGACAGATATCATCTGCCTCAGCGGATAAGAAAGCTAGAGGGAACATATATTTGTTTGTATGTATTGTTTTAGCTTTGTTGTATGCCACCCAGATATATTTGCTTGTGAGATGGGTAGCCATATAAATATGATGAATTAATAAACAAATATGATTAGGATCTATTTTTCCATTGCTGCAGAAACTAGAATCTGAAATAAAGGATATAAAATATAGCCAGCTATGTTTCATTTAAATATAGGGGAAAACTTCCCATTAATAAGATCTGTTCAATAGTGGAACTGTCAATTTATGGTGGATGTGGGTTCATCATCTGTGGAGGTTTATAAGGAGAGGGTAGACAGTTGCTTCTCATGGGTGGTTTTCTTGTCTGCTACAAAGGATCAGATCAGATAATGCTTATGGTTTGTTCCAGTTCTACAGTTCTGTGATTTTATATGT
The DNA here is from genome assembly GCA_009733165.1 of Naja naja. Classification (NCBI taxonomy): domain Eukaryota; kingdom Metazoa; phylum Chordata; class Lepidosauria; order Squamata; family Elapidae; genus Naja; species Naja naja. The sequence goes on from CM019148.1 coordinate 60,100,756, forward strand.
GCAACTAGCAACATCACTATTACCACTGCTTCTGCTATTACTACTGATTGATAGACACATATGCAAAATGAACAGATGAATAGATTAGTACCCAGCAACTTGCAATCAATATTAAATTCACATAAAATGCTTTTGTGGTGTGCATACCCTTCTCTTCTCAAAATGCTATCTCACAATCAAGGAAATTACAGCTGACTTTTATGTGATTGCTACATTCACACATTTAATTTCTCCAGCTGACTTAATTTTTCTCCATGAATACATCCCCATAAAACTGAACTGATTTTCTAGAGAGAGAAAAATAAAGTGCGCACACGTAATAATGGATGCAGAGAAATGTTGCTCCCATAGTAATAAATTTCTTATTTATAACAAGAGGTAGCAAAGCTCTGTAGTTTATTGTTTTAAAGCCCTGCCTGTATTGGATTTTACTACCAATCTGAGAGATGTAATATGAACCTGACATGTGTTGTATCTGCTGACAACATCTGGGAATAGGTGCATGCAGTGAAGCATAAGTTTATCTGAAAGATGTGTTAGTTTGAAGAAGGATATAGTTCTTACATTCTGTTTATGAGTGTTTGCAGAGAGCTTTATAAAGCTATGCGCAGTACTCATACGACCTGAGATGACCTTGCTCTGGTTCCCTGATACACATATATGAGTGAAGATTTATAAGTAAATTTTTGCCCAAGCAGAATTTTTGTAAGATTAACATTTTTTTAAAGTGAAGACACTGAATTAATATGAAGTTCCAAAGCTTAGCAATGAGTGATAGCTCTACTGTGTTTTCATTTGTCTCCTTGCTTGGAAACATTATTGCTGTTAGACAGTTTTAAGTAGATGGGATCTCTGAACTACATATTCAACGATGCCTAATTGCTTCGAAGGATATGAGAATATAGGTGGAGGACAATGGAGACTGAATTTGACTGAGCAAGGTTGTAAGCTTATGTTCAGACCTAATCTATGGGGTGATAAGAAGAGCAAAGTGCTCTTACTTTTTCTCTTGCTCTGTATTGGCAGTTTTTTTTTTCCCAGTGGCTTTTATCCGGGTGGATATTTTGCTTTTGAGCAAGAGCTATCCTTTGGAGTTTGCATCTGGTTGCTATTTCTTCTTTATTGTAAGATTATATTAACAGAATCTTGCAAGTCAACAAGTGCATTTCTCCCTTGATCCCTTTATTGTTGTAAACTTTTTCTGATTTTTATTACCATGTATTGTTGGGTTCCATTTTGTGCGCCTCTGAGTGTCAATTTATATTTTTGGGAAGATATAAATGTGATTAATAAATACATTACTTTAGATATCTTCAGCTTTATTGTTCTGGCTAAAATGTTGTTTTGGAATATTGTTGAATCTCCACAACTATAAAGTTTGTAAAAGGTAAAACTGCTTGTATTTCATTTCTGAGTTACTAGTGAGATATGATTCCTTATGTGTTCAGCTGTACAAGTACATGAATATCCTTAAACTTTTATGAGATATAAGTTTTAAAAGGCATAATCTTTTAAGTTAATAAAAAAGATAACCTAGAAGAAGAAATGGATGAACCATTTGGGGAAGAATAACACTAAGTCTTAGGAAAGTAAAAATTGTTTTTTCTTTACGTAGGATTGAGTGTGGGATAAACTAGAACTCTCGTAGTCACATTAAGATCTTTGCTTAAAGTTTGTTTGTTTGTTTATTTATTTTTTATTTATTTCAAGCGATTGTATTTATTTTATTTATTTATTTATTTATTTGACTTGTATGCCGCCCCCTCTCCAAAAGGACTCGGGGCGGCTCACAGCTGAAAACCACACAATAACTTAATTAGTTAAAACCGTATTAAACAACCAAGTCAAATTTAGCATAAAATGCCCCAATCTAAAACAAAGTCAATCCCCCCCCACCCTAGGAGGTCAGCACAGCCCGGACTGTCCAAATAGCCAGGTCTTTAAATCATGACGGAAGGTGCGGAGATTATAAAATAATTATAAGAGATTATAAGATTATTATAAGATAATAGGTATAAGTATAAACATAGTTATGAATACATGAAATGGATACATATAAGAAAAATAAAGAAACAATAGGACAGGGATGGTAGGCACGTTGGTGCGCTTATGCACGCCCCCTACAGACCTCTTAGGAAAGTGGTGAGGTCAGTAGTAGACAGTCTAAGGTTAAAATTGTGTTGTAATCTATTGATATTGTGAATTCTCCCTTTGAAGAAAATAAGAGCTATTGTACTTGGCTGTGTGAACACACCACATTCTTTAATGCAAAATGTAGTTTTATGTTTTGAACAGAAATATAATATTGCTGTTCAAAATGATTAATTTTGAGTGGCAAAATCTCTATGTTTAATTTGACTGATTGTACATAAATGAGTTATTGCAAAATGTATTTTTATTTTAATTCTGACAGCTGGTGAAACTGATTGTTCCTTTGGAATGGTAAAGATTTTCCTTCTCCTTTATTGAGGCTGTTCCTGATCCCCCAAATTCCTTATTAACTCACTGATTTACATAATTAATGCTGCCTATTAAACTGCAGCATTGAAAAAAATGCTCTGGTTTCTATGAAAAAAATATTGGAAATACATGAGAGAAAATGAATACAAAATAAGAACTTTGTAGAAGACAAATAAAAAGGGAAATAGAATACTGGCTTGATCCTTCTCTCGTGCATGCTAATATGTAACTTAACATGAGATAGATTATCTTAAATTACATTTGGATTTCTGCACAGCGGTTAAATAAGTCCCCAGGCAGAATTAAACTTGAGAGAAAGAAGACATAACACTTGGTGGAAATGTTATAATGAAGATCTTATCTAGTAATCCATAACTGGTCTGCTATCCTAGATGGCGAGAAAGGATTACTCGCTTCAGTATATAATTGTACCTTTCCCGATATCAGTAGTCAAGGAACAGTTAAGCTGTGTGTGTTGGTTTGAATGACAATTATGAGTTCAGAACAATCATAGCAATTTGCTGGGTTATCTGAAAGTCATTGAATATAAACTCCTATATTGAGTTTGCTCTTCTATTCCACAAAATTATCATGTGGAGATTAACCTGTAAGTTATTTGAGAGAGGCAAATAAGTTGAAATGTACATTTAGGAATGTCATATGTGGTTTAGTGGTTAAGGCATTGGACTAGGAACACAAAAACCTAAGTACAAGAGTGGCTTTGGAAGAATTTATCTCATTGAGTTGTGGTTGTAAGAAAAACCTGGAAAAGGGAACAAGGTGTGTGTGTGTTTGTGTGTGTGTGTGTATGTTTGTACGTGCACGCACCTTTGAACTAAAGAAAGGCAAGATATAAACTTAATAAATACATTAAATAAATGATTTGTGTTTTTTCTTACTTTGTTCCTTTGAAACACAAAAAAAGAAAGCATACATTGGAGCACACACAGAAATAAGTATTGAATTACCCTTATGTTTTGCCCTTCAGAAAGGTTGACTAATTCATTCATCTTTCCTTTGGCATACCAGTTAAAGTATTTGCTCTTCTAAATAGATGTGCGTTTATTTATTTTTGCTTGTAAAGTTTATATTCAATCTTTGTAGCAAACACTGGTCTTCCCAAAGCAATACAGTGCAAATAGCAACATTAACAAGACAGTTAAAATGTATGGTAAAACATTAGTTACAATTCATTCCAAGTTAAGCATTTTAAAACTGATTTGATTAATGGGAATTAAGCCACATTTAACTTTGTTACTAAAATAAATATAAGTATAATGTGTTTACCTTTGGTAGGATTATTCCCACTTAAAAATAAATGTTTTAGTTTTATTCTGACAGTTGCTTGAAAAAAATATGGTGCCTGATGTCTGTCTGCAGGTTTCATAAATTCTATGAACCTTCAGCATTTTTAGGATTTACTTGATGCAGCTCCTCTTGATTTTCTACTTCACTGATACATTGTGTTTTACAAGATGTGTTAAAACAAGAATCAACTCTGTTATTTACACAATATTACCAAAGGCTAGCAGATAAGTTGTATGTAATCTTTCTGCTTATAAGTGGAGGGGATGACCAGGCTGAGCCCAAGGGAGGATCAAACGCATCATAAGTCACGAGTCCCTGCATACCCACAAGAGATTTAAGTCTAGTTCCACTTGAATTCCTCTCTTATCGCCCGCTCATTATCACCCGGTTGGTCAGATTAATGTCAAGCATCGTGGGGGAAATCAGGAGATTTAGGCAGTCAAATGAGTATAAAGATTTATTGCAAGTTTAAATTCTCTGCCAGAATTGTACCAAACCAACTGGCTGTTAAGGGAAATGAGCAGGAGATAAGAGAGGCATTCAAGGTGGGCTGGACTTAGATCTCTTGCAGGTGAGCAGGAACTTGTGACTTACGATGAGTTTGACTCCTCCCTCGGGCTCAGCCTGGTCAACTCCTACAATAGGTATCCCATTAGAGTGGAATGGCTTAAAAAGTGAATGGTTTTAATAATATTATTCATGGGATAGGATGTCCCAAAGGTTCTTTTTCAAGAGGCAATTGGGCTTTCTTGTTTTTTTTAATTACATTTATATGCCGCCCTTCTCTGAAGACTCAGGGCGGCTTACAATTTTTGGGATACAACCCAGTGTGCTCAGCAATACTTTGCAGCACACACCTTGCAGACAGCTGGTCATTTGCATTCTTTTGGAGAGTTGTTGAGGCCACCTGGAGGTTAATCTGTGTTGTCAGAATGCAAATGACCAGCTGTCTGCAAAGAGTACAACTCTTTCCATTCCCTAACGTGCAGTCAGAGCTGAAGAAGCTTCTTAGATGAAAAGTTAAATGTCTTCAAAGAAAAACAAGAAAGTCCAGTTGCCTCTTGAAAAAGCATCTTTGGGACAACTATGACCTGGACTGAGAATCACCATAGACAATGGGATAGGATGAATCCAGACAGTGGGTCAATTTAGAACCATTGGTTCAAGTTAATATCAAATCCTGATTATTTTCATCTGTGACAGTAGAGGCAATTAGGAAGATATAAGAATGAAGATGACATAGTGACAGTTCATATTTATTCTCGCTGTCAAATGTGTGCATCAATGAGTCAAAAAATGATCCCTTCTATTATAAACTTGCCTTGGGATATGAAAACAAGTCATAGCTTTTCTGCCTTTTGCAAAATTGCTGGTAATAAAATTGAGATATAAAAGCTGGACAAATAAGAAGTTATCAAGTTTACATCCAAGATGAAAACTCTCAGGCATGCCTACTGTTACTATAACTATTTATAAACAAGAAATATTGCTGTTGTAGACCTGATGGACATTTTGTTTAGTTTTATTAGTGAGATGTGAATTACTCTGATGCAATGAATATGTGTTGAATAGGCTGGCTTTCCTTATCAAACAATCGTATTTTGTTTCTTCCTCAGTCTAGGACCCAAATGCAGTAATTTACTTTTCCTTTTAGGAGGAACAATTTGTAGCCACTCATTATTACTCATACAGGAGAAGGTAAAGCTTGTGCCTGATCTGAGGCTATCAGTGGAACTGGGGCTCTGCTTCTCTTTGAAAACTGTAATGCATGCACAGAGCCAAGGTAACATAGAAGTTAAAATACTAGTCATGGATTGGGGAGTCTCTGTTTCAAGTCCCTACTTGACCATGGAATTCAAGGGGTGATTTTGAATCAGTCATTCATTCTCAGGCTGCTCTGCAGCATATATTTGTTGAGAGAAATAAATTTAGAAGTGACCTCCAGATTAGCATCTGGAGAATGATGGTAATGATAAAGTGTGATAATAATATGCATTGCTGAATGATTACTAATATGCATGGGCTGATGATGGAAAGATTGAGTTCTTCCTCCTTTGGAACATATTCTGTGCTGATCATCAAGGAGATAAAGCATTTTTCCGATATTCCACCAGTCTGCTGATTTGTCTCTGCATAATCTTAAACTATCAGCTCCATATCATTCTGAGTTATCTATGGTTCAACTTCTTTTTAAATACAAAGGCTCACATAAAACAGGAAACAGCAAGCAAATTCAGGATCAGTCACAAAGGGCTCATATGCTTGTACACCAGTGGTGGGATTCAACATTTTTTATTACCGGTTCTGTGGGCATGGCTTGGTGGGCGTGGTGTGGCTTGGTGGGCGTGGCATGGCTTGGTGGGCATGGCAGGGGAAGGATACTGTAAAATCTCCATTCTCTCCCCACCCCACTAACCTGCTTTCCAGCTCCATTCTCCTGTGCAGGGCAACAAAAGAAGACTCAGCCGATCAGCTGGGACTTGGGACTAGTTCAAAGAACTGGCAAATACCACCTCTGACTGGCCCCGCCCCCAGTCAGAGGTGGTATTTGCCGGTTCTCTGAACTAGCCAAAATTTCTGCTACCTGTTCTCCAGAACTGCTTAGAACCTGCTGATTACCACCTCTGCTGTACACGAAAGCTCAAAGTATGGGGAGCAAACAGGGAGGACTTGAAGTCCTAGTACATGAGGGCAGATATTATATTGTTGCTATTACTGAAATTTGCTGGGATGGAACCCATGATTGGAATATATTACTGGGAGAATATAATTTGTTCAAAAGAAACAGACTCAACATAAGAGGAAGAGGATTTGCACTGTATGTAAAGAATTACTATAGCTGTACAGAAATATATGATAGCAAGGGTGAAAACCTTGTTGGGTAATATTAGAGGTAAAAGCAATGATGTTGTTACAGATGTTACTATAGAGCATCCAACTGAGCATAAGAAATAGATGAACCTTTTGCAAATTAGTTACCTGAAGTGTGCAGGAAACACACAACATTGTAGTAATGGGGGACTTTACCCTGAAATCAACTGGGGATCAAAGTCTGCAATGAGTGGGAGATCAAACAGGTTCCTGTTAAGTCTAGCTGATAATTTTATCCTCCAAAAGATGGAGGAAGGAACTAGAGGGTCAACTATACTGGACTTAATTCTAACTAATAGCGATAACATGGTTGAGGGAGTGAAAGTAATGGGAGCTTTGGGAGAGAATGAACATGTCATACTAGAATTCACCATAATGTAGGCAAAGGAAACTGAACAAAGTCAGTCTAATGTTTAGGAAAAAGTGAGACTAAAAGACTGTTCTTTAGCATGATTTATTAGAAGTTTTTCTTGTGCACTTTTCCATCTAAATTCTCAGTCTCAGTAGTAGTATTTTATAGATACTCTGTGAAAATCAGTTAAACTCAACCATCAACAACAACAAAAGAGAAAAATCAAATATAGCTACTAGAAGGAGCAAGCTTCTAGAGAAAATGTGTAGGCTCGATTGGATCCAGAGTTTAAGGACAGTGAAGAATTTATTTAAGTTCACCACCTAATAGATACCAAGAAATCAAAGTGATACTTGGAACTTCTTCATAGCGGTCTGAAATAAAATACCATTAATATTTATTCTCTGGTTTTGTACAAGCAATGCTCCTCTCTCTGCAAGTTGTTGGTAGCCACATGAAAGTGGATTTTTCTCTCCTGGAATGTTTCTTATACTTTATAGTATGCAAACATTTTGATTCTTTTTACTGTGGTTTTTGTATAATAGATCATGGCTTTGACTTTTTTTGGATTGAAAGGATCAATTGCTAATTACATTGGTCTTTTTTATAAGTGGGACAGTTTTTGTCCTCTCCAATGGATATCCTTGGTTTGTGAATTATTTTATACACATTGAATTTTAATTTATATACATTATATTTCTTCTATTTATGTGTTATATAATCTGGACATAATACAGGAAAAAAACTATCATGAGAATACATACAAAAATGTATATAGATTAGTGTTTCCTAATCTTCACAAAATCTGGAAATGCAAAAATTGAAAGGTAATTACATTCAGGTCTACAGTTAGGTTAGGAAGTAGAAATTAGGCTGTGTCATATAAAATGTGACAAAAACAGATTTCTTTCCCAATCCTGTTTGTGGCTATGTTCAAAATGTCCCCTGAATTGATTCAACAGATTTACGTGCATTCGATCTTCAGCTGATTAAATTTGAGTTATGTTAACCTCAAACATCAGTATAATGCATTCTATTTTGCAGCCACAATCATATGCCAGAATGCAAAACAGTGACCGGCCCTCAAAATGCAAGATGAATCTGTGTGTACTTTCTTTAATTTAAAGGGGGAAAAATAGGTATTTTCAAATGCATAATCTTATTTTTGAAATGATGATGTTCTATATGAATAAGAACATGATAACTGTCATATTTGTATATTATTATATTATAAATATTTAGTTTTAAAAACCCTATCTTTGTTCAAAGCAGTCCAAGCAAGTTAAGTTATAAAGAAAAGAAAAGTGTGACCATTCAGTTTCAACTTTTTATTTTCCTTATGGAATCTATGTTTATGCATGAACAGGATTCCGACATTGATTGGGATGATCTTTGGGATCAATTTGAAGAAAGAAAATATCTGAGTGTTCGGAGATGGAAAGGTGGAGAGGACCCATATCGATTGTATGCCTTTAACCAACGGGAGAGTGAACGGATGCCCAGTGACCGTGCCATCCATGATACTAGGCACCACAGGTTTGGTATCCTATTTTCTTAGTTGCATATTGTGCCTTGATTGGTCAAGTTAAGTCCCTGGGATAGAAACCAGAAGACTGTGAGTTCCAGTCCTACCTTAGGCATGAAGACTATCTGGGTGACCTTGGGTCAGTCACTCTATCATCCAAACTCAACTCACAGGGCTCTTGGTGGAAAAATAGGAAGAGGAGTAGGAGTAGGAGTATTAGGTATGTTTTCTGCTTTGAGTTATTTATAAAAATAATAAAGGCAGGATAAAAAAATATTTTAAAAGAGTGATTAGAGAATAGAGGACTTTGATCAAGCCATTCAGGGTGTTATGATTTTTAGTAGAGCGTAAAATGAGATTTTTAAAAAATGATTGAGACGATGTAGTTAAGAGACCAGGCTAGAAACTGGGAGACCATGACTTCTGGTACTGTTTTAGGCATAAAGTCAGCTGGGTGACTTTGGGCCAGTCATTCTCTCTCAGCCGTAGGAAAAGGGCAATCGCAAGCCACTTCTGAGAATGTTGCCTAGAGCAGGGGCCTGCAACCTTGGCAACTTTAAGCCTGGGGAACTTCAACTACCAGAATTCCCCTTTGCTGGCTGGGGAATTCTGGGAGTTGAAGTCTGCCAGGCTTAAAGTTGCCAAGGCTGGAGACCCCTGGCCTAGAGAACTGCAGAGATCAGTCCAGGCAGTTAAAAGTGCTTCACTATTCAGCACTGGAAAAACAGCATACTGTATGGCTCCATCTATTTCACCGAATTGATTAATATCAATTTACAGTTATGTGGTAAGCTTCCCAGACTAGTTGGCTATGAGCTGGGTGGCAAATACATTTCATAAATAAGTGAATAAATATAGATCAGCTGTGGATGACTGTAATAAATCATGGGCCCAATATATTGTTATATGTATGTTTGTAAATATATGTCTTGTATGTTTATTTTTGTAGCTTTTCTCTCTTTATAAGTTTGTGTTTTCTTTTCGTTTGATTATTTTTTGTATTCCATTAAATTTTTTTTTAATGACTTCTTCAACAGCATCAAAAGAATTTACAATTAGTTCTATTTTTGTGGTATTTCTGCTTTCTGGTAAACATTGCATAAAGTGAATTTATGCAAGTAAAATTATCACTTGATAAGTGAAGAACATGTCTTAGAATATATAAATGAACACGGATACAATATAATTAAAAATATCAGATTAAACTAAAATTTGCTCTGTTAATATAAAAGTGGCTTTTGGACAAGGCTTATATTGAACTGAATTAGCCATTTTAATGGCTATTTTTTCTAATTTGGTGAATTCCCCTCCCCCAAGATTCTAGTTCTGACCTCATCTGACCTCAGCAGACTTGGTCATCTCAATGCTCACCTAATTCTAGAACATTTATGAAGACCGTGGCTTAAACATACATTAATCATTGAAAACACACCAGGGGAAAGATAATTCTTCATAAAAATATACTATTGATCTGTAACAGAAAAAAAGTTACTGGTAGTTAATTGTATTCCTGCTGTTGTCATATTGTCCAAGAGATCAATCTTAGTCACATAACATATCTTATCTTAGCTCAATAATTTCTAAGTGTTTTTGTTCTTTGGGATGAATATCATTAGGATTCAGTAATTATTATTCAATAGTATATGAGAAGTTCATAATTTGGGATCACTATTTGCCTCAATTCCTCCATACCTTCCCTGAAAATAATGTGAGGAGTGGCTTTCTGCTCTATATCTTCTTAATGTAACAAGATTTTTTTAGAGTAAGTTACAATCATCCTTGTTTTACTGTTTCACTTGAAATGATGTATATGACTTTTCCAACAAAAAAAATTAAAGCATGGAAATTGGTAAGGTCTCAGAATGCCATCCTCATATGTATTTCCATATCTATGCTGATTTCTCCCCTAGATTACAATGGTTTACAGGTGTCAAACTCGTGCCATCACGTGACATTTTGTGATGATCTTCACTTTGTGGAGCTGGGATGGATGATCTATACTGTGTATTTTCTGTTTTGCATATTTCCAAGTGAGTTGAATATCTTTCACCTCTGAATCTGCTGTGTCAATCGTTCCCACCATATTTTTCTTTAAAAGGATCTGATAGCCCTTCTGCTTTGCTTGATCTCCAGAGGCTTGTGAATTGCTTTACATGGTTATGTTTTGACATTAGGAGAATGAACAAAGCATGTGATGTGATTGTTTCTTGCTCAGCAAAACTTTCCCAACTTTGGAAAGAAAATAACAGTAAACTATTAGGAGAAGACAAATTGACAACATCAAGATGTTTTTCATCAATGAGTTGCAGGTGACAGTTGTCTCCAGCTGCAGGAAAAATATAGTAGCTTTAGAAAGTAAAAACAAAAAATGCCTATTTGGATCCTTGTCTCTACAATATTTCCTTCCAAGTCATAGGTGTTTTAAAAAACAAATCCTTTACTTCCACTCTTCTTCAGTTATTGAGAAAAATCAGCTATTGAGTAGATTTTATACCTTGATTGTTTTACTTACAGAATATTCAACTATATATTTTTATTTACAATGTTTGTATACATACTTGGAATAACTATTAAGCAGATGTATAAGGTCATGTCATATATATATATGCTTCCTCAAATTCTGTTTGTCCTTTGGGTAGCTGAGCTACATCAAGATCTATCCAACAAGATAGTCACAATGGAAAAATTCAACAGCTAGCCAGAGTTAGCTGTACGTGCAAGACAGCCGCTCAGTTAGAACCCCATCTGTACAGTAGAAATTACTAAATTCTACCACATTTATTTTAAACTGCCATTGCATTAAAGCTCAGAAATCTTTAACAATGCTAGTCTGCTGTAGTCATTATCTTGAATAATTTTGCCTAATCTGCCACTTATGCAGTAAGAGCTATGCAGTAGCTCTCCGTATTCCTTCAGGGTATCAATGAATACGTGAAACACAGTATCTCTGAACAGAGCACATCGGGGTATCTTGCTGTTTACCTCCCAAATTTTGTTAAAAATGAATCATGCCTGCACATTTATGGTCTTTCCTATTGTTTATCCTTGAAAATATCTTTCCTCTCTGGAACTATGGCTTGTTTCCTCCCCTCTAAAAATAATTGCTGGTTTTTTATTCTAATGGAATAGAAGAACATCAAGATTGAGGAAAGTGATTCTTATGCAGGTGAGCAAGTCGTTGATATATACCTTTGAGCAGTTCTCAAGGAAGAAACACTTCATGCTTCTCCTGTCAGAGCACTGGTGAAGACAAGCTATGATAAAGGTTCAAGATGTATTAAATTGACTGTGAGCTGGGCAATTTAATTTAATACCTTTCAAGTGTGCTGTCATGTCCTGTAAATTTCATCACTATTTTATAAACATACATAATTTAATCATGATTAAGCACTTTGAATCCATAATATCTTATATTGCATAAATGACAGTATTACCAGGGTGCATACTAGAACCTCATAGCACATCTCATTGACAGATCCTGCTGAGCATTAAAAGTGTTTACGTTTGGCTAAACAGTGCACCTTATTTCCATTTCTCCAGTTTTATTCCTTAGGAAGGCAGCAATGTTTCTTTCTATTGTAGGCCACATTCAGGAAAGCATAAGAAAACAATTGCTTTGCTTACATTAGTTTAGCTGTCTGAGGGTAAGTCATTATATTAGGTTGAGAAATAGTCTTAAAAGTGGATTAAGAATATTATACTAACATCCATCCCAAACAGTCTTGCTGGGTGATCGTGGATTTGCTATTAAACTGGAGAGCAGTTAGCAGTGCAACATGGAAAAAACAATAATTTAAACTTGGTGCCATCTCCCTAAATCTGCATACAGGCCATGTCACATGTAGATCTGAGGTTGCTGCTGCTGCCCCCCCTCTGTATCATTTCCCTTATTGTTTTCAATGCACACATACGTATATTGTTGCATATGCTTCCCAGCCATCTTTATTGGTGCAGGAAGAGAAGCCCTGGATTTCATCTGCTATTGCTTTGTACGTAGAAGAGTTAAACTGGGAATTTTTCATATGATAACATTATTTTGACCTATATACCTAGTGCTTGGTATTTGACAACTGGACAGCCTAAATGGATTTTCCGTGTTCTTACCACGGTCAAAAGACTGATATTTCAGCACTGAAAAGATTAATGTATGGCTCCTTTCACTCGGTGGATTGAAGACTTGATTGTACTTGCTGCCTATGAGTGGATTTTCTATGGACATAGACTTTGTATGGACAAATATGAAATATGGGACTCATTTATACAAAATACAGTAGCTTAAATATATGACAGATATATAAATATATTAGAAACATATAGCAATAGCAATAGCTCTTAGATTTAGTGGTTTATAGCGGGGGTCCCCAATCTGTGGGCAGTGGCCAGTACCGGGCCATGGCCTATTTTCAATCAGGCCACCTAAGCGGCTTGCTAGCTCACGTGCATGCATGCACAGCCTGACTCAGATGAGTGGTGGGCACCAGCGCTCACAGCCCTACTTGCCCACTTTTCAAAGTAATAAAAGAATAAATTTAAAAAGTCTGGAATGACCAAAGACTACTCACTCTCACTGGGGCTAATGCTAATCACACACTGTATTGTGTCCATATTGGGAAGTTCTGTGCCTTTTTGATATATAAATAGATATAGCGTAGATTGTTGATATTAACAATCTGCTCTTTTATTTCTTGTTTATCTCTCTGCTTTTCTATTGTTTTCAATCCCCTTTTGCCAACTAAATAAATAAACATCAAGTTGTATTTTTTGCTAGCTGAACTGAATGATTTGTGTGCTTGCTGTGATCTGGAGGTAGGGATTGATTGGGAATCTACTTGGTACAAATTAAACTGGAAATTACAGTAATTTTCCAACAATATTAGGGAAAATATTAGTTGGGCAAATTGACTTGTAACTACAGCTAGTAAGTATTTTTAACAAAGAAAAATACTTTTGCATGCTCTCCTTGTTACTTGTTAGGGAAACCCACCATTAAACACCTGTAAAAGGACCAGAGGGTGCAATCGTCCTTGTTTCCAAATATCTATGGGGCCATCAGCCTGTCAGCCAATTATGAACAATGAGTCACAGTGTAAGTGCACTGCAATGCCAGTCTGATACTGATCAATGTGGCTGAACAAACTGTCTGATAACAAATCACAGCTCCAATTTGAAGTTCTTATGTTTTTCTCTGATGTTGTTTCTTCCTTTTTGTCCTTCCACTCTACTACCCTGCCTGCTGCTTTTGACTTTCCACAGAACTTACCTGAATATCAGGAAATACTGCAATATTCACAGTATTCTGACAACTCCAATAAATCTGAAGCCAACTACTGTGTCAAAGGAAGAGGAAAAAGAACATACAAGTAGACTGAGCAACATCTGTGTTCTGCCTATCTCATGCTCCAATTTAAAAAAAAATCTTTTCCCCCCCTAAATTTTTTTATTTTAATCTGCATATGCACAACAATACATCATAACAGTGTGGCATCAATATATCATACATTTTAGTATAGGTAAAATTAATAATACCAATCATATATCTCAATGCATATATTTCACATTAATTCATAATCCTTCAATGCTTATTTTCAACCTTTCAAAACTCTCTCCAAATGCCTACTACCATATCAGTTAAACATACCTAATAATTCCATTATTCAATTTTCTCCCTGCTTTTATTTTATTTTTTAAAATAAAAAATTCTCATTTGGCAAGCAGTGTGGTTCCACGTTTCACATCTCAATACTAACATGACCATAGTTACCTGTTCATTATATTTGTTTAGTTTCATATTGCATCATTCTTATTATTATTAAATATTAAGCTTATTTTATCCAGTTCCAATTCATGTTATATTAATACATTCTTATATCTTATTTTACAATGTTATCTAAAATTCTCATCTCATTTCTGTTCTCATTTCTCATATTACTTTTTTGTCACATTTGTCATTTTATCAATCCTTATCTGTAAATAAGGGCCTTGGTGGTGCAGGCTGTTAAATATCTACCACTTAAGTTCCAGCTGCCTGCAATTATTGCAGGCTCGAATCCCACCAGGCTCAAGGTTGACTCAGCCTTCCAACCTCTCGGGGTAGGTAAATTGAAGACCCAAGATTGTTGGGGGCAATAAGCTGACTTTGTAAAAATGCCACTTAGTAATAAGCAGGCATATACAATGGGATGAAGGCTATTGCTGAGCACATTGGCTTGTATCCCAAAAAATCATAAGCTGCCCTGAGTCTTTGGAGAAGGGCGGCATATAAATGTAATTATATATATATATTTGTTTTCGTAGATTTTCACGGGTAAAGGTATGTAGGTCTTGGTGTATTCAGGTCTTGTCCCTTACATGGGACAAGACCCGAATACACCAAGACCTATGTAGAGAGACATATATATATATATATATATATATATGTAGGTCTTGGTGTATTCGGGTCTTGTCCCGTGTAAGATTGAGAATACCTTGGCAACGTTTCGACGAAATCTCATCCGTCATCTTCAGGAGAACGAAGCTGAAGACATCAGCCTGAAGATGACGGATGAGATTTCGTCGAAACGCTGCCAAGGTATTCTCAATCTTACACGGACAAGACCAATACACCAAGACCTATATATATATAGAGCCAAACCAAGGCCCAGAATGCCACATCACAGCCTTCCACCCAGGATACTACATCACAGAACTCAGGAGATCACAACACAAAACATCAGGAGGTTGCAGCACAGACAACGACCCAGGAGATTACAGCACCACACCCAGGACATCACAACAATAGAACTCAGAAGCCCATTACCCAGGTCATTATAACACAAAAGGCTGAGAGACACACAGCCAGCACCTCAGCCACACAGGGTCTCAGGAAAAAGCCATCCAATCTGCCTACATCAACTCCACAAACCAATCAAAAAGTAACAACACATCCAACTCTAGAGTTTAAAAGGGAAAAACAGCCACGATCACACACTTCTCCCAGGAGAACGAAGCTGAAGACACCAGCCTGAAGATGACGGATGAGATTTCGTCGAAACGTTGCCAAGGTATTCTCAATCATACACGGGACAAGACCCGAATACACCAAGACCTACATATATATATATATATATATATATATATATATATATATATATATATATATAATTGTCCCCTCTGGTTAATAATTCGAGCTAACCACCTTCATTCTACCTTAATATAAATCTCCCTATCTAGTATATAACACAAATATATATATATTTCTCAGATTCCGCATTATATTTTCTCAAACACCTTATGAATAATCTATACATTACAAAATACTATTTTCAATATATTCTTATACGTCACAACATATTACCTTGCGGAATCTCCTTCCTTATCCTTTTTTTTCACCCATTATCTCTCACTCTTTGGACATCTTTCATCCTTGTTTGTTTCCTATTCCTCTTTGTTTTCTTGTCCTTTCACTTAATTCCCTTTTTCCCCATTCTTATTCCCCTCCATTTCTCATTCCAGTTATTAAACTTTTCTCATTCCCTCTTTTGATTTTTCTTTTGCCCTTCCTTTTTCTGCTTTTTCCCTCTCCCTTTATCCATTTCCAAACCATTCTCCCTTTTATCATCCCATCAGACCACAAATTTTTAATTCTAATTCCTTCCCACCCCTGCTTAAATAATTGTTGTTCATTTTGTCTTTCAATGTTGGCTTCTTCTTTATAGAACTCCTCCCCCTCTGGTTTATTTTGTTCTTGTGTATGCTGTGTCACAATTTCTAATTTCTGTAGTACATAATTGCACATTCAAGTTTAATTTTTATCATGTCCCTTATATCTTGCAAATCCAATCTTGACTCTTGTAAGTTCAATCTTATATCAACAAATAGTTTCTCCATTATATCTTCTCCTTTTTTCCCCTTTTCTTTCCTCTTCCTTAATAGTTAAAATCCTATTCTTTAATAGATATATTCAATCCCAGAGTCTAGTATATTATTTCAGCCAATATCTTTTGAATTTATTTTCAACAGTCCATACTCTTGAGTCTTTGTTTGGATAGTTCTATAACAATAATAAAGTTTCTTTTATTTTCTTTTAAGCTTTTTATTTATTTTTTATTTATTTGATTTGTCAATTGCTTACAAGATAATAAGTATAAGGGTAAACATAGTTGCGAACACATGAAATGAATACATATAAGAAAAATAAAAGAAACAATAAAAGAAACAATAGGAGAGGGACAGTAGGCACGTTGGTGTGCTTATGCACGCCTCCTACAGACCTCTTAGGAAAGGGGTGAGGTCAATAGTAGAAAGTCTTAAGGTTAAAGTTTTTGGGGTTTGGGGAAGAAACCACAGAGTCAGGTAGAGTCTTCCAGACATTGACCACTCTGTTCTGAA
This sequence comes from Naja naja, assembly GCA_009733165.1. Taxonomy (NCBI): domain Eukaryota; kingdom Metazoa; phylum Chordata; class Lepidosauria; order Squamata; family Elapidae; genus Naja; species Naja naja. The sequence continues at coordinate 60,117,639 of CM019148.1, forward strand.
GTTGTATTTCCTGCAATCAAGTTTGGTGCAGTTAACATTGAGTTTGTATCTATTGAGAAGACTCTTGAGTAGACCAGACACTTTTTAAAATGTACTGAAGTTTTCCTGTACCATCAGGTGGTGCTCTTGAGTCTTTTTACCTTTAACTTTCTTTATTGAACATAATACTTTTATTAAGTTCGCTAATTTCAATCGTTAGCTATTATTTTTTTCTTTTCAACACACTCAATTTCAACATTCAATTATGCCCTTTAAGTGCCCATAATTCAATAGTTATCCAGCTTAATTTCTAAACCTTTGTTGTGTTAAAGTATTTTCCTTTAAATTTTCTCCTCCAAATTAATCCAATCCAAGTTTTATAGGATCTAATTTCTTTCTCACTTTCTCTGGTCGCTGCTTCCACACACTTCCCTCCAAGATAGCCCTTTATTTTAATACCAGGGTACCTCAAAAGCAGTGTCCTTTGCCTGGTTCACACTCTGCTCGCTACTTCTCTGCTCCAGCACAAAACTTAGTTTCCTAGAGTGTTCTTTGTGGTGGCCATTTTAGGACCACCGCTGCAGCTTGCCTTTGGGAGGGATTTTCCTGTCAGGGAGGGGAGTTGTGACTCCCCTCAACCCTCCAGATGATTTCCCCCCATCTTCACCACCCCACCAGGGTGGTTCTGGTCCCGATCGGGACCCTCCAGCAAGTGAGCTCGGGCTAAACCATGCATGATCGCAGATTCTGCTCCAACTCCGATGAGGAACAAACCAGAAGTCCAATTAAAAAAAATCTTTTGTGCAGCTAGTACCAACCATCCACTCTGCAGATGTATAGGAAGTGAAGTGTTTAAAGAGGATGGGCTTTGGAACAAAAAGTGGAATGAAATGACTGCTGAGTTAAATAGGGCAGATGGCAAGTATCCCATTTGTTATTTCTCCCTAAGAACAACAGCCTCTGTATTTAGTTATTAACTGACACCCATCAGGGCTGTCAGTTTCCCTCCAGAGAAAAGAGCATCTGGCTACTGTCTGAAAGCAAATGAGTGTCTCAGCAATACTTGCAGTTAAGCACTGATGCAATATTATCTCATATAGATTGGCTCCTACCATGTTGATCACATTAAGTTTCCAGGGGAAAAAGAAAGCAAGTTTAACAGGGAAATAAAACAGTTTTGAACAGTGTCAAAATAAGGAAGTCCCCCTGAAGGTCAAGCAGAATAGCCTCTTCTGAGATTGGTCTACATCTGTGGAGGACAGAATTGCCCAACCCAGTGTCTGAACACTTTTGATAAGACAGAGAATTTCTGATATGGTAAGAACCAGAGGTTCCAAAGGTTTGACTTTGAAACATTTTGCATCAATTCTAAGAACTAGTAAAAATAGTAAATTGATTTTATAATTAGTTTGAAGACATGGGTACAAATGGCCTTTCAAAACTTTGTCCAATTTTTGGGTAGAAGAATTGGCTGAATAGTTTCTCCAAAAGAAGTTGTTTAATCATTTATTTCCCTTTTTGATGACAATAGCATGATTAAGGAAAAAAGAGAAGTAGTGATATACTATTTCTATGCCTCATTAGATCATTGTTTCAGAGATAGTTCTTTACTTAGAGAAACAGATGGGCAACAAGGCAATGGGAACAGGAGTGAATTCAACTTCCTGCCAGCTTCCTTATGGGAAGATGTCAGAGAGCACTGCAACTCCTTCCTTCCTTCCTTCCTTCCTTCCTTCCTTCCTTCCTTCCTTCCTTCCTTCCTTCCTTCCTTCCTTCCTTCCTTCCCTCCTCCTCCCTCCCTCCCTCCCTCTGCTTGTATGGAGAAAGTCAGTGAGGAAGCCTGCAAGAAGTTGTAAATCCAAAGCCAGCAGGCAGCTAAGTGGTTGCTGTCAGGTGGAGGATAGAGTGAGGAGGTGCATGGGGTGTGGGTCAGGAATAGTGTGTGGGGATGTTGTGAGAGATGCCACATGGATTGGGAAGGGTATGTGGATGTGCTAAGCAGATCAGGGAGAGAATGCAGGTGGGTGGTGTAGATTGGGAAGGGTGCCCTAGGTTGTACTAAAGGTGCTGTGTAGGTCAGGGAGGATGTGAGGGGGTATGGCAGAAGTCAAGAAGCATGCCATAGAGATGTCTGTGGAACTGATGGTATGGGTTTGGAAGGGTCCATGGGTTAAGGTTAGGGTTATGCTTGAGTTTGAGAGTGTGCAAGAGGTGCTATGCAAGAGGTGCCATGCAGGTCAGGAATCCTGCAAAGTGGGCAGTGTAGGTTGAGAGGCATGTGTGTGCATGTGGTCCCCAAGAGGTGCTGTGTGGTCAAGGAAAGTGCATGTGGAAGAGTTCTCCAGTCCAACAGCAGCTGGTAGCACTGAACAGCCCCAAATTTCATTCCCTTTGGCGTCATGGGTCCCAGACTTAAAATCCACATTCTGTAAGGTAGCTCATTTGATTCAAAAAATGTTGCCCTATGATACACTGTTTGCCCATTAAAAGGTCATGATGAGAATTTTACAACTATTAATAGGGTCCTTTGAGATTTAACTGAAGCGAGAGAGATTCTAGACTGTTGAGGGGACTATTCTATAATGGAAGATAGACACTAATTGGGCACTTTGGATCTAAAGATGTTTCAAAAACATTACATTCTACTCAGAATAATTTTTCTGAAATACTCTTCTTGGAAAGAATTTCAACAATCTGAGCAAGAACAGATAGGGGAAAATGTAGAAGAATTTCTTTGTCTGACAGGAAACTCATCTCAAATTATGGGTGAATATTCATCAGACTGAACAGTCTTACTAACCCAAAGGAATTAATTCATGATATATTCTCATTTTTAAAAATATTTTAATGCAGATAGCAGTAATATCAGTTATGCTAATTTTAAAAATGCAAAATTATATGGAAAAGGAACTAGCCATTGGCCAAATTATGTCTGTCAGCAGAACAGATTCCTCATCTCCTCTGCATTTCTGTTTGGGAGAGAGAGGATTTTCCAGCAAGTTACCCTGACACGGGCAATTATAGAGTTCAAATTGCTCTCTGATAATGAACTCCAGAGTGTCTTAGATAATCCATTCTCTCCATTATCTTCAGTTCTTCATCTTTTAAATGTGAATGATAATGGATTATAGGCTACAATAACTTTAGAATTAATCATGTAATACAGTCGGATATTTTTCGATTCTGAGTCTAAGAACCCTTGGAAAGATGCAATCTACCAAAGATTCCCTTTGTCCTTGCTGATATAATCTATCCGGGTTGGAAATGGCATACGGATTCATGTTTTCTCTCTATTGCCCCTTTAGAAAGAAGCAGCACTGAAGTCTTTACAAGTAGTTTTTGTTTAGTGGCCATAATTGGGACCAATCAGTCATTAAGCGAAGCAATCACTAAATGAACTGTGCTTACCATCTTACTTCAGTTTTCCTTTGTTTTACTGATCTGCAAAGGTTGTAAATTTGAAGATTTGTCACAGAGTTTACTTTTTCATCACTGTTATAACTGTAAACTGTTGTTAATTGAGGCAATTGTTAAATGAGGACTATCCCTATTATGAAACCATTGGTCTGGGCTACTTTTGCCTAGATTTTAATAAACAAATTCTGTTTAATAGACAAACTAATGTTAATAGACAAACTAATTAGAGATTGGACCCATAGCTATCAGCTTGTAAGTCTGAAATAAATATTGTCACCTGGCAGTTCACTTACAAAGGGAAAACTTTAGGAACAATTGTAAAAAAATGGCTATGTTTGTTGGTAACAGCTCGAGAGGAATTAATATGGAGTGGAAAACAGAAGTCAGTCACATGCATATTTTGTAAAGTTTATTTCATTCAGTTTCACTCTGAGTTGGGAGACTTTGAGCATTTGGTGTGGTCTTGTAGAGTTATCAAGGAGGTTTTTGAACCCATAGCTTTCAAAGAAATATGCCCTGCAGTATCCTTTATGATGTCAGTTCTATAACTTGAGAGGTTGCCTCTTGTCTTTTTTGACTAGACTAGATTGCCTGGCAGGATATAAGGAACTGAATTCAACTGTTAATCAACCCAGAATTTCAACTGAGCTAGAATCTGGCTGCTTATGTGATAACAGACCTGTAACTACTAATTTGCTGTGTTGTTTGTTTGTTTGTTTCTGAGTGAAGTTCAGTTCAAGATACTGGATATTTTTGAGATTACCTATCCTAGTTGGAATCCCACCATCTGTACACAGAGAGCTACATACTAACTAAGATATTTTTCATGTGGTAGATGTAGATGTATGCATTCTCTGTGGGCAATCCTCTTCTATAGAATAGCTTGATTACAGAGGAGAGAATGGCTTCTTCCCTATGCTTTTGTAAAAATAGGGTTATTCTGGAAGATTGTGGGAAAATATAATTGTGCTTAACTGAAAGGTGGCACAATGGTTGGATATTAATGTTGATTAACATTACTATACTGATTTATTTTTTGCATACTGTTGACCATGCACTGCTTAGACTTGGTCTTGACTGAGGTGGCATAAAAGTCTCATAAATAATCATTGCATACTCTAGTTCTACAGCAGAAGAATAAAATTGTCTACTTAAACTACAATGTTCAGAATATTCCAATATTTAATGTTCTAGTAATAATAGAGAACAAATATCACTTACCACATACTATACATAACAAAAATCAGTTTATGAGAACAGGGAAGTAGAGAAGTTATATTTTGTTTGTTTTGTTTTTTTAGAAGAAGGCACCATATATCATACTGCCACATTGTACTTCCAGAAGCTATCCTCAGTTTATCCCTCAGGCAGGATGGATTGTTTCATTTTAAAAATGATTCCTCTCTGTATTCACTACATTTTTTATACTAGTACCTTCAATAAAACAGACACATATCATCTTTATGTTCTTACCTGCCTTTTAAGGTAATAAAATTACACATTCTGGTGTTATGAGGCAGTTGGCTATTTCTTAATTTTATTCCTTTAAAATAGTTGGAAAAGGTCTCAAAAGTGCAGAAAATCCCTCATCTGAAAATTATATCATAGTTTATATCAAGTTTCTGTGCATGTCTGTCGAAATGGCCGCTCTCCGCTGAGCTCCGGAGCGGCGTGAGGGCTAATGGCTGTCTGGGAGGGCATTGGGAGGGCATTGAGGGGGGCTAGCAGCCCCCACAGTACCTGCTTCAGGTGTTGGATGTCCCAGGGAAAGCGGTGAGATTCTTCGCTGGAGTTCTTTCCACCGAGTTCACTGGCTGGGCCCGTCGGAGGATCGACATCGCTCACCGGGCCCCTGAGTCATCTGTGCTGCTTGCATGACTCAGCATTGGCCGCGGACGTGGAGGCGGGCGTAGTGGCGAAGGTTTCGGGGGTTTTGAACCCAGCGTTTTTCCTCCCTGTGGATTTTTCTGAATTTTTGGAGGTTGTGGTGTGGGGCTGGATGGTGGTTGTGCGGGGAGAGGAAGCTCCGGAGGCGTTAGACATTCCCGGAGCGGTGGAGACGACGGCTGCGGTCTTGACTGGCCTCCGGCCTTGGAATTGGCTGGTCGGAGGGCTGCCGTGGCTTGGGGATTTCCGCAGGAGCGGTACTTGTTCCAGGAGCGACCGAGGAGCAGCCGCGAGATCTACGAGAGGGGGGAGATACGGCTGGCCCTTGTCTGGTGGTTATGGGCGGTGGCTTTGGCCCTGTCCCTGGCCGACGGGGCTAGGTTGGTTCCATCTGAGTTGGTGATGGTGCTGACGGAGATGCCGGCCGTTTCAACCATGGGGGAGACGGGGGCCTGGCAGGTGATTCCGGGGGATCTGATGAAGAACAGTGGTGCTGGTCCCGGATCTGCAACTGGTCCTGGTCTTGTCCTGGATGGTCTCTGGCGAAAATCTGCCCGCCAACCTCCCAACCGCCCCCCCTCTGTGACCATCATTGTCTGGACCCTGAACTCTCCCATTATTGTTATCTGCTGCCACTGTCCATTTTGCCTCACCTGCTCCTCCTTCTGTGTTATCATCCTGAACTGCAAGGTACTTTTCCCACTGGTAGTGAACCATCTGTAGTGTACCCTAGGCCATGGAAGGGTGGGTTTGTATACCCTGGTGGCCGGGGTGCAAATTCCCAGTGTTGGTATTCACCCTCGAACTTGGCTAATGGCTATGGACTTTTTGTTGTACTCCCTGCTGGGGTGAGAGACCAGTGGGGGGACACATTTTTTTCCCTCAGGACCCATTTTAACATCTTTATGTCATCAGCCTAGCCGGAACGCGTTGGAGATGCCTGCGGTGAGGGAGCGTGGCTTAGCCCAGATTGGAACTTTGAATATCTGCCACAGGTCTGTCATGAGAGGGCAGCCGGGCTTTCCGAATCTGGACTCCCCAACCAACTATCAGTGGGTCCCTACCAAGTTCCTTATACCAGATTTTGTTGCTGCTCTGTCTTTGTTATCTTTGACAACCCTTGTGCCTGTCCTTTAATGCTCTCCTACCATTCTAACCTATTCAGTAGCGGAACTGCAGGCCCTGAGGGGACTCCCTCCCTCTCAGGTTTGGCCTGCTACACTATCTCTGGCCTATCTTGAGGATGGGTCATGGAACCTGGAGAGATGGCATGGCAGGGGTATGGGGTATGGGTGGGGCTCTATTAAAAGGAAAAAGAGGGTCACTAGGGCCCCTTTAGTAAAATTTTTAACAAAATTTTTAAGAAGGTTAGGGAGGAGGGTGGGTAGCGATTCCAGGGATGTGGGCTGCAGCCCGGTGTGTGGCGGGGGGTGGGGGTTGGGGGCCAGCGCGGCCCCGGGGTGTGAGGTGGGGATCGCGATTCCCAGGGTGGTTGGGATTGGCAGGAGACATCGAGGTATAGGGCCATATCATGTATCGGGAGCACGCACCTGCCACCTTTGTGCAGTGGCACGCTCCGACCCTATGGCCTCCTCCCCAGGGGACCCAGGAACAGGGACCCCTGGGCTTAGGCTGGTATATTTTAATGCCAGGTCCGTGGCTAATAAGTCTTCCCTCCTCCGTGAGATCATTGAGGAGGAGGCTGCGGACCTGGCTTGTATCACCAAAACCTGGTTGGGCTCAGAGGGAGGGGTCCCTCTGATTGATCTATGTCCCCCAGGTTTCCAGGTGGTGGGGTGGCTGTGGTTATCCGGGAGACCCTGTTTCCAAGGGAGGTCACGGTTCCAGAGATAGGCGGGAGTGAGACCCTCCTCCTGAGGTGGGGGCCCGGTGGTCGGGTGGGCTTGCTGCTCACATACCTTTCCCCCAGCTGTGTGGCAGCAGCCCTACCTGGGCTTCTCGAAGCCCTCTCGGGGGTGGTGGTGGAGTTCCCGGATCTTATAGTTCTGGGGAACTTCAACCTGCTTTCCCTGGGGGGGGGCATCGGGTTTGGCCCAGGAATTCATGGCTTCTATGGACACCATGGGCCTGAGCCAATTGAGTCAAGGCCCGACTCATGAGGGGGGAAACACCCTGACCTAGTTTTTGTCTCTGAACAGTGGGGTAGTGACAGAGGGCAAGCCACTTTTACAGCATTGCCCGTTCCATGGTCTGATCACTATCTCCTATGGCTGGTCGTCCAACAGGCCGCCCCCCACTGCTGGGATGAGGAGCCACTTAGATGGTTCCGCCCCAGACGCCTGATGGACCCTGAAAGGTTCCAGGCGGAGCTGGGGTTCTTTCCCTCTTCCCTTGTTCACAACTCTGCCGAGGATCTGGCATCCGCTTGGCAACAGGCTGTGTCGGGTGCCCTCGACAGGGTTGTCCCCATGTGTACCCTCACATGCCGTGGATCCTGGATGGCTCCCTGGTATACCGAGGAGCTCCGGGAGATGAAGCGTCGTAGGAGGGGCTTAGAGAGCAGGTGGAGGTCCACCTGCTCCCAAGCCGACCAAGCCCAGCTAAGAGCCCATATTAGGACTTAACCTGGCAGCTATGAGAGCGGCGAGGAGGTCCTATCTTCCTGCCCTCATAGCATCCGCCGATAACCGCCCAGCCGCCCTGTTTCAGGCTACCCACTCTCTCCTTCGTATGGGGGAGGGGACGGACCCGTTGCGGGGTAGGGCTGAGGAATTTGGTCAATATCTGTCGGATAAGATCGCGCGGATTCGGGGTGGGTTGTGCTCCAATTTGTAGTGGTCTGAGGATTGGGGTACAAGTAGTCTGGCTAATGTGATCTGGGATGAGTTCGATCCTGTTTCCGAGGATGAAATGGACAGGACTATGCAGCGTCTGAGTTCCACCACATGTTTGTTGGACCCGTGTCCTTCCTGGTTGCCTTATGCCTCCAGGGAGGCCACCTGCAGTTGGCTCCGGGCAGTTGTCAACGCTTCACTGAGAGAGGGTGTCTTTCCCTCCACCTTGAGGGAGGCGGTGGTGAGGCCTCTCCTGAAGAAGCCTGCCCGGGACCCGACCATGTTAGACAACTTTTGTCCAGTCTCCAACCTTCGCTTTTTGGCGAAGGTTGTTGAGAGCGTGGTGGCTCGGCAGTTTCCACTCTTCCTGGATGAAGCGGACTACCTGGATCCGTACCAATCGGGCTTCCGACCCGGTTTCAGCACGGAGACGGCATTGGTCGCACTGATGGATGATCTCTGGAGGGCTCAGGACAGGGGTTTTTCCTCTGTCCTGGTCCTATTAGATCTCTCAGCAGCTTTCAATACCATCGACCATGGTATCCTTTTGCGACGTCGGGGGCTGGGAGTGGGGGCACTGTTCTTCAGTGGTTCACCTCCTACCTCTCAGGCGGTCTGTCGGTGTTGGTAGGGGGCAGAGGTCGACCCTGAGGGCGCTCTCTTGTGGGGTCCCTCAGGGGTCGGTCCTCTTCTCTCTTTTATTTAATATCTACATGAAACCGCTGGGCGAGATCATCCGTGGTTTTGGGGTGAGATACCATCACTATGCAGATGATACCCAGCTGTACATTTCCACCCTGAACCAGATCAGTGATGCCCTCTCCCTGATGACCTGGTGTTTGGATGCGGTATGGATTTGGATGAGTGGGAACATGTTTCGACTCAAGCCGGCCAAGACTGAGTGGCTGTGCACACCGGCATCTTGGCCCAGTCAGGAGTATCCATCTTTGGCCATAGGGGGAGAGGCGTTGCCCCCTGTGGATAGGGCGCGGAATCTGGGAGTCCTCCTGGATGTACAGCTCGGTTGGAGGAGCAGGTGGGGGCCGCCAGGGGCTTTGCCCAGTTCCGCCTTGTTCGTCAACTTCGCCCATTTCTGGACCGAGATGCCCTGCGCACAGTCACCCATGCCCTTATCACCTCTAGACTCGACTACTGCAACACTCTCTATTTAGGACTGCCCTTGCATACCATCCGGAGATTGCAACTGGTGCAGAATGTGGCCGCGCGGGTGGTGGTGGGAGTCTCCCGATTCTCCCATATTACCCCCCTCCTGTGTGGTCTGCATTGGCTGCTGGTTGCGCTCCGGGTGCGATTTAAGGTTCTGGTTTTAACATACAAAGTCCTACACAACATGGGTCCTCAATACTTAAGGGAGCGACTCCTGCCGATATCAAGTGCCAACCACCCTGTGCGAGCACACAGGCAAGGACTCCTTGGGGTCCCGTCAAGTCAATGCCGGCTGGCGGTCCCCCGGCGACGAACCTATTCTGTCACGGCCCCTGACCTCTGGAAACAACTACCCCTGGGGCTCCACCTGGCCCCTGACCTTCGCACCTTCCGCCATGATTTGAAGACCTGGCTGTTTGACCAATCCGGGCTGTGACCCTGCCCTGGCGGGGGGAGGGTTTCTTAAATTATTTTAAATTTTAGATTTGTCACCATTTTGGGCTTGTGATTAGTTTAATTCTTTTTTAATTATTTATTGTGATTGTTTTAGTTGTGAGCCACCCCGAGTCTTCGGAGATGGGGCGGCATACAAGTCCAAATAATAAATAAATAAATAAATATCATCAGCGAGACAAATTTGCAAATGTTAAATCAAGTGCTTGAATAAGAGTAATGTGAGAACTTTGAAGCTCCCTTTAAGAAGACATCATGGGATGTCTCTACTCCCAACTTACTTAAGACATTGACCATTCCTCCTGACCAACAGGAGACCGAGGTGGTATACCACAGTGAGTTTCTTGGTTTAGAAATGTTCATATCAAGAAAAAAACTGATAGTCCTTATGGTGAAGACCTTTTTGTGTGTAAAATTTACATAACTAGGAAGTTTTGACTTTTTACTGGTGTCTTACTACTCTGCAAAGCACAATTCTGTAAGCTTAGAAATACAGAAACAAGTTATTTGTTGGAAATAACTGATTGCATTTGCTTGATGTTTTTATTCATGATTAATTGAACAGTATCTTCTTGTTCAGTTTGACAATATACCAATTTGTAAATTAATAACATGAGCCAAATCTAAATAATGCACTATTCTGAAATGTGATTTATTTATTTATTTATTATTTATTATTTAGACTTGTATGCCGCCCCATCTCCAAAGACTTGGGGCGGCTCACAACTAAAACCAACCCCAACAATAAATTATTTAAAAGAATATTAAACAGTCACAAGTCCAATTATACTAAAAAAAACCAGTGTGCATTATAAAATTTAACACCCCCCCAGGAGGTCAGCACAGCCCGCCTGTTCGAATAGCCAAGTTTTCAGGTTGTGATGGAAGGTGCGAAGGTCAGAGGCCAGGCGGAGTCCCAGGGGTAGTTGATTCCACAGGGCAGGAACCGCCACAGAGCAGGCCTGTCCCTGGGGCGCCGCTAACCGGCATTGACTCGCTGACACCCCGAGAAGCCCCTGTCTGTGTGCTTGTACAGAGCGGTTGGTACTCGATATCGGCAGGAGATGCTCCTGTAAATATCCCGGACCCATGCCTTGTAGGACTTTGAATGTTAATACTAAAAGCTTGAATCTCACCCGGAGGGCAACCGGCAGCCAATGCAGGTCATGCAGGAGGGGTGTAACATGGGAGTATCGGGAAACCCCCATCACCACCCGCATGGCCACATTCTGTACCAGCTGCAATCTCCGGATGGTATGCAAGGGCAGTCCTAAATAGAGAGCATTGCAGTAGTCGAGTCGGGAGGTAACAAGTGCATGAGTGACTGTGCGCAGGGCATCTTGGTCCAGAAACGGGCGTAGCTGGCGGACCAGCCGGACCTGAGCAAAGGCCCCCTGGCCACGGCTCCTCCAACTTGAGCTGTGAGTCCTGGAGGACCCTCAGGTTCCGAGCCCTATCCACAGGGGGCAACACCTCTCCCCCTGTGGATAGGGCAATTCACATTGTGGTTTAGTGTGTTGTGTGAACACAGCCAAATATAGTTTGTTTCATGTTGACTTAATATGTTGTGTGAATTCAGTCATTCTGTCTTGTTTAATTCATTTCTAAGCAAATTCAGCATGAAGGGCAAACTTGACCAGGGCTACCCCTTCAATGTCAGCTCACGTTCTTTATTCTTTTCTGTTGAAACCTTGACTCTGCTTTTGGACTTTGAATGTTCCTTCTCCTGACTGAGTCTTATATACAAGCCTTGGCCTACTTTTTTTACTCTGCTGTGGATTACTATTCTTCTGTTTTTTGAACCTGGTTATGAGCCTGTTAAAAAGCCCAGAGAGGGTACCGGTGTACCACTTTCCTTTTCCTCAATACAGGCAGCAAGTGTTATTTCCAGAAGGAGAAGCTTGTTTTCAGCGAATTTCATTTGCCCCACTTCATTTCATCTCACTCACTTGCTATGCCTTATTGTGAGACAGGTCTATAGACACCTAGAGCAGCAGGGGGAAAATAGCAGCTTGTCACTCACTATGAATCTCATAAACATAACCAGCAAATTCCAACTGGATGAAACAATTTCAAGTCTGATGCAATGTCTTTACAGATTGTTCACAAAACAGCTTGTCCATTTAAAATGTAGAAAGGGGTATTTGGTTTATGTAAAAAGGCAATATGAAATTAGAGACAAACTTTTGCTGAAAAGCTCGCTGTTTATTCATATGCTCTGTGTGTATCTCTCTCTGTAAGAGAGTGAATGTCATATCCTGAATAAGGTCATCCACTTAGGCTTGGCAGTTTGGAACTGTAACAGTGAGTGGGATGAATTGCCCAGAGCAACACACACACACAACTTTGTGACTGTTAAAGGTTTCTGCCATCTGCAGGAGACACCTCTAAAAAAATTCAGCAGGATTCCACAGTTTTCTTGCTCCATATGTTAGCTTTGCTGATCTCCACCATCCAAATAGTACACTGATTTTATAGATATGTAAATGCTGTTAGTTTCTGCTGGCAGCCGGTTGATCTTCTTTTGGCATTACTTTTAGAAGAGGTAGAAGTGTAAAGAAAATGAAAAAAAGGAGATAAAGAAAGCGCATGTAGAACATTAATCAAGAAATGTGTGATTTATATGGTTATTTGGAATATTCATTGTTTTTACAATGTTTTCTATGTAATTTACAGTAACATGGCCTTATAATAAGCTTGGTATATTTTATTTTGTTTGATGGTTGTTATTTTATTTTGATGTGTCTCTTCCAAAAAAACCCCACATTATAGCATTCCCTTACATTAAAGACCTTTCCCTCCTGCTGTCAATACAGTTAAATTATATTTTCAGATCAAAAACCTTTTATTAAATCAACTTAATTCCATTTTTCTGTGGAAAGTAATAATGTATACAATGGGGATCAAATTATTTAAAGGTCCTGTTTACAGAAGGTATAGGCAATACTCCATACAAACTACTATTCTCAGCAACTCCAACCAGCAGATCCAGCAGTGAAGGATGCTGGGAACTATAGTTATCACCACCTGGAAGGCTATTTTCCCATCCTTTTTTTTGTAGATCACAAGCTTAGACAGTAGAATGCACTCGTAACTTCCCGAATCAACTACTGTAATCCTCTTTACATGGGACTGCCCTTGCAGACCACCCAGAGGCTTCAACTGGTGCAGAATGCGGCTGCGCGGGTTGTGATGGGAGTATCCCGATACTCCCATGTTAAACCCCTCCTGCGTGACCTGCATTGGCTGCCGGTTGCCCTCCGGGTGAGCTTCAAGGTGTTAGTGATAACATACAAAGTCCTACATGGCTTGGGTCCAGGGTACTTGCGGGAGTGGCTCCTGCCAGCGTCGACTTCCAATCACCCTGTGCGCTCCCACAGGCAGGGCCTCCTTGGGGTGCCGTCGGCCAGACAATGTTGGCTGGTGGTGCCCAGGGGTAGAGCCTTCTCTGTGGGAGCACCCACCCTGTGGAATCGACTCCCCTTGGTGCTCCAGTTGGCTCCCGACCTCTGTTCCTTCTGCCGCAACCTAAAGACTTGGTTGTTTCAACAGTCTGGACTGGACTGAAGGGTAAGGGGTGGGGTTTTATTCTTATTTTAACTTTTATTGGGTTTTAATCTTTTTGGGCTTAGTTCACTAGTTTAATGTATTTTTAATTAATTGTATTGTTATTTTTTATTGTAAGCCGCCCTGAGTCCCTAGGGAGAGAGGGCAGCATATAAGTCTAAATAAATAAATAAATAAATAAATAAATAAATAAATAAATAAATAAATATGCTGAATCCAGTCCATGAGGCCATCACAAAGTAAGAGGGGATTGACACATTATCTAGGGATCAGAGGGCAGGACAAGAAATAATGGATTGAACTTGTCCAAGAGAGAGATACAACCTAGAAGTAAGGACAAGTTTTCTGATAGTAAAAGCAATTAATTAATGAAATAGCTTGCTTCCTGAGGCTGTGGGTGCTGCATCACTGGCAATTTTCAAAAATAGACTGGACAACCATTTGCCTGGGATGGTGTGACACTCCTGCCTTGAGCAGAGGCTTGGATAGAAAACCTCTGAGGTACCTTCCAGCCCTATGATTCTATGATCTATGATTTACATTCTAGTTTGTACCTTAGTTGAAAGAGTGATAATGGCGTTGGATAGTGGATCTGTGTGGTAGCCACTGAGATCCTCTGGATGGTGCTAGATGCTAGCAGCAAACTGCAGCCTAGCTAAGGGGGCCTTTTGCTACTGCATGATCTCATCCTCTATCTGTTGAGTTGGAAGGTCCCTGATTTTCCAGGTTTATAGGTGATCTCATTTACTAACCTCACCACTAATCTTAAGGATTGGTTGGGAGGTTGTATCAATGTGGTTGAGGGGTTTCACCCATGTGGGATCTATTCTCCAATCCAAATGCTGTATCTATGCTACTCTTCCTTGCTTGTAAAAATGGTATAAAAGAATAAACGCTGCCCAGGCAGTCAGACATCTTGGCACTTTGCACAATGACTGGTCTTTGAAACCCATCAGATCTGCAATATGGATCAGGTTAAGGTTGGGACCGTTGCTCAGTTAGAAGGGTGCTATCCAGAGCAGTGTTTCTCAACCATGGCAACTTTAAGATGTGTAGACTTCAATTCCCAGAATTCCCTAATCAGCTTGCGGTTAACTCTAGTTTTTGTAAGTGCTTAATAGTTAAATTCATCCTATCAACTTATACTTGGGGTTCTAGGCCCAATACATTATTATTTAGATAACATTATTATTATTATTATTATTATTATTATTATTATTATCATCCCAAAAGCAACTGGACTTTCTTGTTCTTTCCCTCCCTGAAAACATTTCACTTCTCATCCAAAAGCTACTTGTATGAGAAGTGAAATGTTTTTGGAAAACCTCTTTGGGACAACCATGATCTGGATGATTAAGAATCTCCATAGACATATAATATAATGAGAGAGATGGAGAGAGAGAGAGAGAGAATGTGTGTATGTGTACACATGCACGCATGTGCGCACAAGAGACAGATTGATTTAAAAAATGCTTATTAAAGTTTAAATATGGTCAAGTACTCTGGAATAATTTCACAAGAAGCTGTTTTTGATCAGCACAGAGATACATTTGGACACAGAAGCTGGGCACAATGAATTGACATATGGACATATATGAACCCATTGAGAATGCTAACATGGATAATGAAGAACTCCAAAAACCAAAGAGGCTCAAGAACTTCCTCTGTTCTGCTCCTTTCTGGATATATGTCCAATTATCCAACTGATCCTCAATGTGAAATCAACCTTGTTGCTTTAGAGCAGGAGTGTCAAACTCACATTGCCACAGCGGCATCAAATGAAATATTGGGACTTTTCCCCTTTGCTAAACTAGGCATGGGCATGGCCAGCGTGTGTTGCATCTGGCCCATGAGCCAGAGTTTGACGGCCTTGCTTTAGAGTGAATAGGATTTGATATCTTCCCCCTACCTTTGCTTCTCTTCCAAGTCTGCATATTTACTCTGATCAGCAGAGGAAATTGAAAACAAACAAACAAACAAAAGACAGTGGTACAGTAATGCCATCTTATAAATGTATAGTAAGACATTTTGAGTGTTGTGTACAGATGCGATTACTATACTGGAAAAAGATATTGTGGAGCTGGAAAAGGTGCCAAAAAAGGAGGAAAGCAATTAAGATGTTTACATGGTTGTAGTAGCTGCCTTATGAGAAAAAAGTACAGCTCTGGGATTTCTTAGCTTAGAGCAAAGGCAGATAAAACAAAATACAATAGAAATAAAAAAAATCAAATATAAACTGAAAAATAAGGTAAAGGAAATTTTCTCCTTTTGAACTGGGGCCACCTGTAAAAATAAATGCACAGACTGAGGGTACTGAGGGATCAGTACAAGGAATGATACATGTGTATAGTATGGGATTTGCTATCATTAAATTGTCCATGAAGTTTCCGGAGTCAAGATAAAGTAGACTCAAAGATTCCCCCAAAATCAAATGTAAGTTCTAAACTGATTATAAAATAATGAAGGATGTGTTTATATATGAATAATAGGTTGGAAGATGCCATCAATGGCAACATGTGAAGGAGTGATGTAAATTTCTTCCACAGAGCTGTGGTGGCACAATGGTTAGAATGCAGTACTGCAAGCTAACTCCTTCTCACTCCAGGGGTTTGATTCTGACTGGCTCAAGATTGACTCAGCCTTCCATCCTTCCAAGGTCGGTAAAATGAGAACCCAGATTGTTGGAGGCAATAGACTAAATCTGTAAAACGTTTAGAGAGGGTTGTAAATTACTGGGAAGTGGTATATACAAGCTCGAAGAACAAACCTTTATCATCATCCTACACTTGAATGCTAAGTCTAAGTGCTATTTCTATTGCTGCATGTCCTTAAAGAATTAATATCCTACAGAGTCAGCTCACCTCTGCAGATTTAATTGATAAGCTAAATAAATTTAACTCTCTTTCAATCCTTGCCTGTATTCGTTTTTACTTTCTGAATGTAGGTATCTTCTGGCAATAAAAACAACCCTATATATAAGTTTAGCTGCAATTAGATTTCGACCCAGAGCTTTTGGTTTATTTGGTCTCCACAATCTGTATTGATTTCTCACATTGTTTTGTTTTCTGCTATCATATTTACTGAACTTTTTTCAAACTAAACCTGACTAGCGTAGGAAACTTTTCAATCACATTAAGGTTGTATGTGTTTTGGGTAAGCAAGACTCGTAGGGAAATAATCCAGGGAAATATTGCATAAGAGGCCAGTTTTGAAATACTTTTGATTTGGGGGCATTCTCCTGAAATACAGCAAAGAGCATTAACAGAAGGGCTCCGAAGAAAAAGAGAGAAAGAAAAAAAAGGCCTCTCTTAGATGATGGAATATATGCCAAGATGTGCTTGTTTGTATTCACAAGGCAGGTTGCTCAGTTTGATTCTCCTCTAAGTGGAGGCACTGGAAAGGTAACTATATTTGGAGTAAGCAGACAAGGCAATGAGTGGAACCATGGAGAATTTATTGGCAAAGAGGTGACGTTAAAATCTAATTGCTTCCACTTTATTCTCAGTGTGAAAAAAAAAGTGATGGGTCAGTCAGAGGAAGGACAGTAATGAAAATATGACAGTTTTATAATACAGCTCTGCTTTGCAATGTGCAAGCATTTTCTTTTTGCTTTTTGGAACTGTTCAAACTGTCAGTCCTCTTTCAATCCAGGGCTCAAACTGTGCTCGTTTGGGTTCATGCATGAGTGCCAGTAATATAAGTAAAAATTGTATTAATCGTCCTGGAATGTATGCTCTGCTAGTTGGTGAGCTGCTTTCAATGTCTTTTTTTTTGGGGGGGGGAAGGGAAATCATCGCTAATGGAGCATGATTTCTTGGGAGATTAGATGGGTTCGTTGTGTTGCTATATCTAAAATGAGCCTAAGAAATGAAGCAGCAAGTTCTACTCAAACTGAGGGTTTTTTTTAAATCCTTTAAAGGACAGGTAAATTTTCCTTCAAGGTTCTTATAGGCAACTGAACAATTTAACTAATGTTATGCATGCGATTTTCACTACACTGAGTGAATGGAATGCTATTCATTTAGGAGAAAAAGAGCTTACACAAGTGTCAATTGCACTCACACATTTCACTGAGTGCCAGTTAAATAGCACTCTATATATTATGCTTTGTATATATCAGACAAAACTTTTTGATGCAATACTGGATGGATTACTCCAAAGACAAAAATTAGCTTTTCCTAAAGATCCGAACCTGTGCTTCCCATTGAATTTTGCACTGCCTTGAAAGACAGATGAGTAGGTTTCTAAGATCACAGTGTATTTCCTTTTGTTCTCTTAGTTAAATTCACAGTAAAGTATCTTGGGTATTCAGTTGTAATTATCTGTGCTTTCACATTTATTATAAATTGATTTCCCCTTTTATTTTTATTTTTTAACATGGCCTCTGTTCTGTCATTGAAGATTTTTTTTCTTCAGAATCATAAAATGATATGATTAACAATAAAAAAGCCCAGGAGAACAATTTGCCTTATTTTCTTTTCAGAGTATCTATATAATAATGGGTACAACATAACAGGATTGAGCCATAAATCGAATGGTTGAAAGGAAGTGTTCATCTTGATAAGGCTATGAACTATTTTTACTTCATTCCAGAGTGTTATAATTGGAGTGGGGATAGAGGGTGAGGCTACTTTGTTTAGTTCCTTTTACAGTGACTGCTGAAGAAAAAGTACTTTTGCAACAATCTTCTCAGTTATGACCTTTGCAGGTCTGTAAGGCAAATGAAAGCTCAAGTAAGATTTACAAGCTGTAAATAGTTGTAGTTTCAGTTAGCAATTGCTTCACTTAGTGGCCAAATTTCTTATCCTGATTATAATTGCTAAATGAGGAGTTCCTAGTCCATTGGTAAAATGTCTCTATGCTGCTCATTGGTTGATATCTAGAGAACATACAGCTAAAGATGTGTTGTAGGTGCTCACATGTCTAAACATGACAAAAATAATCAAACCTTCAAATCTTAAGTACAGTAACTTATAATATGCCCTATTGAGTTCATTGGGGTTCATTTCCAAGTACTGGCTTTAGTTGGAGATCTCTGGCTCTTTTTTCTGCCAGTGGTAACTATGTAAGTGATTATGGATTCCACATGTACTTTTGTTAGGGATGTAATGAATCCTTTTGCAGGAGCCTGGGAGTGAAAAATATCCGGGAGAGCAGGATGGTCTTTGTCTAGCCATCCCTTGGTGATGGCTAACAGGAAATGGAACTGTAATCATTTCTAAGTCACTACAACTGCTTTCCCCTTAGTGTAGCTGCTGCTTGCTACCCTCTGTCTTGGTCTTTCTCTTGAACAAACTCCAAGTAATCTCACTGCTGACTGTGTGATTTCGTAAATGCAATTTTAAGCAGTCTAGCAAGTCTTTCTCTGATTGCATGGTTGTGTCAGAAGATTTTGAACTTCTGCCTCTCATGTTTTGTTACAAGCTGCTGTCTTCTGCAAACCAAGCCAAGAATACCCAGCTGACAGTGTTTATCTATTGTTCTTCCTGTTTTACTCTATAATCCCAGCTGTCATAGTCTTTTCTAGGCACCCAGGAGACTTTACCAACATTATTGTATAAGTAAGGTTTAGTATGATTTGTCCTGTCCTGAGATGTTATACAAGTGTGCAAATGTGCCAGAGAATACTGCATTGTTGGTAATAGAGAACAATCACTGAAGGATAAAATTAATTAGATCCAAACCCTTTAGAATTCCAGGAATATCCTACAATTTGTGGATCAGAGAGGAAAATCTCTCAAGTGCTTATTATTGCTGAAGCCATTCCACATTTGATCAATATAATCCACGTTGTTATTCTTACCATGATTTTAATTTTGCTTCTCAATAGTTTTATTGAATATAAGCTAGAGTTTACATAAAACAAGGTAGTTAGAGATTTCTAAATGCATAAAGGTGCCAAAACAAGGCTGGAAGGCATGAACTGAGGGACTTCGCACAAAAGGAAGACTTTAAAAAAACCCCAACCATGTTATTTGACACAATGAGGAAAAGCCTGATCTCAACGCATTAGTTGTTCCGTAACTGGCTTTAGTAATTGCCAGATGATACCACCTGTGCTGTTACAATCCCCTTTTGCTGATAGAAAGCCCTAGACAAGTCTCATAATACTATGACAATGGGGCATCCAAGAGCTATGTTGCCATTCATTAACAACCTAGTTTTTCCTATCAATCCTTAATGTATAGGAAGTTGGTTTTAACAAAATCCCTAAAATGGATGATGTCTGTAATAACTTGTGATCATAGCTATGGATTTATGTTTTCCTCTCTCCACTCACTATGCCTTAAGTGGGATAGAAATTAGTTCAATATATTTAAAAGTTCTTTGTTTCAGGAGCAACAACCAGGACTCTGTTTCAGGTCTCTGTTTCAGGAGTAATTACATTTTAATCTTTGCAGAAATTTTTTTAGTACTTTTCAAAATGGATAATGTTAATATTTATGGTTATTTTGGTTGTTCTCAGATTAACTTTAACTTATTTTTCTTTTACATCCCATTGAACATGGCCACATGATATTCCCTTTCAGAGTGAGATCAGATATTTGTCTGTGAAAAGAGGTTTGTGCTTGGCTGAACATATTCTTAGAATCCTGTTCATGGGACAAGCCCCATGAGGGCTGATCATAGAAATAAAATTGACTAAGCCAAGTATAATAAACAATTCCTGTCCTGAAATATTAAATATTAAAACCTAAAAGCTGCAGTAGATCTAAAGAAAATTGCTTAAAAGAAAGCCATTAATAATATTTTGGGGCATTCCTAGAGACGGGACTTTAGGTAACTTAATTGGTAATATTTTCATAAGATATGAGGCCATTGCTGAAAAGTCCCTACCAATCTTACTCTCCTCACAGACATGAAAAATGACACTTTATGTATACTCATCTTTCTAATTCTTCAGTGGGTCTATTATCCTAGAAGCACCAGCTGTCAGTGTTCCAGGGAAAATCCATTCCTGTCAGTAACTCCAAGACACACGCCATCTCAAAGTACTTTTATTAGAACAGTACCTGGCACATACTAGGGAAATCTGGAACTAAATCTTCCCGGCTTCTCCACAAAGTCCCAAGCTATAACCCTTCCCCTTTTCCTTCATCACCAGATCACGTGCACCAATCCCAAAATAAGTTCTAATTCTTTCTGCGCCACACTCTGTAACCTTGAACTATCAAAATAATATATTTTGTCTCCTAAGAGCTACTCAATTAATATCACCCCCTCCCACTTTCTTCAACCATGTGGCAATGATGAATTCCATAGCTGACACCAGCCTTCTCATAGCAATTGTAGAGCAGGATTTTAATGAAGTGCTATCATTGCTTCCCTCTCTGTGGGCACGTGCGCCGTCACCCCAGCTCAGCTCTACCACACATGTGCGCATGCCTCCCACCAGCCAGATGATATTCGGGCCTCTGCTGCCTATGTGCGTGGGGGTGGGGTGCATGCGCTTTCACACTTAGTGCTAAAAGGTTTGCCATCACAGGCCTAGGAATAACATCTAAGTAAAAGTAGATTAGTTTGGGATCTCATGTAGCTATCAGATGTCAAGTAAACCTTTGGGGGCTATGTCTGCCTATACATGCAAAACTGGTTCCCTATGTGATTCACTCTCATAAATAAAAAGTCTATGCATTTATACAGATATATAGATTTACAACCTCTTTTCCACAATACTCTACCACACACAAACACATGCATATAACTTTTTACAAAGACAATTCATTGAGCCACCTTGCTAGACTTCAGTATGTATTATTTACACTCTCAATACCTCAGGAATATGGGAAGTAGTTTGGTGTTGCAGTTAAGGTATCAGGCTAGAAATCAGGAGACCATGAGTTCTAGTCCTACATTAGGCACAAAACCGGCTGGGTATCCTTGGTCACTCATTTTCTCTCAGTTGTAGAAAGGAGGTACTTTTGAAAAACCTTGCCAAGAAAACTGCAGAGACTTGCCCAGGCAGTCGCCAAGAACTGGGCATAGTTGTACAGAAGGGAAAAAATGGAAATAAAACTTCACCAAATCCATTCATGTATTCACATCTAAAAACATGATTATTATATTTATATATCCTCTGCCCTCCCAATGACCCAGCCCTTTTGTGCAGTTGCACAACTCATAGGTAGATATACTAATTACTCTACCTATGCTTTTATATGATTCCAGAAAATCAAACTATTCTTAAGTTCTTAAGGATAGGAAAATCTTTTAATTGCACTAAATATGATATGCATGAGATTTTGGAGAAACACAGAGGATTTCTAAAGCAATAACAATGTAACTGTTTTAAAATCTAGAAATACATACCAACAATTAACATACAGTAGCTATTTTTGATCAGATATATTATATTTTCTGTCTCTTTCATTCCTATAATTTATCTTGAACTAATATATGTCATGGTTCCATTCCTGGCCCCAAAAGGCCTTCAGAAAGCCATCTTTCTTAATCAAGAAAGTTGACAATTTAGAGCTTCTGCTTAAATGTCTTAGGGGCTGGTGGAAGGCATACTGCTGTCCCTTGGGTTCTGTTTATGCATTTTTGTTAATTGTGTTACTTTCAGAAGGCACTCTTTACTTTAAAATCTGAAGCAACAAGTATCGCTTTACCTCTTGAGGCCTTCTTCTGTCAGGAGAGTCCAGCTTCCAAGTTTTATTTTGAGCATGAAGGACAGGCACAGTCTCCTGGTTTTATATGCTGCAAAAGTAATTATACAACAGCAGTGTGATTGGTTTTGAGACCTGCGGGCTAAAGCTCACATTGTTTGATTGTTTTGAGATAGACATTTTAAGTCAACTATGAAATCAAGGCACTGATCAAGAAACTATCATAAAGGAATGGAGTTCTCTATTCTTTGACATTCATTCTGCATTATCGGTTTTCCAGATTTGTATTCGTCCACAAAATTCATGCATAAAGTTCAGGAGTGTCAACATATAAATCCTTAGGTATGTGTCAGTGACCCACCACTCCAGAGAGTTCACTGACAGTGATATCCTGATGGTCGACTGTTGTAAAATAATTGGAAACATTTATCATAAAGAGTGAGGAGGTTAAAATTCATCTGTCCATTTTATGCTGTCAAGGTTCTCACCAGTGCATGTTTTAAAACATTTGACATTGCATACTTCTTTGGTTTCAAAAGTCATTGACTATATTTATTCATTAAACTGAATGTTGCTTGGATTGAGTACAAGAACACATTTGATTCTCTGGCACATGATTGGATGATCAAGTGTCCAGAAACAACAGGTGTCAGTAGAAACATCTGAAGCATTGTGCAAAGATCAATGGCACAGTGGGAAACTCAGTTGCTAGTCAATGGTTATAAACTGGAAGAGATTAATATCACGACAGGAATCTTTCAAGGAGACTCTGTATCATTACTGCTGTTTGTTTTTTGCACTGATTCCTCTGTCAATTTGTCAGGCCATGGCTGAACAAATCAGACCATGACTATCAAGCTTCAAAAACATCTGCCAGTCTATCCCAGTTTCTTTACATGGATGATCTGAAGTTGTATGGAGAAACATCATCTGGAATAGAATAGCTGGTCAACACTATCTGTATATAAAGCCAAGTACTGCAATTGAGTTTTGACTGGAGAAATGCGCCATCCTTACCACTAGCAGGAGGAAAATAATGAAAACTGAACAAATCAAGAAGTGCTATGGAAATAACATCAAGAGTTTGGATGAAGACAATAACTACAAATATATGGGCGTGCTGACAACATCATGCACACTGAAGTCAAGAAGAAGCTAAATACATCATAAGAGTAAAGAAGATCTTAAAATCCAAACCCAGTGGAGGAGATACCATTAATACTAACACCTGGACAATTCTAGATACATACACAACCAAAACAGTGGACTTTATTCAATCATAACCAGAAACCTTGGATAGGAAGACCAGAAAAATAATGACAATGAATCATGCCCAGCATACATGCAGCAACGTTGACAGACTCTATTTACCAAGGAGCATAAGTGGGCATGGAATGTTGCAAAAATGGCATTGTAAGAATATCTGAACAGTGAAGAAGATGCACGGAAGCTAGTATACCATGAAGACTTGCTAGGTACTGAAAAGACCAAACTGCCCTACAAGAAAGACCAAATGAAGAATGGAAAAGAGACATGACTAGGTACAATATTATATCTCCAATACACAAAAAACTAGTAACCAAAGCAGATAAGAAGAACTAGCAATGGTTAAAAGTAAGAAAATTGAAGCAAGGAATAGAGGCTACAAAGCCCAAGCCTAAAGAACAAATATATATAAGCCAAAATTGAAAAGACAGCAACAGACAGCAAATGCAAAGAAAGCATCTGCAAAGAAGCTGAAGAAACAGTGGACCACCTAGCTAGCTGCTTCAAGAAGATTGTTTCTTGCAAACAACACATGGCAAAGTAAACAATGGTGCATTGAAATATATCAGCAAGAAATACCATTAGCCTGCAAGCAAGGATTTATGGGACCACAAAATAGACAAAGTAATAGAAAATGAAGATTCTAAAGTGCTCTGGGACTCTGGAATTCAAGCAGACAGGCACCTGCCACATAACACCTCAGATTTCATAATTTTGATGAGAAAGACAAAAAAGTCAGGATAGTGAACATTGCAGTACCTGGTTGATAGCAGACACTAACCGTCACTGCTCTGCCTTGGAACCTATTGCTTCTCAGTTAATATATAAACCTAATTTGGAAACTTTGTGGTGAGTTATGTTAAAAATATTGCAATAATAATAATATAGTTTAGTGATAAAAAAAGAATATGGGGATTAGCATGGACATATTTATACAGTCCTATTTAAAGAAAAAGGAAGCAATGCTTATTAACTAGTTATTTTAATTAAGTAATTATTTTAATTATTTTAAATTTAAACAGAAAATGTTAGGGTACAGTTATCTTGCTAGACATGAATCCATATATTTTCTCATTTTGGTTTCTCAGGCAGAAGGTATACCAAAGGAATTAGTCTCTATCCTTTGTTCAAAATTTTGAATATATTCTTTTTATTTCAGTTCTAGGCAAAGACCCAGGTTGCAGAAAAGTTGATAATGAAGGCCCACTGTGAGGTTATGAGCTGATTATCTAAAAGAATAAAGCTATATGTGGAGAGCATTCAGCATTTAGAATGGAAATAGTAATATAAATAATAGCGGCAGATGGATTTTCCCCCACTGCATGCTTCTTAAATGGTCTCTGATAGAACAAAACTTGCATTTGAAAAATCTCATAACAACCTTTTAAAATAGAGAAAAATACTCATTGCAAAACTTTAATTGGTTGCCCTCTTCGTTTGGAATGATGTCACTCTGTGCCACGCTATGTACAATTTAAATGCTCATCTTTTCATTGTGAAAATTTGCAATCAAATTGGAACTTGGAGAAGGAAACGGCTATCAGCTGAAGGTGTTTCAGCAGCAATACTATTACCTGCTCATGTTTGTTCAAACTTAAATTCCAAGGAGCAGAAAAAGTAGCAATTACATTTTGAGCTTCTCTTTCTTTTCAAAACATATTTTATATTAAAGAAAGTTATTCTTTATGGATAAAAGCCAAACTTGGATGTCCTTTTGGTGTGTCTTTCACAAAAGGTGTAATACACAACAAAAGGTGAAACAACTGGAAAGGCAAGGCAACTAAACTGTATTCTTTGCTTTTCTATGGTAGAATCTCTATAACCTTATCATTATGTTGGGTCTCTGAGTGCTGCTGATATTGATCATTTTTCCCCCCACGGAATTGCTCCCAAGTCTGATTGCTCCGCTATATCGATCATTTGTCTCAGAGTTATTATGCATCTTCGATTGCTTTAATAATATGACTCAAGTAATTCTGTGAGAATGAAATTGTTTACTCGAGATTTGCATTTGTCTTAGCTTTTGTGTCAAATGAAGGTCTGTATGCCTGGAGTTATGTCATTTCTATACATTTAATAACAAATTGAAGGAGCAATTAATAATGTTTTGTAGGTTTCCATGGCTAATAAATTGGATTTTTTGATCTCTTTTAAATAAAAGCATTTAAAAAAACTATTGTCAGTACTCTATATCAATTTACAGTTTTGTACCCTATTAAAAGCAGAATAATTGAATATATACATATGTATGAATATGTGTGTGTGTGTATGTGTGTTGCAGACACAAAGAAAGATGCACATATACATGCATATACATTCTTTGGCTTGAAGATTGTTGTTTTAAAAGGAAACTTTTTTCTTTGATTTTGTTTTCATAATTGAGAAGCATACAAAACTTGTAAATTAAAAAGAATGTGAAAGAATGCACAATTAACAGATCTATCATCTCAGCTGATAGTGTGTTTAATATAATTGGTCATGCTTGTTCAGTGAAGTCTGATAGTATCTGGAAAGCATTGTTTCATCCCCTGATCAGAGAAATAGGTCTGGTTTTCCTATAGTACTGGGAATTTCTGTGCCTTATTTTATGGCAAGATTGTTGTTTTAGTATTGAAGTAACATTTTTGATTGAATCAATCTGATTGTATGGAGTATTGCCAGTATTCTGAGTTGTGATTAAATTTGAAATGTATTTATAACTTTGTCAAGAGTACATGGTTGATCAGGATACATCATTACAGAGAACAATGATTGGGAGGACAATACTTCTGAAAGTGGAGCATGAAGCATGGGTTTATATAAAATAAATTATTCAAAAATGAAGTAAAAGGAATTATACCATAATTATACTATAATCTTCATTAACCTCCACCCCATTCATTTTCAGTTTGGGACCATTTCCTCAGTAGCCATTTTGTTCTCCTGATAATATAATCATAATGGATCAAATGTCTGCTGCCCAAGCAAGACAGACTGATATTTCATTGGCTAAGGATATAAAAGCTGAAGATTGTTTAG
This sequence comes from Naja naja, assembly GCA_009733165.1. Taxonomy (NCBI): domain Eukaryota; kingdom Metazoa; phylum Chordata; class Lepidosauria; order Squamata; family Elapidae; genus Naja; species Naja naja. The sequence continues at coordinate 60,143,797 of CM019148.1, forward strand.
GATGCCAGATGAGTTTTAGGATGCAGTAAAATTCAACCGCGTTTGAATATATGAAGTAGCTTCAATCAATCAACTGTTCAGCCAATGATATTGCTGAGTGGCCCAAATCCTTTTATGACTAAATTCTGGAAGCCAATTGTAAATGAAATCAACCTCAGACCTAAAGGTAGTCCTCAACTTACGACTTTTACTTAGTGATTATTTGAAATTACAATGGACTATTTTCCTGGTGGTACCTTCAACCCAGTTCCAAAGTTTCAGTGATTGCACCTGCATTTTGTGTGCTCTGCAGCCAGCCTGCAATAATGGCTCTTAGTTGATTCCTGCAGTCATTTAATCACATTGGCCAAAACCCGGCACTTTCTTCTACTTTTTGGGAAAAATGCTTATAGTGAACAATGGATCCACTTAACAGTCTCCATGTTAATTTAATGACTGTTGCAAAAAAAGGTAATAAAATCAAGTTGGTCATGTGGGTGACCTTTTTATAACCATCATGTCCAGGGGTGGGATTCTACCGGTTCGGACAGGTGAACCGGATGTTAAGTTTTCATCTGGTTTGTCAAACTGGTATTTAAACTGACCGGCTGGCCCTGCCCACCCCTCCCCTCCTCTCCCAGGAGTCTTCACATGGCCCATTTTCAATTCAGGTAAGTGCAGGGTCCGTATGGAAGTTCTGGGAGGAGGAAAATGGGCCTGTTTCCAGCTTCTGGAGGGCCTCCAGAGCCTGGGGAGGCTGTTTTTGCCCTCCCAGAGGCCCAGGGGAGGCCTCCGGACCCTTGGGAAGGTGAAAAACAGCCCCTTGAAGTACCGGAAGTCCAGAAACGGGCCAGTTTCCAGGTTCTGGTGGGCCTCCAGAGCCCCAGGGAGGCCATTTTCGCCTTCCCAGAGGCCTGGGGGAAGCCTTGGGAAGGTGAAAAACAGCCCTCCCCCGGAAGTTCCGATAGGCCATGACTACCATGGCCACGCCCACCCAGCCACCGGGCAGCGAACTGGTTGCTGGGATTTTTGAATCCTACCCCTGATCATGCCTTATTAATGTGATGAACTAGCTTCATTACAATCATAGGTCAAGGATTAGAGCCATGGCGGCACAGTGTTTAGAATGCAGTATTGCAGCAGTTTGATTCTCATAGGCTCAAGGTTGACTCAGCCTTCCATCCTTCCGAGGTTGGTAAAATGAGGACCCAGATTGTTGGGGGTGATATGCTGGCTCTTAAGAGATGGATGTAAAGCACTGAGAAGTGGTATATAAGTCTAAATGCTATTGTTATTGCTATTACCTGTATATCTCAATAAATACTGAACCTAGAACTTTGTAATTGTTCTTTGTAAAAAACTCATTGGTAAACTACTACTTCTCAAACTCCAAGTATGCAAATAAAGACCAAACAAGTTAATTTGCCCTTTTCTTCTGAGTAATTGGGCAGCACCCAAATAGTATAACTATAGTAACAGTGTTCCCCTGAAGACAGGAGCTCACAGGCAGATTGTTATCTATGGATGCTCTGATTGAAATCTTTTTTTATGCAGAAGTCCCATTACTCACCTAGCTCTGCAATTTCCCCAAGTGAAAAATTGTCTCTGATACCTGATTTTTTAAAAATCAAAACAAAGCCTCTTAATCAAAACATTCTCAGCTTTCATTAAGCAGCTTTTATATCCTTAGCCAGTGAAATTTCATCTGGCTTGCTTGGGTAGCAGGAATGCTGCCAGGTTGTGCAGCAAAGCTACTCTGGAGATCTGAATTTCTTTGCACTTAAACTTGATATTTTGTTTCCTAATAAGAAGTCCACACAAATGCTTTGGCATTCTTATTTCTTCAGACTGGCCTTAGGACGCTTCAAAACCCAGCTGGGATCAGAATTCCTTGTTAATTTTTCTCCTATATAGTATCTTCTAAAAATCTTCATTTATGCCAAAGGACTTCAAAAAGGTTTGACAGATAGATGCAAATTTTCTGGGCTTTATTGCTACATACGTACAAATCATGCTGTTCCATTTTGGGATAAGCAACATTATGCAAATTGCAGAAAAGGGATAAGAAATAATAAGCCAAAGAAAATAAGGCATTTTCTTTTAAAAAAAGGAATATACCAAAATCTAGTTTACACCATTATTACCAGATATCTCTGTACATTTCTGCTCTTGCAAATTATTATTCTTACATCAGATTCACATTCTGCTTTATTCAATGCTATTTACTCCTTGAATTTCTCACCTCACTGTTTTGGGGATTTCTTTAAGCCTATCCAACCATGATGTTCTCAGTCTTCCTGTTCTTGACTCATTCATTCTTCATTTTGTTTTGCAATTCCAACCTCATTCCTACTTTCACTATGTCTAAACCAGTTCAGCAAATTTCTTTTATACTAGTTACATATTTGTATTTAATCCATATGCATTAAGAATGAATCTTTTCTTCTGCTGCCACATATACTTCTTAAGTATTCCATTTTTGCTGCAGCCAACTTATGTTTATGTAGCTTTTTAACATCTAAGTCTTATTTCCATATAATGAAGAAGGTAGAAGCATGCACAACCACTATACACAACCACTTTTTCTTGCCTTTTGAGAAATATTCATACCTTACAAAAATTTGCATATTGCATATTTCTTTTCTAGGGGCATTTGTAGTTCTAAAATTTGACCATATATTTGATCAGTTTTAATAAGTTTATCGAAGTGCACAAATTCATCTACTTACTTTAGGTTTTTTTGCCTAAATTGCATGTACTACTTGCAATTGTTTGGTCCATATTTCCTATCAAACACAATCACCCTCTACTTTGATTTTCACATTCAGATTCCTTTTTGGAACATATAGTATGACATTCATTACAAATCATTCAGCTTTTCATCTATCAGCGTAGTATCTGTTTATAAAAATACATATGCATTCAAATCCTTGATCAATACATACTTAAGGTCAGTGCAGCCAGTTGTTACACATTTATTCATAAACATGGGGAAATTATTAATTATCCATAAATTCAGGAAATTGAGCCCCTTTAAACATTTTACAAAAAAGTATTGCTAAAGAATCTTGGAAATAGGTAACCCCTAGAAAACATGGAATTACAACCCAAAATGTATGGAAAAAGAATGGAAACATATTTAATTAATATATTGTTTTAAAACATTAGATGTAAATATTATAAAAATGGGGAGGAGAACAGAAAGAATGAAAAAAAATCCAATGTATATTAGATCTCCCAAGGGTAGGAATATGCCAGTAACCCATTTTCATTCCCCTACTCACCAACCCTGATAGAAATAGGAGAAAAATAAAAAGATAATAATGAAAAGACTTTATTTATAATTGATAAGCCTGTGATTCTCCAAAGTAGAATAACATTTCTGAGTGGACTGATATGGAATATCTCCATTAGGACAAGTTGTCTTCAGTAGTTTAAGATAACTGAATTTTCTTACACTGATTTTCAAGGATATGCTATTGTTGGATATAAAAAGAAATTATACTTCAATTTTTATGCTCAACTTGTATGCTGAACATATATAAAGGAAAGCTGGATTGAAGAAGATGAGCCTACTTTTAAAATGTGAAGAAGAAATGTCAATAATAGACACCAGAGGGCAGGACAAGAAACAATGATTGGAAAGTAACCAAAGAGAGAAGCAACCTGGAATTAAGGAGAAACTTCCTAACAGTGAGGATAATCCATTCCATTCCATTCTTCATTCCATTCCATTCCATTCTTCATTCCATTCCATTCCATTCTTCATTCCATTCCATTCCATTCTTCATTCCATTCCATTCCATTCCATTCTTCATTCCATTCCATTCCATTCTAATGATGCTATCCTGATAGCCCCAAATACAAAGAATCTGCAAGCTTTAGTAATAAAAGTTAAGGAACAAAGTGAAACATGGAATTAAAATTAAACAACTCTAAGTTCATGAAAACAGAACAACCAGAATTGGCAATGAAAACATCATTTATATGAAAAGATAACTTCTGCTTTTTAGAACCAATCATCAACCATAAAGGAACAAACAGTCAAGAAATACACCACAGACTAGCACTTGGCAGAGTAGTCATGAAGGCCTTGTGATATAGCTATACCTACGAAATTAGAATCATACAACTTATGTCATTCCCTATGATACTTTATGAAAGCAAAAGTCAGACTTCGAAGAAGCAGAACAGGAAGAGTATTGACATCTTTAAATGTTATGTGCTGGCTTTCCTGACACAACTATGGACAGATAGAAAACAAACTGATGGGTCATCAAACAAATCAACCGAGAATTTTCATTCGAGGCACAAATGATCAGGTTCAAAGTATCCTACTCTGGACATATTAAGTGAAGACCTAGCTCTGTGGAAAAGTCTGCAAGGATGGAAGGGTGGAAGAAAAGAAGAGGATAATGAACAGCATGGTAGGTAACAGTTACAGTGGTAAGGCGCACCATTGGAAGATCTGAAAGCCAGGTTAGGGATAGATCTGTGAGGTCAAAAACATGGTCAGCTTGGAGTTGCTTGTTCCCACAAGAAACTTAAGTCCAACCTCCCTTGAATTCCATTGACTCTTATCTAATGCCAATTTGCCTTGACTATTAGTGGATCAGATTGTTGTGTGTAGATACCATGTAATAAACTCAAAAGTGCTTTCAATTGAACTTCTATTCCTAGTTACTTGCACCTGACGAGATCATCATGGAGAAAGTCTGTCTGTCTGGAGTAAAAAAGGTTACTTAATATCTCATAATAAATCTTTATCCTTTGTTTTCTAGTCATGACATATGTTTGGTGGAATTCTTTGTGCTTCTGTACTACTTTGAAAGATAGCTCTGGAAATGGCATAATTCCACCACCCCCTTGCATTCCAAATGTATTGTTGTTCTAGCTGCTTGTGTTATGTTGTCCCAATCATTTCTCTGAAGAGATTCAGCGGAAAAAGGATCAATAATTGTAAAGACCTGAATCTAGATGGCCCATGATAGACAGCTTCTATAGATTCAGTACAATCTGTCTACAACAGGTAAAAAAACATTTGTAATAGTTTCTATTTAAGCCTCTTTGTGCTGTTGATAAGAGTGTGAGCATTTCCCCCCTACTTTCTTGACCTTGGATGTAGCCCAAGGCTTTTTGGCAGGACACCAGCTCTTCAGTTACTCTTTAGTTATTTCAGCAGTTAGAGTTGCCATTAGTTTCCCATTTGCTTCAATCTTAGCCTGTTGTTCACTTAACCGCCTCTTGAGTTCACTGTATCTTCCCTCAATCTTTTCAATTGTATCTTCAAGATCAGGAAAATATCTATTCAATGAATTTAATATAACAAAAACATCGAAGTTATTTATTTTGAAAGAAACACTATTAGATGAAATCTATGGGACAATTATAGTTCTGTATATATCTCCCATCTAAATTGGGGTCCCAGCTGAAGTTCCTACCTGGTAAAGAGGGCTAGATCATTTCTCACTCCTTAGTTCTAACGGGGAGTCAGGACTGGGTGGGATGGGAAGAAGGACTGAATGGTGAGTCTCTGCGCCATAGGACAAAAAAGAGAAGAAAAGAGCGACTTCTTAAGTTTATGAGGCACTTTTATATCTTCCTAAATTACCAAAAGTTAATTAAATTTTCAGCTTACCAGATTTCTTCAAACGAAGTCCATAGGTTTTATTTCTGTAGCTGATTGGCAAGAGGAAATAAACTGCATCTTAGCATATTGTGTAAATGTTCTCTTTTAATGCTAAGCATTCCTTGCTTGATTTGACTACATTCTTTGCAAGTCTCCGTTAAAGGCTTGGTACCAAAAGTTACCATCAATCTGAGGCAATGTGATACTGGCCAGACATGATATAAATTGTAAAATGCAAGCAATCTAGAAATGAACAGGTTGAGGAATACCAGTGCACATCATGGTGCCATTCAGGTAGAAAGTGCCAAAAAAATATGTTGAGCCATATGTTGCTTTTTCTGTCTTAGTATCAGAATCTATTTGTTTTTCTTTTGAAATTTAGAATAAAAATTGATTAGCTTGAAAAAAAATCACCTTTGTGGATGAGCCTCCTGTGTGAAGAATCAAGTCAAGAGCTGTACATCTTTCATACAGAGACCCAACAGGCATCCTTCTCTAGTATACATTATTATTGGGAGAAGATAAATAAAGCAGTCTTTGCTAATCCAGAAATGCATGAGTAGAACATACTCTTCCTCAGAGGCTTCTCAGCAAAAGACAAGGCTGGAAAGATATGAGAGATGTCATTGAAGTGTTGGATTCACATCCCAAATAATGAGTGGGTCAATTCAGGAGACTTCTAATTGTGAGCACATAGGTATTTGAGCCCAATATAATTCTGTCTCAATTTTTATATACTTTTTCTGCTTAATTCTTCTCGAACTCCCTAGACTATCTGTGTTCCTCCTATGTTATGTTTAAATGGGTATGTCAGTTCTTTTGGAGATCTTGGGGCCAATATGCATATAAAATATATCAAAATGAATTGCTATAATAAATCAGAAATGTTAATTTTGTCTGCAATTGCATTGTAATCTTTTGTCAAGAAATTGTAGTTTCTTGGCTACTTTCTCATAGCGTTTAAATAAAAAAATTAACACCTTTTTAAAAACTAGTGAATGTGTTTAATGTGGCATGTAATACAGGAACAACCATTTAAAATTCAAATGACACTCCTTAGAATTTATAGCTGTTTAATTCAAATGATAGGATGCTATCTTCTGGGAACAGAGTTAAAGATGTACAATCTAATCAGAAATTGCCTTCTTTGTTACAAAGAACTCATTCTAGCTATACTTGATTGCAGTTAGAAAAGAGCTTATTGGGATTTCAACAGTAGACAAGACAGTATTGTAGAAGTATGGGCAAACTCTTTGGTTTGTCTGCCTGCCTGCCTGCCTGCCTGCCTAGAGCTCCCAGTGGGATTCTGTCTAGAACAGGTGAGAAATTATGGCTCAGAGACAAAGCCAGTTATACAGTATTTTTGAAATCCCACCATTAAACCTTGCCATTTTATGGCTTCAGTATAGAATGATGTATTCACATTGTTGATTCATTCCTACAGCTGGGATCAGCAATATAAACATATATGTATGTATGTATGTAGAGAGAGAGGGAGGGAGGGAGGGAGGGAGGGAGGGAGGTCGGGTCTTGTCCCGTGTAAGATTGAGAGGCAACGTTGATGAAATCTCATCCGTCATCTTCAGGCTGGTGTCTTCAGCTTTGTTCTTCTGGGAGAAGTGTGTGATAGTGGCTGTTTTTCCTTTTTAAACTGCCAGAGTTGGCTGTGTTGTTACTTCTTGATTAGTTGATGGAGTTGATGTATTCAGATTGGTTGGCTTTTTCATAAGACCCTGTGTGGCTGAGGTACTGGCTGTGTGTCTCTCAGCCTTTTGTGTTGTAACGACCTGGGTGATGGGCTGTGTGATGACCTTCTGAGTTCTATTGTTGTGACATCCTGGGTCTTGTGCTGGGTCTTGTTGCAACACAGACAACGACCCAGGAGATTACAGCACAAGACCCAAGCCAACCAATCTGCATACATCAACTCCATCAACCAATCAAGAAGTAACAACACAGCCAACTCTGGCAGTTTAAAAAGGAAAAACAGTCACTATCACACACTTCTCCCAGAAGAATGAAGCTGAAGATACCAGCCTGAAGATGACGGATGAGATTTTGTCAAAACATTGCCAAGATACTCTCAATCTTACACGGGGCAAGACCAAATACACCAAGACCTACATAGATATATATATATATTTTCGTAGATTTTCATGATTTTGCCTGCTCTTCCCTGTGTATCTGTAGACAGAGCGGCTTAACATATTTAATTATAGAAACCTTTTTAGGAATTTGACACAATTTGTAAAACTAAATAAACGTATATGAAACTGAACATACATTTTTTTCTAAAGTTGCTACTTTCAAAATTCTAGTGCTTTGGCTAGCCCAGATTACCTTTGTAAAGAAGCAGCAAATGCAATGGATATGGGTGATGTAGGTTGAAGCAAGGGCTGATGATAGCTAGGCAGATGAGAATAATTTGTTTTCATTATGAAGAAATTAAATACCTCTGTCTGGAGGTAGATACTAAATATTTGTATCTGAAGAAATAAATAAGTTGGTTTTCATTCATATATCATTTCACCCTGATAAAAAAAATGGCAGAATCCACTTTGAAAGGCTAAATGAAAAGTTAGTTGAAATTCAAAGCAACTAAATCTGGGCTGCAAATATCTGGATGACCCAAACCATCCATGATCTAAATCAGGGATCCCCAACCTCCAGTCCACTGGGCTGCAGCATGCCAGAAACTGGGCTGTGGAAACAAGCAAAGCTCCATCCGCGGGATGCAGGCAGCCTGTGAAACCACACCCCTTCCAGTCTACGGAAAAGCCTCCCTTCCTGAAACTGGTCTCTGGTGTCCAAAAAGGTGAGGACCGCTACTCTAGATGACAAAAAGAACTATGGAAAGCTCTAGTTCTTGCTTTCCATATAATGGTATAGATTTTTTTGCTGAACAGATTGGTAGCATTAATTGAGCAATAGAAAGTATCATTGACTGAAAGTAGTCTTTGATGGCCTGTTGTATTGTTTTACTTTTTAAAAATTACACCTGTTTTTATTTTGTATTTTTATTGTTTTCTGCATTGTTTGTTTTATTGCTGAAGAATTATTAAGGCTGTTTTTAGTGATAATCTGTAAACTGCTCTTGGCTTCTCTGGGACAAAGATATCTATATAAATAAGAGAAAAATAATATTATTGTTGCTATTATTATATTGCCCTTGTATCCATTTTGCTATTATCCAAATGTATATCTATTATAATTGAACAGAAAAAAATGCCTCATTTCCTCAGCAGGTCATGAACTTATTAGATACTTTAAAGTCAGTCTTTTTCTCTCAACCTCTTCTAAGTTCCTGAGGGGTTGTGAAAACAGAAGAAACAGGAAGCTCATTCAGACTACTTTGAGCTCAGTGGTGGAAGGAAAGAGTAGCCATGTTAAAAATAAAAGCAACCCAAGTTGAAATGACTTCTAAGCAAAATTCAGAAGGGCATGTGCTTGAAAAATAGAACTGTGAAGTATGTACCTGTTATATGAGTCCTATAGTAATGTTTTCACAGCAACTTTTAGAAGATCAGTGGGAACAATTTTATGTAATCATAGAACATTATTTTAATTATACCTTTCTGTTTTTTAAAACTAAAGATGGAATAACATGTTAGAACTATTATTCTATTCCATTCCATTCCTTATTATCTCAAGCAACCAATCCTGTAAAACAATAAAAAATAATTATATATAAATGGCAGCTGAGAAAAAAATTCATCATAGATGTCAATATAGTCAGGAAATGGGGACCTTCAAAACCTTCCCAGTCCTGGGAACAAAGCCAGGCCTTCAAAAGGTTAACATGGTCAGAGATTCAGAGTCATCCTGAACTCTGAGGGGAAAATGTTCCAGAGGGCAGGGCTATAGAGAGAAGGCACATCTAATCATTGCTGAGAAGGTGCAAAATACTGCTTTCTATGCTGTTGTAGATACTTCTGATCACATAGCTTTTGCCATTCTCCAAAATAAGATAAAATTAAGATATTTAATATATTGTTGGCACAAGGGCTCTAAAATGCCACCTTAAATTGTTTCTGCTTCTTACCTAAGAGAGATGTCTACAATTTATGCAGAATATAATTTCTGCCTCACCTTTCTGCATATCCTGTGACAAAAATGTTTGGCATATTGTTGGCAGTTAATCTGCATTAAACAGCAGCAATACTATAATTCACTGACTGCATCCTTTTTTATTTTATTTTTTAACAAAATATGCACCCACGGTGCAGTATTGATTAAAACAATGGAGGGGGCATAAGATCATTGTAAACCCAAAGCATTCAGTTGCAAATATTCCTCTCACCCCTCCTTACCCCTCCCATTCAAAATTATAAAGGCAGGTTAGGAAAATGTGTTTAACCTTGAACATAAGACCTGCACACTGCTAGATAAATTGCTTGCCAGCCTAGGGCATATTTCATCTGGCCAATCAACTTTGCAGCTGCTGTGTGTTGTTGACACGAGATTTTCATGGCAGGATATATGTGACATGTAACTAAGAGAAGTCCTAAGAAGCTAAGTATAAGGTATAAAACACAACACTCCAGTTCTCTTGTATTGGTTTATATTCCAGGAGGCATGCTAGCCAATGCCTTTAGAAGGTATTAATGTTCCAGTTTTATGCCACTTTCCATTCTCCAATGGCTAACATTTGATTTTGCTTTCATGTGGAGAAAAGATTAAAAAAAAACCCTTAATTTTCTTTTGAATCCCTCTTTACATAATTTCTGCAGGTCAGTTTGTTTATACTTAACTGTTACCACATCTGATCCTTACCTATATTCCATTATGCATATTCCCTGCTATTCTGTTAGGTTCCACTTCTTTCAGATATCAGTCTTTTAAAAAAAGACAAAATCCTTCACATTAAACACCTACAAACATAATTTTAAAGGCTCAAGTGAGTTCTCAGAGTTACGTCATTGAATGTTAAGCTTAGATTGTTATTTTACATATGTTTAGGATTTTTTTTTGCCTTTACTCAAAGTAATTGAACCATATGTTCCCTATTCCACATTAGCTCTCTTTAATTTAAATCACATTATTACAATATTCAGGAATGGGTACTGGCAGTATGTGGGCCCAAACCAGTAGCTTATGTGATTCATTATGGACCATTATAGTGTTTCAATCAAAATTTAATCAAAGCAGATTTTTTAAAATAAATACTTCTTTATAAAAAAACAAATGCGAATCTTATGTATATAGATCTCCTAAATCAAAAACATCTCTCCACAGGATACATGGAATATAGTTTTGTTCTTACTTCTAATGCACCATGACTTTTACTTCTGATACAAGAATCTAAGTAAAGACCAGCTGGATGATTAAACCAGAGCCTTTTCTAGCTCAGCATATGGTGTTCCCATTGGTCTTCCAGATGCTTCTTGGCAAACTCCTGAGTAGAACATGAACTCATAGCTTTCTTGGTTGTTGCTCCCCAGCTAATGGTGTTCAGAAGAATGCTGACTCTAGTCATGGTGATACTATTATATTCTAACCTTTTGTTCCTTTTAAAGCCAGTGAATTTGCTAGCCATCTCTATATTTTATAGTAGTAGAAATTGTAAAAGCTATTTGAAGAAGTATTCCCCTTTCTCTATCAATCAACTGTCATTTGCTTCATGATGAGAAAGGGTCATCTATTATTATATTCAGTTCCACAGTGAATCTCTAATTTAGTATCTATGGCTGGCTAGACAATTCTGGAAATTGAAGTCTACATGTGTTAAAGTTGCCAACTTTGAGGAACACTGCTCATACTAATTGTAATGTTGCCTTTGAAATGAAGGTGGAGTGGGCTGCTGCTTGTGTCTATTTTCCAATATCAACATTGAATCGTTCTTCATTCAGAATAAACAAAAGCTTTTCCAAGTTTGCCTATATGATCAGGATTTTGGAGCTTTCTGAGTCTTTGAATTCAAGGCTTGTTGAAAGAATAGAACAAAACCCACAAGAATGGATAGGCATTGTCTACATGACTTAACCTTGGAGCCATTGTGTAAAGACTATCTAGAATGTGTTTTAGGGAAGTGGGCCATACGGGTGTCCACCTCTGTTACCTGCCATTGATATATAGATATCTTTTGATTGGAGGATGAAATTGATCACTGCATAATAGATAAATAAATAGATTTTCTCTACACACCTGCAGCTCTTGGAAGGATTTTTCTGATGTGACTCTGCAGAGGTGGATGCCTATTTGGAATGAATATGCAGAGAATACTTTTGTATGATCCTGGCTGGCGTATGGAAAGTTGGATATCTACATAGAATGCTAAAAAATTCAGAGGAAGAGCTGCTGGCAAGCAGGTGTTGTTGAAGCAATTAAAAAATAATGAGTAGGAAAGAAGCAAAGGGGTGGGCAGTGAGGGAGAAGAAAAATGATACTAATCACTTTTTAAAAGTTAAGGCAATTAATTGTATTTGGAACTTCAGAATGTGCGTCCAGAAAATCAGGCCTGCTAGGCAAGTGTGGAGAGCAAAGGGGAGAGAAAGAGATTAAAGATGCAATGAGACAAATGTAATTTGCCTGTCTTGGAAACTGAATCACCCACAAAAGAACTAAAACAATAATGGAATAATGAGCCACACAGGCATACAAGAGCATCAAAATAGCATCCAAGATGAACAGTCTATGTGTGTGTTTTCCCAGTTGCCACCAATAGATGCTCCTTTGCTTCAAAATTCTGACAACCACAACTACCACATTGAGTAAAAGAAGTAGACAGAAACTTTGTACCAAAGGAAATGTTCCTAAAATGTTTCTTATTTGATGGTAGATTGCTCATCAGGTCAATTTAATTGTAATGCTGGATAAATATTGTATGTTGTTTAATTAGTAGATTTCAATAAAAGTATTACTTCCCCTTTTGTTAATGAGAGGTGCACTTGAAATAAAAAGTTACATAAAGATGCATCTATTTTGGGAATATAAGTTATTGTGAGTCTAAAGATACTTTCATAATAATTTGCTTAGACTATTTCAAGCCTACGCTGCAATCTGCCACTTCCTACCTCTTCCCCTGGCTTTTAGCAGCAAAGGCTCCTGTATCTTTTCAGTTTTTGCATTTTTTTAGCTTGTGTGTGGGAAATCTTTCTTAACCATCGAGAAAGACTTGCAAAAGTGTTTCTCATGTGAAATAAAAGATAGCCTCTCCTTTTATGTGGAGATCTACAATGCATAAACTGAACTGTCTCTCATCAGATGTAGTAATGTGTCAACGTTCCAACTGATGAACCCAACCAAAGCAAGCTGAGATGATTCAATCTCTTAATGCAAAATTTTATTGAGTATATCATTTCGGCAAAAGATTAGGGCACCCAGATGGTGGTGATCCATTTGAAGGGATGGTCAGAGAAAACCAAACAGCCAGCAGCATGGAAGAAGGCTGTGACATCCTCGGGACGTAGTCAACCAGAAAGTTGACAGTAATGACCATTATCTTAATGATTGTTTTAAAGAGGAATGTGATGAAAGAGGAATGTGATGAACGTGACCAAATTTAAAAGTTACAAAGAGTCCTGGTCTCCTGCAACCTGTCTGGCTACCTCCGGAAGAGCTATGAAGAGAAGGAGAAGATGTCCAGGATGGAATGTAAAGGAGAGCAGATGGCCCCGGCAAAAAAGGCTCTAGTTGTGGGACAGGAGGATTTCGGCACCCAGACGGTGGTGACCCATTCAAAGGGATGGCTGGAGAAAACTGAACAGCCAGCAGTGTGAGAGGAGGCCGTGGCAGCTGGGGGACTTCATCAGTCAAAACATTGACAGTAATGTCCATTATCTTAATGATTGCTTTAAAGAGGAATGTGATGAATTCATGGAGGATAGCAAGATCAGTGGCTGCTTTTCCTTAGGGTTATACCTGATATCCCAGAAATTTTCCCCTCTAATCTAGTTGCTGGGATATACTAATGAGAGATGCTATTGTATTCCTGTCCTACTCTGTACTTTCCAAATGTCATTTATCTGGCCACATTGAGAGACACAGATGTGGATCAGGCAGGTCTTTGTTGCAATTTTAATTAAATCTGAATTCTAAATTATAGAAATACATGTTTTTATCTCCCAGAATACTGAAATTACTGGGACCAACTGTGATCTTATTTTACATGTAAAAGTTGTTTATAACCTTAGTTGTATTATGGCATATATTGTTTTCCAAGCTATTTTCACTTTTCTAAAGTGTTTTTGTTTTACCTATGCATCCATTTTAATAGCACTTTTTAAAAGTTGGAAATTGCATTGCAAATGCAGAAAGGGATACAGATTAATAAATAATTATGACCTGAACCACATATAGATGTGAACAGCATGAAATGGGAAGAATACAAACACATTTTCTCATTATCGCAAATCATTGGTGTCTGCAATCTTCCCTATCATCCATTGTTTAATGTTATTATAGTATAGACTATACCCAGTCCTAAAAATGCAGTGTTCTTTATAGTTCAGTAGCATTTCTGGCCATAAAGCCCAATGTAGGGTGTTGCATACTAAAAATGCACCTCTTAAAAAAAAGTAATAACAAAGCATTGGGAGTAGAGGTGTGGGAAGAGAGTAACATTTTTATTGGTTTTATTTTTAAAAAAAACATGTTGGCAATGTGGTGACCTATGAAACACCACAAGCAGCAGAAAATATCCATCCAGTGACAGCCTGAGGTAGCATGAGCGGCTCATAGTGGGTCTGTTTTCATTATTACAGCGTTTTTAGGGCTGCATGCTGCAATTTTCACTTGCAGTGAGGTATTAAATTGAAATTACCCCAGATGTAATTGTCACACAGAATAATTCAGGGCATTCTGAATTTAATGATTTCCAAGCTGTGGTTTTTATTATTCAAGAGAGAAACACACGTGTCAATAGCTTTATCTGCAGTCTGGCTTTTCAAATAACAGGTTGTTTAATGAAGGGGGCTGCTTCGAAGAAGCATCAAGAGCATTTTTGTCTCATCTTTTTTAAACAGTCAACTTATTGATCAAGAGAATTCAATGATATCCAGCACCAAATGCTTTTTAGATGTGAATCTTTTATTTTAAAGGATTTATTCTCATTATAGGTCTTAGATTATAAATGATGACCTATTAAACATTCTCATTAATTCTCTGGGTAGCCTATAGTACTCTTAACCATGTTAATTGAAATCAAGTTAGGGAATCAATGTCAGTGCCTGTTAGGCTTAAAAGAAGCCATGCAGATCATGATTCAAGGATGCAAATCTCTGATAAATTAGGAAGGACATTAAGAAAAACTTCTAATATATTACCTAAGATAAAATGGAAACAAATGACATCTAGTGAATTCAAGGTTTAATTCATGCATTTTTTTGGTCTCTTGGCCAGGTAGTGTAGTGGGCTTGAGGCCATCCACTTCAGGTAGGAGGAAGTATTGTCACTATATATTAGGTGACAAACACTATTTTCCATGTATACATACATATATATATATGTATATAGTTTTCCATATATATATATTCTCAATCTTACATGGGACAAGACCCGAATACACCAAGACCTACATACCTTTACCCGTGAAAATCTACGAAAACAAATATATATATATATATGTGTGTGTGTGTGTGTGTGTGTGTGTGTGTGTGTGTAAAACTCTGTAAAAATAGATTGCCATTAGTTGTTTGAGATATATTGGTTGCCTCAGTAGAGAGTAGAGGTGGTATTCAGCAGGTTCTGACCAGTTCTGGAGACCCAGTAGCGGAAATTTTGAGTACTTTGGAGAACCGGCAAATACCACCTCTGACTGGAGATTTTACAGTATCCTTCCCCTGCCATGCCCATCAAGCCACGCCCACAGAACCAGTAGTAAAAAAAATTGAATCCCACAACTGTCAAATAAGAGCAAGAAAATATATTAAATCTTTTAACATATCAAATTTAACTTCAGCTGGCCTCTACTTTTTTACTTTTAGTTTTTAATAACCTGAGATTGCCTATATCTTTTTGTGCTCCTACCAAAAATATTCTTTTTCAAGACTCTCTAAGTCTATAACTCTGCCTCCATTTTTGTATATTCATCAATTTGTCCTCCAATGCTGCACAGTAAAAAGATGGAAAGGCACAAGGAATAGTTGGTACATGATTACATATAAATAGCAGGTGATAACAATTTGCCAGAAGTTCATGGTTTATGGGGATAACATAACAAAATAAAATAACAGTTTTTATCTTTTTTTCCTTTTGTTTCGAACTCTGCTTTCCCCATTCTCATTCTCCTGTGGATTTTGCATTTAATTATCACTTCTTTCCTCATTAATAATTTTATTTAATATTGTTCTCTGCAATGAAGTTTTAAAGTTACTTAAGAAAGCATTTAACTTTTTCCCCAAGAGACAATGTAGTCACAGGTTCATCAGCATTTAAGTTTTGATTTTTAATCATGGAAAATAATACATCAGTCCCAATTATTTATTTTGGGCAGTTTGCCTCTTTAAATGCATCAGTAGAAATGCAGAGGTTTTTATTTGAATTTGTTTATAACATTTGAGAAATTGGTAATTTTCTTTTTGCATATTTTTGCTGTTGCACCCATGTTGTTTATTATCATTGTTTCTCCTGTGAATTCAGATTCAGTTCATAAAGGTGTCAGTGGTTTTAATCAGGAATAGGGAGTTCTTAGTACAACATTGGATTAGAAAGAATCTTTACAATTTGATTAGGAACCGTCAGCCAAAAATGCATGTATTCCTCTTTCAGTTTTTGCTTTCATCTCACAAAAGAAGTTAACAGCCTGGAGTCATTTTTTGCTATTAAAATAATATAAAGTTTTTATAAGTCTTTCACTGTTATGAACCCTCACACTACCTCAAATAGATGGAAATTGCAGTCTGCAGAGATTTACTTCAATGGGCATTATTTATTTTAATATTCTCATACCATGTAATGTATATATTGTCAACATCACCATCTAAAATCCAGCTAAAATATACAGATCCCAGATGGCACACATACTCCATATATGATAAAATAATTCATTCAAATTCCTAGAAAGAGACGATTGTTATCACCTACAGTAATAATGCCTGATTGGCTGCAGAAAATATTCAGTAGTTTTGGAGTCTTCCTGTATGACTGCTTCATTACATCTCAGAAAGAGGTTGTATATGATCTGTTGAGAACATACATTCCCACAGCATGTGTACAATCACTCATATAAAATTATCCATGTGTCAAAAATGGTCCCGCCGGGACCTGAAGACTTGGTTGTTCCAACGGGCCGGCCTCGAATGACCGGGGGGGTTGGGTTTTATTTTAACTTTATTTGGCTTGTTTACTTGTTTAATTCTGTTTTACTGTAAATTTTCTCTGTTTTAATGTTCGCCGCCCTGAGTCCTTAGGGAATAGGGCGGCATACAAGTCGAATAAATAAATAAATAAATAAATAAATAAATAAATAAATAAATAAATAAATAAATATATTTTCCAGAGATGCTCTTGCATAGATGAACCATTCTGAATCTGCTTACAGCATGAATGAAGTCTATGTAGAAACTCAGTTTTCATTGTCTTGAATTCCTGCAAGAGAAGTGAAATAATGCAAGTCAACATTTAGTGAGTTGACTTCAAAGATGATTATTTATTTAGTTACTTAATTCATTACTTGCATCCTCTGATAATCAGACACTCATTTAGCTGATTTAGTATTTAACTCATTTAAAAACAACATCAGAGGAATTAACATTTTAGAACTTAAAATAGTCTGCACCACTGATATTCTGAAATGATAGAATGATAGAAGTCTTTTTTGCTTTTCTGAAAGCAAATGAGAGGAAAATGACAACCTCCATAAAGTTCCTTAAGAGGGAATTGTGATGATGCTACCAAAAAGACTGGTCTTAAATATTTTTGCTTCTCCAGGATTGGAGTTCTAATATGAGTTGGAAGAGTGCCATGGACGTCATCATGACATCAACCATACCTATCTCACCTGATACTTTCCTATCAAAAAATTGGGATAGTATTCAAGTGGTGATGAAGTGGAGCATCATTTGTATTTCTAGAAATGCTTATGTACCCTATAAACCTTCACAGAAAATAGCATGGGGAGCTACATAGCAGTACTTACTGTATTTTTTGCACTATAAGATGCTCCAGAACATAACACACCTAGCTTTTGGGGAGGAAAACAAGAAAACAAAAAACTACCTCCCAGCATCCATCTGGTATTCATCTGGCTAGCATCCTTGCAGCAAACAGCAAACAGCCTGGGCAGCTTCAGCATGTGTTTACAGCCCCAGCATGTGGCTCGAGAGGACTCTGCTCCGTTGCACCCACCACCAGTCAACTGAGCTGAGCTGCTGCTGCTGGCAGGAAGCACTGAAGCCTTTGCTGCTAAGCAGCTGATTGGCAGTTGAATTGGCCTCCCAGAATACCACTGATCAGCTGTTCTGTGTGGCGGGGATTGCCATTGCTACCTATCGCTGCTGCTGCCTGTCACTGCTGATCGCTGCCGCTGCCTATCACTGCCGATCTCTGCTGATCACCACCGATAGCCATTGCTGCTGATCAATAGGTGGCAATCGGTGGTGATCGACGGCGATAGGCTCTGCCAATTAGCTGCTTGGCAGTGAAAGCTCTAGCGTTCCTTGCTGGTGGTGAATGGCAGCAGTGATGACAGGCAGCAACCACTGCTACACCAACCCCTCTCCCCCACCACAATATTTGCTCTATAAGACGCACAGACATTTCCACCCACTTTTTTGGGGGAGGAATGCGTCTTATAATGCGGAAAATATGGTAATATATAGAGGTTCACTAAGCTGAAATAAGACTAAAAGAAGGACTATTCTATGGTGGGATAGGTTAGAACAGCCAGCAGATAGCTTTCTAGTAATTTGGTGCTTTCTAATGGTTATTTCTTTAGTGTATCTATTGTTTAATTGACTCTCCCTCCCATTCGTTGTTTTGCAACGAAATCCACAATATGTTCTAAACATTTATTGCCTTACAGCTCATCTTAAGTAATGGGACATGTAACAGAGTTTTATATTATATGAAAGAAAGTAATTTTAAAAAATCTGGACCCCAAACTGTTTTAGGATTTTGTTGATCAAAACAAGTATTGTGTACTGTATTTGGAAACAAACTGACAGCCAGGGGTATTAATCCAAGGGTGATGAAATGTAATCTATTAACACAATATTTGCAGGTCTAGCCATAGACTCTAAACATGTTTCAGCAGCAGTGCTGTGTGAAGCATATTTCAATAATACAAGCAAGAGAATATTAAAGTCCCAATCAGAAGGGACATTACAATATTGGATGATGAGTGGAAATGATGAGAGAAAAATAAGAACTTCTACAAAAGTTTTCTGTATCCTCACCCTCATTGACATGCTTCACCTTCGCTTCCAAGACTGGGAAAGGTTGATCAATGATGATGGAAACAAGAGACTTTAAGTCTCTTTTTCTGGTAAAATCCTGACTATTTCATCTGGGCTTTAGCTGGCATGGAACTAGGATGCTTAAATCCCATAGAAAGTTTCTTTTGCAATATGAAAGTCAGTAAATAAAAATTCTTGGTAAGATTACTGGTTGTGTTTCTTTTTTCTGTGGATATTACAATGCCCTGGGAAGATTTATCAAATATATTAGCTAAATTTTAAAGCTCTTCTAATCATATTTTGTTACCCCTGTGTATACTCGTATGTCTACTGTTATGCAGCTAGTCTCTGCATTGTTGTGTGTGTAATACCAATCAAACCTGAAAATAAAATTGAAAATCGCCTTTGAGATTTCTGCTTTTATTCCTCTAGTTTTTCAAATTTTTAAGCCATTCATACAACCTAAATAAACTACGAGAGTACATTTTGTGTAATTCCTGCTGCCAAGCTGGAGTCAATATTGACAAAACAGGCTGGCTCAATTAGAAAGAATATTAGAATCGGATGCTTCAAAAGCCTTCCAATTTCAGAGAAAACATCTGGAATTACATTCACAGGCCCACAAATCATGATCATAAACTGTATGATGCAAAATAAGTGAGTGAAGCCAATACATTTAATATTTAGAATTCAGCTCCATCATTAAAAACTGAACCTTCCAATCTATGCTGGATTGGGTCTATGTAGTCCCCAGATACATTTCATATATTACAGCTGCGTGAGTCATGCTGTCTAGGAGATGTATAACAATTTGAAATGGTGGCTTGCCATCTAACCTTGATTGGTTATATCATTGATGATTATGCTGCTGCCAGTCCCTACCTAGGAGACCCACTGAAAGGAATTAAAAGGAATCCCATTAGGAAGCCCATTGTTGCCTGTTTATGAGGGCATTTTAGGTAGACAGGGAATGTTGTTATGCAAGCTGCTCTCGGGTTCTCTTAAGAGGTTTTCTCTCAACGTTTCTATGAATTTCTCCCTGCCACTATCCACAGCTGCTGCTATCTCTCTTTGTCATTTGTATTTGTTATGTATGTAGGTTTGAAGTCATTGGTTTAGTTTGAACTGTTCTTGTATGTGGGGATTCAATAACCAGTCATTTCAGTGTCCAAAGATGTCTGACCACATACGTGGCGTTTATTACTTTTATACCATTTTGACAAGCAGAAAAGAACAGCATAGATACAGCATTGGGATTGGAGAATAGAAACCCTTCAATCACATTGGCATAACCCCACAACCAATCCTTGAAGTTAGCGGTGATGTTAGTAAATGATATCACCTGTACACCTGGAAAATCAGAGACATCCCATCCCTATCCCAACAGATAAGAGGATGAATAGAAGATGAGCTCATGGGATAGCAAAAGAGGCCCCCTCCACCAGGCTGCAGTGTGCTGCCAGCTTCTAGTGTCATCCAGGGAAACTCAGTGGCTACCACATTTCACTCTTTTCTATTTTAAATTTAATTAATTAAAGACGAATCATAAAAGGAGTTAGGAGAGGATTCATAATCATTAGAAGAGCATGCTTGCAGTTGTTCTTATAGGGCATATACTTGACCCTTAGGCAAGGTAGGAGAGGGTTTGGGACGAAAAGCTGTAATACATATATTGCAAAGAGAAGGAAGACATTGAATAAGGCAGCATCCACTAATAAAAATAGCAATAATAATAACTGCATAGCGTAAATTATTTCCCATTAAACCTGTGGGTAGCCAAGCCCAAAAACCTTCCCACCAAGATCTTACATTATCCATTTTTAATTCTGAAGCCAAATTATGTAAAATGTTAAGTTGATGTTAAATATTTTTAGATTCATCAGAAAGATTATAACAACACAACCCCTGGAAACTTTCACAACCCAAATGTTGACGTAAAATCAAATAATCAATAGCAGCACGATTTTGCAAAATAGCTTTTCTTAATTCTTGCATCTCATGGTTGATTGTTGAAATAGCTGTAGAAGTAGCATTAATTGTTTTTGCTAAATTGCATGCAACAGAGTTAATGTTGAGATGAGCATGGGCAGCAAGTGCAGGCACACCCACCATAGACACAGCTAGTGCTACATATTCTGCTTTATTAAGTAGGGTTGCTTCAGAATCACAAGTGTCATCTAGTGTAAGCCCTCGTCGAGATCGATTTGAATGATGAAGCTGCTGTTTAGAAAGCAAAACAGAAATCAGCCGACTGAGGCAGCAATGTACTTCACTAAGATTAGCAGGAATGTAATTAAAAGTTTTTTTACCACATGTAAAAAACTATCCTTGAGTAGCCAAACATGGGAAAAGTGAAAGAAGTCTCTTCCAAAGCTGTGCAGTTCAAAGCAGGTGAGCTATTACGATGACAGTGAGGTTTTTTACTTGAAGATATACAATTAACTACTTTTGCACAAGTTATATTTACAGGGTGTGTAAAGCAATTGCATCAAGGTGTGGATAATAAGCAGCAAATCACCAATTAGATATAGTCTTATAGTTAAAGTTCCCATGTAATAAAAATCCGCTTAAGCCAGTGAAGTTTTGAATTACTGCAGAAGGAGTGCAGACAGGAACTAAACATGTAGAAAGCAAATGTTCCATATCATAAGTTTCAGATAAGCAAAAGACATCATTCTGTGTGATGTTAGCCAAGCATAAGCAAATGAACCCAGATGGGACACTATGCCATCTGTAAAGTCAAATTCCTGGGACTGGGACCAGATCTGGGGACTGGTATGGTGCCATGACATCCTTGGCTGGGTGGACACAACGAGCCTGGATGGACACAATGAGCTGTGGGCGGACACAATGAGCTGGAATCCACAAAGGTCCTGTAGAAGCAAACACAACAACACAGCCTCGCCCCCTCACCCCCAAGTAGTTAACTAAAACATTCAATTAATTTAAGGTAAATAGAAACATTCAATTACATTCAATTGATTTAAGAGAAATTATACTTTTAAAAACTGTTTTAGAGACCCTTCTAAAGACCCTTTCCCTCCTTTTTTATTTATTTGTGGAGACAGGCCTTAAATGGCCGATGAGCATGTTCCATTATGGCTATATTCCAGGTTGTACAAAATTGCAAAAAAGCAAAATATCATGTTGTAAAAAAGAGGGCTTGCCTAGTAGGTAACATCCATTTGCCAAAGTTGATGATAAAACAATCTGCTTGACTTGAGTAACTGGAATATGGTAAGCTTGTGCCAGGCCTCTAGCATTTTGATGGGAAAAAAAGAGTGACTGAAAAAATCAACAAAGCTATAGCCTTAAGAAAGAGGCCCAGAAAGGGTCAAATGACTATGTGTGGAAGAAATATCTTTGGTCTTGTAGTAGCTGTTGCAAAATTAAAAATAAGATCATGATTAGGGTCAATCCTGGGCATAATATAAGTACCTGGAAGATTAAAATTAATTTAACACACATAATGAGAGTCAGAGATTAAATCAAAAGGCTGTTGAGAAAAAGTTTTGAAAGTTAAAATAGCAGGACACTTTCCAGGGAGCATTATGAGAATCCTTGTAAAGGAAGAAGTCATTAAGCGAGCAAGCCAAAGTTTTAAGGAAAAAGTCATTAAGCAAGCAAGCCAAAGTTCTTTAGGTAAACAATACAGCTTACATAGTCAGTTAAAACACATTGAAGAGATAAGGTATTTTGAAAATAAAATTGAAAATCAGACTTTACATAACTCCACCATTTATACCTTACTGTACTTATCAAAAATTAGAAGGAAAAGTTATTTGCAAAGCTCATTGTAGACCTTTCATGATTGTACCTGTTGTGCTGGCAATAGCCATGCATTCTTCACATTCTTGTTGTAAACCCTCCAGATGGAGTCAAATTTTGGTGTCAATTCTCTGCTTAAATCAAAATATGGATTAAGAGCATGTACAAAGTGCAGCTAGTTTTAAATTTTGATTCCCTTTGCTGAAACTGGGAACTGAGTCATCTTCAAAGATCCGGGCAAACTGCCCACCTGGGAACCGAGCCACCTTTACAGATAATGTTCCAGGCAATTTGCCAATCTCAGCCTATCTATCTGAGGCTCCTTTGTATGAAAATCTCTAAAAAATCAGGAGATGAAGCTATGTAACCTATAAAAAAGTTATTTTCTAACCTTGCCTTTTTCAAGGCAAAAACTCAAAGCAGAGGAAAAAAAATTGTTAAAGTGATCAAAAACCTCATTCTCCCCCCCACCTCCTGCCTCCACCCCTACAACAACCAGCGAGGACAAGAAGGGGGGGGGGAATGTTTAAAATAAATCTCATCCATTTTTTCCACTCAACATTCTTTTCACCAATAAATCACACACAAATAATTTTCATCATGAGTAAAGCACACACAAATACACACAAATAATCCTATCTTTCTCAGGTCCGGACCTTTCTCACACTCTTTCTTACTCTCCTTTCAATCTGGGATAGGGGTCAACACACAAACATTTATACCACCTTTTTTACTATCAACATACTCACATACTTACACTGTAATCATACGGCTTGCATATTTACAATTCTTTTCTGAGAGCCAATAAGCTCCATTGTAGAGAATCTCATCCTCCAGGGCTGGAAATGATTACATACAGACATATTCTCACACACAACATTTCCAGACCTGGGGAGGGTTTGTCCCTTTAAATTTCCACATTTTTTTAAACCTGTAGTTTGTTCTCAGAGCACTGGGAGAACTTAAGGAGCAGTTCCAATCACAAAGGTGATTGTGGGCCCAAACCACTGCCTATCTGCCTCCCACAACTCTAAGTCTAATCCAAAAAACCAATTTAATTATCTGGTTGCCAAACATGTTACAATTAATTTATTTTGAACTTCAGCAATTCCAATTAGGGCTATACACAGGTAACGGATATTTTCTTCAATCCTATTCAATTCTGCATACACTTATTTTACATTATTATACATACACATCTAAGAAGTTTTAATGAAAATCACATCATGAAAAGAATAGCAAACATTTTCTTCTTCTCTTAGTTCTTCCTAACATATAACAGTGTAAATTAACCATATTTCCTTTGAACAGCCCCATTGTACTGTATGGAGGGGCTTCCTAACAGATCTGTGCCTCATTCCATGCTTCTGAACAATAGAGCTGATTGTGGACTATTGAACTCAATAGGGCATGCCTTCCACTTTCAATTCTGCCATCCAGTGCATCAGATGAGAGCAGTTGCCTGTATTCTAGTTACATCCATTGTTCTATCTCTTTAAACACCAAATAATCAAAAAAAGATTAAACATAAAAATTTAAACAAATAAATTTATGTGTCTCTGTCTTAGGTTTCTAGCTTGAATCTCCCCCTTTTTCTAATTGTTCCTTTAATATTTTCCTTATGGGGTGTACAATGGCTTTGGAGAATCAAAATTTTAGCCTGCTCAGAAGGAGCTGAAAATCCAATTACAGAAGATTTTTGAGTGACAATTTTTACCTGGTCATAATCAGGAGTGGGGCTTATAATCAATTATTATTTTGCTGAGACATCAGAGCCAGATGTTTCCACGGCTTGATGGCATTGAAACCATCTATGTAATATTCGAACAGGAGCCCTGGGTTCAAGATGTAAGGTATGCCCTATCTTTACCCAATCCTGCAACCTGAGCGTCCCGCGCTCAGGGTATCAGGGACAATGTTTTCCTATCTCCTCAATCAGCTTATTTATGTGAGCCTCAGATACTTTTGCACCTGATTTATGTAACAGGAATTTAAGTTTCTGAACATATTTCTGCTGATGCTGAGACAGATTGCAACCCATACTTACCACTGAAGGGGTCCCTTGGGACGACGGTGCACCATGGGGTCTATTTCAGACGGCAGTAAGTACGTTGGCTGTTGCCTACCCCGGAGGGTTGTTGTCCCTGTTCGGCCATTTGTGGGGATTCAATAACCAGTCATTTCAGTGTCCAAAGATGTCTGACCACATATGTGGCGTTTATTACTTTTATACCATTTTCACAAGCAGAAAAGAACAGCATAGATACAGCATTGGGATTGGAGAATAGATCCACATGGGTGAAACCCTTCAATCACATTGGCATAACCCCTCAACCAATCCTTGAAGTTAGCGGTGATGTTAGTAAATGATATCACCTGTACACCTGGAAAATCAGAGACGTCCCATCCCTATCCCAACAGATAAGAGGATGAAGAGAAGATGAGCTCATGGGATAGCAAAAGAGGCCCCCTCCACCAGGCTGCAGTGTGCTGCCAGCTTCCAGTGTCATCCAGGGAAACTCAGTGGCTACCACACTTGTAAAATGTTGGAAATGATTGGTTTAAAAAGTGTGGGAAAACCCTGCACTCTGATTGGCTGGCAACTGCGGCTGCTGGCTATAAGTAGCAGCCGCAGCCCAGCCAAATTGGGTCCGTTCTGAGCTGTAGTCACTAATAAACTAAGAGCTTGAAGCACTCCGCGTCTGTCTCTTCATGCAAACTTAACACTGGCGATGAGGTGGGATTCCCTGAAGAAGACGGCAACGCGAACAGAAGGAGAGCGAGATGGCTGCACTGAACACCCCCAGCCCGTTCGATCCAATGGCAGAAGACTGGGAGTTGTATGCAGATCGTTTCCAAATGTATCTGGAGGGAAATGATCTTGCCGACATTTCCGAGAAGCAGAAGAGGGCGGTCTTTCTCACGCACTGTGGTCTGGCAGTTTTCAAGATGGCGAAGGCATTGGCGGGAGCTGCAGACGTGAAGGTAATGGACTGGCCTGACTTAGAAAAACTGTTAAGAGCCCATTACGCGCCACAAGTATTGTGCCTCATTAAGAGACACGAGTTTTACCGTCGTGATCAAGGGGAAAGCGAAAACGTAAACGACTTTGTGGCAAGTTTAAGAGACATTGGGGGTGCATGCAAATTTAACAATTTAGAAGAGGCCATGCGTGATCGATTTGTTCTGGGCCTTAAAGACAAGGTGCTACAGAGCAAGTTATTACTGAAACCTAAGATCATGCTGAAGGAAGCAATAGAAGAGGCCTCTTCAGCAGAAGCTACCAAGTCCTCAGCAGCAGCCATGAAGAAAATCAACAAGGCCACAAGCCATCCTGATGTGGAAAAGTCCACAACAACTCATTGTGAGCAAATAGATTCTGAGTCAGACTGTAGTGAGGTGGAGGAAGGAATTTACAGACTCAGAATGGAGCGGAAAAAGAAAGACCTGGGAAGAAAGAGGCAAGATTTCTACTGCAGAGGTTGTGGGGAAGCCACCCCACACTGAATGCAAGTTTTAGACACCATTTGCCTCCGTTGTGATAAAAGAGGACACCTAGCAAGAGTCTGCAAATCATCCAGAACTCCACCCAACAGAAGAAAGTTTGCTACAAGCAAAGACAAAGAATTCAGGCCCAACAATCTCAGTGAGAAAATGGGGCAGCACAGAAGCAAATGGGAAGAATGAAACTCATCAAACAGTAACTATTGGTCATTCATCACCTTTAAGAAGCAGAAAAGTGCATGTCAAGGTACTTATTGAAGGAAGGCCTTGCCAAATGGAAGTGGACTCAGGCTCATACCTATCTATGGTGTCATGGGACACTATTCACAGACTTCTTCCCAACATCCAGAAGAAGCACTTCAAGAAGCAAGCATTGACTCTTAAAGACTACCAAGGGAACAAGATTCCAGTAGTTGGAACAAGAGAATTCAACGTGAAATTCAAGGGCCACACCAAATGCCTACCACTGACCATCGTGGACAAGGACCACCCAAGTCTGCTGGGTCTTGAGTGGTTCAAGCTGTTGGGCATCGAGGTGACTGGCATCAATCACGTGAGCAACACTGAGTGGGAAGAGGCCTTGAAGTCTGAGTTTCCAGAGGTCTTCAGCGATGGATTAGGCAAGTACTTGGGGACCCTCATCACATTTAACCTAGATCCCAAGGTACAACCATTCCGTTTAAAACCCAGAAGGGTCCCATTTGCCTTAAAGGAAAAATTGATGCACAATTAGATAAACTAATAGCCCAAGGGGTTTTAGAGCCCACTGATCACTCCAGGTGGGAGACACCCATAGTCACACCAGTCAAGGCTGATGGGTCTGTGAGAATCTGCGGAGACTACAAGGGGACATTGAAACATGCGTTACAACAGAGCGCATATCCAGTTCCAGTGGTGCATCATTTATTACATTCTCTTGGCGGGGGCACAGTCTTTGCCAAATTGGATCTGGCCCAGGCATAGAGGTGCCTTCAAATGCAAAAGATTGCAATTTGGAGTAAGCGTGGCACCAGGCATCTTCCAAAGCCTTATGGAAAGAATGTTACAAGGGTTGCCAGGGGTGGTGCCCTATTTTGATGATGTTTTAATTTCTGCTGAAAATGACACTCAATTACATGAGAGACTTAGGGAAGTCTTAACTAGATTCAAAAAAGCAGGGTTAAAAGTCAAAGAAGAAAAATGCACACTTAGAACAGATAAAGTGGAATTCTTGGGTTACATGATTGATAAACATGGCATCCACCCCACAGAGGCAAAGGTTCAGGCAATCAAAGAAGCCCCCAGGCCAAAATGCAAAACAGATTTGCAAGCATTCTTGGGACTCATTAACTTCTATCATATGTTTCTACCTCAGAAGGCAACCATTGCAGAACCCCTACATAGGTTGCTGGACAAAAAATCTGCTTGGGTCTGGGGAGGAAGGAACAAGCTGCATTTAACAATATCAAGAGACTAATCACGTCTGATGCTGTGCTGATACAGTTCTCTGAGAACTTTCCTGTTGTTCTGACTTGTGATGCCTCCCCTTTTGGAGTGGGGGGGGGTTTGAGCCACATGCTTCCCAGCGGGAGGGAAGCCCTATTGCATTTTACTCTGCACTTTGACTAAAGCAGAGAGAAATACAGCCAACTGGACAAGGAAGCCTTGGCAATTGTTGCAGCTGTCAAGAAATTCCATGAGTATTTATATGGGAGAACATTTACTATTGTCACAGATCACAAACCTCTGTTAGGCATTGTGGCAGGGGACAAACCAACGCCCACGATCCTGTCACCAAGAATGCTGAGATGGACTGAATTTCTTGCTGCTTATTCATACAAACTGATCCACAGACCTGGTAAAGACATTGGGCATGCAGATGCTTTGAGTCGCTGCCCACTTCCTTCACACATTGAGGACCCTGTTCCTGAGACTCACACCTTTTTCTAGAAACTGTTGCCAAACTTCCAGTACATGCTGCTCAAATTGCCAGAGAGACTGCCAAAGACACTTTATTGGCTCCTGTCATAGGCTGGATTAAGAAAGGTTGGCCACTTCAAGATCTACCTCAACTCCCCAACCTTTTAAATCCAGGCAAACTGAATTATCTGTATTAAGAGGATGTATTTTGTGGGGTAACAGGGTGGTTATTCCTGCAAAACTACAAAAGAGGTTTGGAAATGTTACATGAGGGTCATCCGGGAATTGTCAGAATGAAGGGATTGGCCAGGAGTTATGTATGGTGGCCAGGTATTGACAAAATGGTTGAAAACTGGGTTGCATCTTGTCCCAACTGTCAGGTAGTCAGGCCTGCCCCACCTCTCGCCCCCACACAGGAATGGGAATGTCCTAGGGGCCCATGGTCCAGGATTCACATTGATTTTGCTGGCCCTACCAGAGGGCACACTTTCCTTATTATAGTTGATGCATATTCCAAATGGCTGGAGGTTATCCCTATGGCATCCACCACAACTGAAGCTGTCATCAAACAGCTTAAAAGCTTTTGTAACTCACGGGTTACCTGATGTGCTTGTTTCTGACAATGGCCCTCAATTTACATCCAACCTTTTGAATCATATCTAGCACAACAGGGTATCAGACATGCCCTGACAGCCCCTGGGCATCCTTGCTAATGGCGGGCTGAGCGTATGGTACGATTTACCAAGGAAAAACTTCAGCAATTGGGTCCAGGGGATATCACTGAGAGAGTTGAAAAACTTCTCAGTGTTCAGCATATCACTCCCAACCCCTCAACTAATTTAACCCCAGCTGAATTGTTGATGGGTAGGAAACTCAGGTCTCCCCTTGACCGCCTCCATCCCACTTACGCACCCAACGCACCACTAGATTCCACTAGTAAAATTCTCGCTTTCACTGTGGGTGATTCTGTTTATGCTAAGAACCTCATGGGTGAACCATTATGGATTCCTGCTGAGATAACCCAAATCACAGGCCCCAGGTCTTACAGGAGGATGGTGTCCTCTGGAGCAGGCACATTGATCAGTTAAGATCCAGATTGCCTCAGGAGCATCGCTTTTGCTCCTCTCTGGTTCCCATACCTACTGCCTCTTCTAGGGGAAGGGAGGATTATGAGAGTAATCAGCAAGTAAGAATCAACCCCATGTGTAACGAGCTAACACGACAGGAACCATCCCAAACCTGTCACAATATCAACAACCATTTTCACAAATGGAAGATTGCACATCACTACCTGATTTAGGTGCTGACATTGGGTTGGAGATGGATTGGGAGGAGAGACCAGGTTGTAGTAACCAAACAGGTTCTACCATTACTACAAGTCCAAGTAAGGAAATGTCAGCAGACACATTTCCTCTCTCACAAGGTGAGAACCTTAAAACATCTGAACCACGTAGGTCTCAACATACACGTAAGAGCCCCACCTATTTAAAAGAATACATTAGATAGGTTGGGGTTTGAGTATGGACTGAACCTAGTGGGGAGGGGTGTCATGTATGTAGGTTTGAAGTCATTGGTTTAGTTTGAACTGTTCTTGTAAAATGTTGGAAATGATTGGTTTAAAAAGTGCGGGAAAACCCTGCACTTTGATTGGCTGTCAACTGCGGCTGCTGGCTATAAGTAGCAGCCGCAGCCCAGCCAAATTGGGTCCGTTCTGAGCTGTAGTCACTAATAAACTAAGAGCTTGAAGCACTCCGCGTCTGTCTCTTCATGCAAACTTAACAGTATTAGCCTTAACAGTATTTATCATATGAAATATCTTTTTAGGAGGGGGAGGAGGAGAGGCCTAGAAAACACTCAGGACACAGTAAAACATGGAAGAAATAAATATACAGAGACAGGAACAATGATTTTAAGTAAATATTAATTTATTAAGCAATAATTATACTTGCTGGTCTTGGCTTTGCATTTTCACTGTAAAGAGAGGTTTGAGGATAGCAGTTGGGATGCCAAATGTATCCCCAGATGTGAACAGAAATAGAATTTCCAAGACATAAATTAAGGTAGCAAGTTTATTTAGACCTAAATATATGGGCAATAGGGACTAGTCTATTTCCCTGAAATACAATGTGAAAATTCAGAATTTATGGGCCCAAAAAACCTTGATAGCGGTTAACAGAAAGACTGTTTTAAAAGTTGTACCAGGCAGCTCTGTCAGTGGCTAATAATACTAGGAATACAGAAGTGGAATATCTGTTGTCAGAGATAGTGTGTCATCTGTCTGATGGGAATGAACTAGAAATAATAGCTTTTGCTATCATGGCACGTTTGAGCATTTTGTGAACTACATTTTGCTAGCTATTCTGGGAGGCTGATTTCTAGGCTGAATTAACACACAGTTTGTTGCAGGAGGAGTCTTAGGGACATTCGGCTTGAGAAAGATATAAAACAGTATCGGTTTTTAAGGCAGTTAGAAATAGAATTAAATCCATAAAAATAGGGCAAAATTAACTAAAATATAAATTAGCAAAATGAGTTTTAATATAATAACAAGGATACCTGTGTCAGTTAATAAACTGAGTACCTTTAATTCTGGAGTTATTTCTTTAAAAGTAAAATTCAAATGTCAGTCTTCATTCAAGCTTGATATATTGACTTCAGACATAATATGGATTGTTTTATCAAATAATAGTCTCCCCCCCCACTGTTATCTCTTTTTGTTGACTTATCCCATAGCTCTTCCTTGTTTTCTAAAATGTTGACTCTGTGAAGCTCTGCAGCACATCTCTCCCTCTCAGGCTGTAATAGTATCTGGGAAGGACCTAAGAAATGGTCAGATAAGAGGCAGCATAGCCCACAGCTACACAGTTGGCAGAGCAAGAGGCTCAGAATGGACTCTCCCCAAGTTCCTGGGCTGTAGAGATAGTCTTCAACTTATATCTGATCACTTAGCAACTGTTCAAAGTTATGAGCTCCGTTTGAGCTCCGTTTGGCTCCCGATCTCCGCACCTTCCGCCATGATTTGAAAACTTGGCTCTTTTTACAATCTGGGCTGTGCTGATTCTCCTGGGCTGGGGTTATTTAACTGGGGGCTTTAAATTTTAATTCGGCTTAATTGTTTAATACTTTTTAAAATTAATTTATTTATTGTTGTATTTTAATTGTAAGCCGCCCCGAGTCCTCGGAGAGGGGGTGGCATATAAGTTGAATTAATAAATAAATAAATAAATGATGGGTCCCCACAAAAGATACATAGGACTAAAAATCAGAGTTCCAAGAGTCTCTCCCATAGTCACATGATCACATTTTGGGCACTCAGCAAGCAGCCTGCATTTACAGGATTTTCAGGATCCTGTGGTCACATGATGGTGATTTTTAATATTTTTTGCTGGAAATGGGCATTTACTTCCAATTTCAGTCAGCTATGCTCATTGCAGACAATGGGCTTGCTTAATGACTACAGATTTGTTTAATGAACATGGTGATTCATTTAAGGACCACCACAAATTAGTGTTATAATATTGGGTTGGTCATGTAATTAGTGACTTAGCGGCCACAAGGTATAACCATAATTCTGGGCTTAATTACAGTCATAACTTGAGGGAGATGGCAGGAGATTTGTCCTTTCAGGCTTGCAAGATTTTGTTAATATAGCTTTACAATAAAATAGAATTAGTTTGTCTGGCTGTGTTTCTTGTCCTGTGGTAAAGCTGATCCCCCAGATCCACACTCAAAAATGACTTTTCCCCCCCATTACTTTGGTAACTTCTATCTCAGGTGTCTCTGCCTAGGCAGTTAATGTCGCTTTAAAATATATCATTTAAGAAGAAGAGAGGGAGTTCAAAGAACATGATTTTTCTTTAGCAGCAGTTCAGTCTTTGATTATTTTGAGATATAAAAGTAGTCGCAAAATAGAATGCATATATATTCAGTATATAAGTACTTGAGTTTTGCTGTTGACCTTGCCCTCTGCAGAAGTGCCTTGAAATGATTTCAAGCTGTTGCACTAGATTTTGTCTCAAAGTAGGTGAAGAAAAATATTAAATCTGTCTCTGTTAAACAGACAGATTATGTACTATTGAGTATTGACCAGAACTGCAATCTTCCCTTTCTAGGGTTGAAAGATACTGAATCCAATGCTGCTTACCTCCATGAATTCCAAGGGTAACAATTCTGAGGATTTCACAGAGATCTATTCTTTAACTAGGATGGCTACTCAAATATTCAAGCTGCTTACTAAAAATTAGCCTCAGGTTGAATAGTATATAAACTGCACATAATCTACAGTGGTTCAATGTGCTTCTTCTTCTCTGCAATTTTCTGTAGTGTTGTTTCTGACTATACCGCATTTAGTAAGTCTATCTTGGAGATAAAATTACCAGTGGCTCATTTTCTTTCCTTTTTTTTCTTTCTCTAGTCATGTTACATGAAGCCTACATCTTTGTCTCTCAGACAGGAAAAAGTGAAGGCAGACACAGCCAGTTCTAACTATTCATGGAATCTGATTTGGGGAACACTGATGCAAAAGAAAAATATTGAAAAAGCATGCTAAAATAAGGATGAATACTCTTTTGTAAAGGGAAGCAATTAGTATTTAAAACTGTAAAGTAGAATCATTTTGAAATTTAAAAACTCATGAATTTCTTTTTATCTTTTGAAGGGGACATTACAGAGCTAAGCACATTATTGTGAGAAGACGGCAAAAAAATCCAGCTTGTACATTTAGAAAATCATGATAAGCTTGCTGTCCTATTCTTCACCCTGCTAACTGGGGGGAATAAATAAATAAATTTCGTAATAAGGTTTTCTTGTCAGAGGGTTATTGAACAGAAGCACCTCAATGCCTATTGAACAGAATAGAAATAACAGAAGATTGTGAGACAATTGTCTTGCTCAATTTGGTCCAGAGTGACTTGATAGTTCTGTGGAAAGGGGCACAATTTAGGGTGTGAGACTGTAAATGTAGCAGCTGTCTGTTAATTTCTTACATATTCATTGTATTATTCCTCAGAATACACAATTGTTTGCAATTCTGGCTTTTGAAAAATTACTTTTCTCTATTTTACTTATAATCATAAATTATAAAGCTTAGAAGGAACCAGTATTGTCCTGTGCAGTAATCCGCTATACAGCATTCCTGACAGATGGTGTCCATCTGCTTAAACACCTCAAGTAAAGAGAGTCTACTGCCCCCCAAAGATATCCAAACAGATCTGATTGTTAAAAAGTTATCCAGTTGTCCAATCAAAACCTGTATCTTTGTAAATCAAGCTCATTGTTTCTTATTGTACAGAATTACTCTGATAATTCTGCTCTGTCTCCCAGATGCCAGCTGAAAGAAATGCTGACTTCCAAAGTCTAATCTGCCTCAGTAACAAAGCATAGTAGGTAGATGTGTCTATCAGAAGTTGAAGATACAAGAGGGAGGGTGAGGAATGACTCATTTGGTGCATTGGATCACCAGGTCTGATCTTATTGTGATAACAATCTAGAACCAAAGAACAGCAAAGGAGCCATTCTGCCTTGCTTCTCTTCTCCTGATGCTTCTGCTGCAGAAACAACCTAGAGGCAAAGTAGAGGCTGAAAATAGAGGGAGAGAAAGAGGATAACTGGGTCTTTCAGTATAAGTATTCACAACACCAAAAGACATATTTTTTTTCTTATATAGTGAACTTTGCTTCCTTTCCCACTAGGAAGGGGAGTCAAACGGAAGAGACATCCAGTTGGGAAAGTTGACCATGAGGGACAGTAGAGATTCAAGATGCTCATGTTAATGTATAAAGTCCTGCATGGCTTGGGTCCGGGGTACTTGCGGGAACATCTCCTGCCAGCATCGACATCCCTTCGCCCTGTAAGCTCCCACAGACAGGGCCTCCTTGGGGTACCGTCGGCCAGACAGTGTCAGCTGGTGACCCCCAGGGGTAGGGCCTTCTCTGTGGTAGCACCCACCCTGTAGAACCAGCTCCCTTTGGGGCTCCGATTAGACCTGGACATCCGTTCCTTCCACCGCGACCTGAAGACCTGGTTTTTTCAGCAATCCAGCCTGGACTGAAGTGGAGTGGGGATGGTTTTTTTAACTGTTTTTAGATTAGTTTGTGGGTTTTAAAATTTATTGGGCTTAATGTTTAATAGTATTTTATTTAATTTATTTGTATTCGTATTTTAATGTTGTGAGCCACCCTGAGTCTTCAGGGAGAAGGGCAGCATATAAGTCCAATAAAATCAAATAAAAAATCAAATCAAGACTAAAGGCAACTTCATCTTAATGGCCTCTGATGGCTCCATGGCAATAGTGTCCATGACTTTTTGTGTAGGGATGCCAGCAGAACTATCAGTGCTGTGAGGAAGTGCTGCCCACATGCCAGCAACTTGACAGGGGAATCTGGTTGCTTTGTTAAACTTATCTTGGACTGATTCACCCCCAATGCCTGCTTAACATAGCTTGTCTTGGCAGAATTGAAAAATAAAACAACATAAAACAAAATACTGTATTTGCAGTGGAGCAAAAAATTAGAGGGAATGACTTTCTTCCCAGTGAGTTGGGAGTAGTTTAAGGACAACATCAAGCATTCATGTCCATGACAAACAGTTAATGAGGCATTTTTTGTGTGTTCAGCTGTGCAGGATATATGGATGAACCCTGAATCACAAGCTATGTTTATTAATAGTGAAATAGTACAAATAAGGCTACTTAAGATGTGCTTTTTAAAAAAAAAAACAAGATGGTAAAGACCTATTCTGGAATATTTTCTCTACTGAATTTACAGCAGCTCAGATATCCCTAATAATACAGATGTAGCAAACTTTGGAATCATAAAAGATAGATTGTTATAGTCAATCATAAAATAAATCATGATTTTTCAAGAACTTGAAAATAATGTTTGGTTGATTAGCTTGCTTAAAAAGAGGAACAAAAGAAATATAGCAAAATTGTATGATGAGTTTATGGCATTTGGTATACCTGCGTCAAGGCTAGAAGCCATTGGAAGCCCCTGATAGCTGAATATTCCAGAAATATTTCTCATTTCATTTAATGTCTCTCCAAATTTGTGGCCATCATTATGGCCTGCATATCCTGCATCTAATGACAGAATATTTATAGCTTATGTCTTACATTTTAACAATTTTTTAAAAAAATTCTAAATATCCTCACACTTAATTTTCAATGGATGACTCAGGCTTCTGACACTGTGAGAGATGGAGAAAACTTACCTGTCCATATTTTGATCATGTGTGAGATTTTGCATTATTCTATTGTATCTTTCTCTTGTAGCTGTCCTCTAAGCTAAAATGTTGAAGTGCAGTAGATTTTGTGTGTGGAACAGATGTTCTAATCTCTGAATCATTTTGGTGGCCCTTTTCTCTTACAAAACTCATTATCCATTCTTCTGAATAGGCTATATACTTAGAATCAGAGAGTTGCTATATTACGCTAACTGTGCTTCCGCTTGAATGGCTAACTTCAGGAAGTGGTGATAGGAAATTGCTGTCTAAAGAGAAGTCAATCTATCCCTCATGCCATTTAACTTCTAGGAGTAGGCAAGGACTGCACTTAAAAATTTGGAGGATGCTGAGTGCCACAGTATGAATACAATTACATGCTGCGTGTTAATTTTGGGGCTTTGTTTCATGCAGTTAGGATTTTTCCTTTAAAAAAAAATTGTGATACAGCTATTTTCAGTTTCAGCAAATATGCATCAGAGGGTACTTGAAGAGGTACAAAGAAGAGGGACTTAGGACTTGTAAATTGCCTGTCTCTCTTCCATATTGGGACATCATTCCCGGACATAAATGGAAGTGACATGTGGATGATGTTCCTATGACCTCTGTGTGCTTTTTATCTAATCTATCTGAGTCACTCTGTATTCTGCCTAATACTCAGCCACTATAATAAATTGTGTGGCAATGAAATGAATCTAAATCTGGTCATGATGGAAGTGTTTGTCTGGCTTTATGCTGCTTTATTTGATCAGTAGAGTTTAATGTTCAGGTTGCCAGTTTGAATCTGTTTTTGGATCCATTGCCACACAAAGGTTCACATTTTTAACAAATTAGATCTGATTGAGGTCTGTCTTAATGATACTTTTACCCTTTTCTCACAAAAACAAAACAAAACAAAACACCACAACCCAAAACCCAGGTCTGAAGTCTCAAAATAATTGTATTTATTATCACCTCATGTTTTTTTCAAAATATAATCTAGCAACATTATTGTCAGTTCAACTACACTATTTCGCGATGCTTAACATTTTCTGTTAGGAAAGGAACTTACTTACACTTTCTTAAGCTTTTCATAGATTAAAAAATATTTTTTAAATTATTTTTTCATTCAGGTGCACTACATTACACTATCGTACAGATCTGCCACCAACCAGCATCATTATCACCTTCCATAATGAAGCTCGGTCTACATTGTTGAGGACAATAAGAAGGTAAGATTTATTCACATAGCACTAAAGGGAAAGGATGAATATTATCCAAGATGTCAACTATTTTATAAATGTTACTATTAAAAATAATTGAAATTATCTTTAATAAAAATAGGCCAAATCAGCTGCTATGGGCATAAAGTTACCACCAAATGAGCATGGATACATAATCATGAGGTTGTATGCTTAAGGAGTAAACAGTGTAGAAAAGGAGCAAGAAATTTTAAGGAATTAATCATATGAGTTTAGAAAAAAACAAAAAACAAATATAGCTAAAACCAGTTTAATTAGAATGAATGAATTCCATTCATTAAGCATCTCCTCAGCTTTCTATCCTAGCAAACCATTCATAGTTTCTACCACATCTGTACATTGCTTCATTCACAACCTTTTATTCTGTAAGTTTTTTTTATTTCAACATGCTTGTTTGGAATTTGGTTGTTCACTTCTGTACATCAGCCACATTATTTCAGTACTTATTTATTCTTAACCCTGTCACTTCTTGTTTCATTTGTTAAGTACTCCATTCCCATTACATTCAAGTTGCTTTTGATTATGTACCCTGAAAGTCACTTCTATATATAATAAAGTATAAAGTATAAAGTATGGCATTGGACCGGGGTATTTGCAGGAAACCCTGCTGCCGATAACAGCTTCCCGACGACCCATGCACTTCCACCAGCAGGGCCTGCTCAGGGTGCCATCAGTCAGGCAATGCTGGCCGGCAGCTCCCAGGGGTAGGGCCTTCTCTGTGAGGGCAGCCACCCTTTGGAACCAGCTACCCCTGGAGCTCTGGGTGGCCCCTGACCTCCAATCCTTCCGCTGTGGCCTAAAAACTTGGCTGTTCCAACAAGCCTACCTGGACTGATGGAGTGGGGGGTGGGTTTTTAGTGTGGTTTTTTAGTGTTGTTTTAATTTCAATTAATTTATGAGATTTTGGGTTTAATTATTTTTAATATTCTATGCTCAAGATGGCGGTTGGTAGATGAGAAGACTCTCTCAGTGTTTTGGAGGTTTGTTGGATTTTGAGGGAGGAAAGACTTGCTGCCACCTCCTCTCTCTAGTATCATCTCGAGGCGTCGGGGGGGCCACTGTTCGGCAAGGATTTGGCCGGCTTGGTGTGGCTGGACTTTCTCCCAGCGGCTTTACAACTGCCGCGGCTCGTCGGCTGGAGGAGGGTGTAGCGGCGGCTTTCTGCCTTCCCTTTGTTGTGGTGGGGCGATGGCTGCCTATTTACCCATGCCCCAGCTGCGGATCGATGCTGCTGCTGACCTCTGTTGTGGACTGGTTGCCTGGCTGCTGGTCGTCGGCTGCATTTGCTGGCGGCGGATGTGGCGAGGCTGAGTTGACGGAGGTGACTGCGGCGGATCGGGCTGCCTGCGGCTCTGCTGCGGCGCCGGGGGATTACCCTCGGGAGTGGATGGCGGCTTTCGGGACTCTTGGTGTTGCTGTGGCTGCCTTCTGGTGTCTGCCTGGAGCCCGGACGGAGAGGCGCTGGCTTAATGGACCTCTTTTCTCCCCTGGTTTTGGGCAAGTGTGGTGTGCCCCTGGGGGTTTGGACTTTGGAATTCCCCGGGGAGCCCCCTTCCCTCTCCCAAGCGTGGGCTCTGGGAGGAGCTGACTTGTGGGATGGATGGAGGCCTATTGGTCTGAGAGGCCCTGGGAGGCCTGGGAAGGGTTTGTTAGCTGCTGCGGTTTGGGGTGGAGGAGCCGGCCTCCCTGGGTGGGGTTCTTTGGTGATGTCCCCCAGGAAGAGTAGGCACTATGGCTCGGGCCCCAGCCACAGCCAGTTTGTGATCAATCTCGGGGCTATACCTCCTGGACTCCTATGGACCTAATTGGCCCTGGTTGATGGGCATTTATTTACAACTACTGCCTTCTCTTGTCCTTGTCACTCTGGACTCCTTAGACACTAATGATGGTGCCTGGGTCATCTGCACCAATTCCATCATTTTACGGACTTTGCTTTTCTCCGGAGACTTGGCTGCCTCCCATTGTGGTGAGAGAACAGTGGGAGGATGTATTTTCCCCTGCAGTGGGAGGGCAGGGGATTGTTCAGGACTGATCAGGACTTTCTGCATAAGCCACTATGGTGGCAGCATAGTGACTTGTTTTTGGACTCTAACTGCGGCAGCTGTGAGAGAGCTGCCGACTGCGGCTTGTTCCTGTTCTTGTTCCTGTTTATTGCTACAGTCTGTCTCCTTCATTGTATTCCATTCTTACAATGTGTTCCATCGTACCAACTACCTCCATTACTATCTGAGATGTATAAGTTATGCTTGTCTACTCTCTATTAGATTCTGGGCCCTCCAGGCGGTTCCCCAGTCTGTGGAATGGCCCTATGCGCTATCAAAAGCTTACCTTAATGGCGGATCTTGGGATCCCGAGAGGTGGCATGTTGCGACTAATGGGTCAAATTCCAAATTTAGAAGGAAGGGAAACTTCTTAAATTTTTAATTTGTTGTCTTAAGGGGTTAGGGAGAAATGGGTCTGTTTGCAGCCGGTTCGTGGCAAGGGAGGGCGGGTTGGGGGCGGCGAGGCCCGGGACTCAGGTGGGGGCCACGATTCCTAGGGTGGTTGGAGTCGGTGGCAGGCGTCGAGGCATAGGGCGTATTACATGCTGGGAGTGCGCACCCGCCAGCCGTGCGGTTGCTCGCTCCGACCCTATGGCCTCCTCCTGGGGAGTTCGGGAACAGGGACCCCTGGGCTTAGGCTGGTGTACTTTAATGCCAGGTCCGTGGCTAATAAAGCCACCCTCCTCCGTGAGATTATTGAGGAGGAGGCTGCGGACCTGGCTTGTATCACCGAGACCTGGTTGGGCCCGGAGGGTGGTGTCCCTCTGGTTGAATTATGCCCTCCAGGTTTTGGGTTGTGCACGACCACGGGCCCAGGGAAGGGGTGGTGGGGTGGCTGTGGTTATTAGGGAGACCTTGCTTCCAAGGGAGGTCACTATCCCAGAGATAGGCGGAAGTGAGACCCTTCTCCTGAAGTGGGGGCCTAACGGTCAGGTGGGCTTGCTGCTCACATACCTTTCTCCCAGCTGTGTGACAGCGGCCTTACGGGACTTCTTGGCGTCCTCTCGGGGGTGGCGGTGGAGCTCCCAGGCCTTATAGTCCTGGGGACTTTAACCTGCCGTCCCTGGGGGATCGTCGGGATTGGCCGAGGAATTCATGTCTTCTATGGAAGCCATGGGCCTGACCCAATTAATTCATGGCCCCACTCACGAGGGGAACACTCTAGACCTAGTTTTGTCTCTGAGTGGTGGCGTAGTGACAGAGGGCATCCTGTTTATCTGGCTCTGCCCGTTCCATGGTCTGATCACTATCTCCTGCGGCTGGTTTTCCAAAGGCCACCCCCACTGCTGGGACAAGGAGCCTCTTGGATGGTTCCGCCCCAGGCCTTATGGACCCTGGCGGTTCCAGGCGGAACTGGGGCCTTTTCCCTCTTCCCTTACTCACAGCTCTGTTGAGGATCTGGCGGCAGCTTGGCGGGGCAGCTTCAGAGCCCTTGACAGGGTTGTCCCCATCGTCCCCTCACGCGCCCGCGGATCTCGGATGGCTCCCTGGTATACAGAGGAGCTCCGGGAGATGGCGCCGTCGGAGGGCTTAGAGAGCAGGTGGAGGGCCACCCGCTCTCAATTCGACCGAACAGTTAAGAGCCCATATTAGGACTTACCTGGGAGCTATGAGGATGGCGAGGTCTTATCTCTCCGCCCTCATAGCGTCCAGAATAACCCCAGCCGCCCTGTTCGGGTTCGCTCTCTCCTTTGTCCTGGGGAGGGCGGATCCGTTCTTGAGGAAGGGCTGAGAATTTGGACAATATCTGTCGGATAAGATCACTTTCGAATTGAAGTGGGTTGTCCACTGATTTGCAGTGGTCTGAGGAGCGGGATACAGGTAGTCTGGCAAGTGTGTTCTGGGATGAGTTCGATCCTGTTTCGAGGATGAAGTGGGCGGGATTATCGCGGCCTGAGTTCCACCACATGTTTGTTGGACCCGTGCCCTTCCTGGCTGTCTTATGCCCAGGGAGGTCACCTGCGGTTGGATCCGGGCAGTGGTCAGCGCAGCTAAGGGAGGTGTTTTCCCTCCGCCCTGAAAAGGCGGTGGTGAGGCCCCTCCTGAAGAAGCCTGCCCTGGATCCGACTGTGTTAGATAACTTTCGTCCAGTCTCCAACCTTCGCTTTTTGGCGAAGGTTGTTGAAATGTGGTGGCCAGACAATTTCCGCTTTTCCTGGATGAAGCGGACTACCTAGATCCGTGCCAATCGGGCTTCGGTCTGGTTTCAGCAGGAGGCGGCATTGGTCGCACTGATGGATGATCTCTGGAGGGAGGCGGGACAGGGGTTCTTCCTCTGTCCTGGTCCTGTTAGACCTCTCAGCGGCTTTGATACCATCGACCATGGTATCCTTTTGCGGCCTCGGGGTTGGGGTGGGGGCACTGTTTTGGTGGCTCTCCTCCTACCTGGAGGCGTGCTATCGATGTTAGCAGGGGGGCAGAGATGGGCCCGAGGGCACTCACTTGTGGGGTCCCTCAGGGGTGGTCCTCTCTCCCTTTTTTTAATATCTACATGAAACGCTGGGTGAGATCATTCGTGGTTTTGGGGTGAGGTATCATCAATATGCTGATGATACACAGTTATATATCTCCACCCTGGCCAGATCAGTGATGCCCTCTCGTGATGACTCGCTGTCTGGATGCGATGCGGATCTGGATGGGCGGAAATATGCTTCGACTCAACCCGGCCAAGACTGAGTGGCTGTACATACCGGCATCGCGGTCCAGTTTGGAATGTCCATCGTTGACCATAGGGGAGTGGTGCTGCCCCTGTGGATAGGGCTAGGAATCTGGGGTCCTCCTGGATGCGGCTCGGTTGGAGGAGCAGGTGGGAGCCGTCACCAGGGGGCTTTGCCCAGATCGGCTGGTTCGCCAGCCGCCCGTTCTGGACGCGATGCCCTGCGTGCGGTCACTCATGCCCTTGTTACCTGCGACTTCGACTACTGCAACGCTCTCTATTTAGGACTGCCCTTGCACACCATCCGGAGATTGCAACTGGTGCAGAATGCAGCGGGGTGGTGATGGGAGTTCCCGGTTCTCCCATGTTGCCCCCCTCGTGGCTTGCATTGGTTGCGGTTGCGCTCGGGTGAGTTCAAGGTTCTATCCTTAACATACAAAGTCCTTCCGACATGGGTCCCTATTATTTAAGGGGCGACTGCTGCCGACATCGAACACCAACCGCCCTGCGATCCCACAGACAGGGGCTCCTTGGGGTCCCGTCAGCGGACAGTGCGGCTGGCGGTCCCCGGCGACGGGCCTACTCTGTTGCGGCCCCTGACCTGTGGAATCAACTTCCCCTGGAGCTTCGCCTGGCCCCTGACCTCCGCACTTTCCGTCGCGACCTGAAGACCTGGTTGTTTAACCAATCCGGGCTGTGACCCTGGGGTGGGGTGGTCTTTTAGAGTTTTATCTCTGCAATTTTAGTGTTAATTCGGCTTGATTGTTTAATCTGGTTTTAACTAATTTATTGTTGTGTGTTTTTATTTTGTAAGCCTGAGTCCTTTTGGAGAGAGATAAATATCGAATAATAAATAAATAAAATAAATAAAATAATATTTTCTGGTGTTATTTTGCACTGGCATTGTAAGCCACCCCACTGAGTCCTTGGGAATGGGAAGCATAAATCATAAATTAAACAAACAACAAACAAACAAATAAATAAACAAATAAATAAAGTGGAGAAAAGCCACAACACAACTATTTTGCTTCTTTAACAAACATTCATTCTTCTCAGTAGACTTCATTCTACCCTCTATCCCTCCACCAACATTTGCCCATCTTAAAATTCCTTCATCTCTTTTTTCATCTTTCATGAACATTCTACCAAGATACACAAATCAATCTGTGTGCTCTAATTTTTCATCATTTATGTATAACTTGCAATCATTCACTCAAACACAAGTATTTTGGACTTTGACACATTAATTTTCAAATGCTCTTCATTGCATCATGCAATCAAATGTTCACTGCAAATCAATCAGGTTCTCAACCAACAGCAGAGCATTATCTGCATACAAAAATGCGTATTTATTCACGTCCCAACTAACCTATCTCTAGCTTCACCACAAGCATTACTTATACATTGAGTCCTTATTTCAAGCCTGTCATGTGCTTCCTGTAAATCGGTAAATGTACAATAATTTTTCTTCCTCGTATTTATACGTTTTTAAGTGACATGCTAAAAAAGCAAAAATCTGATCTTCATATTCCCTGCCTGGCATAAAGCTGCATAAAGCTGCATAAAGCTGCATTGTACTTCACAAATTTTACTTGTCATCGTTGCCCCTTTTTGATCAGTGTTCTGCCAGACCACCCTCCAAACACTTATCAGAGTAACTCGTCTGCAGTTTTACCAATCATTCTTCCTGCTCTTTCCATTCTCTAAGATAATGATTGTGGCTTCTTCCATTGATTAAATGTGATATAATCTTCACCCACACATTAAACTACTTGCATAGCTATTTCATAAACACACCACATCCATATTTTAATATTTTTACACTAACAATCTCTGCACCCC
Source organism: Naja naja (assembly GCA_009733165.1). NCBI lineage: Eukaryota > Metazoa > Chordata > Lepidosauria > Squamata > Elapidae > Naja > Naja naja. Next base: position 60,186,909 of record CM019148.1, read on the forward strand.
CAGCCGTATTATTTTTTACACCATTTATTATTGCTTTTCATTATGTTTTTCCACCAAGTGTCATTTTTAATATTTAGCATTTTTGTGATTTCACATACCTTGTAACACTGAATCCGCCCCTCTGCTCTGATTACCTCTTCTGTTCCTCTGCGTCTACATTCTTACATCCTCCTCTATTTATTTTGGTGGGAACTAACATATTTCTTATATTTATATTGATTCCTTTTCTGTATGTACATATGAACAGTAAGGCTTAAAACTATATGTTCAGAACAAATCCTTTTCTAAACAGATGCTCACCAGTAATAATGTGTACCACATTATGTTTTGGTTTTTGTTATATTTGTGGTACCCGGCATGTACCACAAATATAACAAAAACCAAAACGTAAATAAAGGTCCTTTAATGCCTTCAACTAGGCTTCACTATTCAATTGTTCACAGTTGGAGATTAAACTATTTTCAAAATAACATTCCAAACGAAAGAAATATAGTTCCCACTCAAATAGCAGATAACGAAGCAAAAACCAAAAAACAAACCGCACTGAAGAAAGTTCCACGGCAGACCAGGATAATTAATTACAAACTTCAAAGAGATAACCAGGTACAGTCCTTTGGAAGAACGCCAACCAAGATAAACCTTATCCAGGATAAAACACACTTTGCTCCAGCGTTTGCTAGCATGCAGGTCCAAACTCTTATGCAGATCTCACACCTGCAACCCATGAAGAGGATCATGGCCCTCTTCTCCCGAGTAGACCACGTTTTTCCCTGATCCTCTCCTCCCTGCATGCCCTAGGATGGATAGGGGATGGGCCTGGGTCCTCCTCTGACTGCTCAGCCAGCCTCTGCCCTTCCCCAGCCTCCTCCACAACCTCTGGAGCCACACTTCCACTCCCTGTTGGCTGTTCCTCCTCTCCCTCAGAATCAGTCTCCACCAGGGGCATGACACATAATACTCATTCATCCTTGGATCTCCAAATGGCCTAATCATTTTTTTAATATAATTTCTTGTCTGGTTCCTATCCATCTATTCATTACAATACAATATGATAATTTTACTTCCTGCATCAAATTAATGCAGAAAATTAGTTGTCTAAAACCGCTTAGTTCTTCCTATTCTCTCCAATCATTGGAGCATTTACATGTAACTTTCACCAATTTATAGATTCCTACTTTTATACACATTCTCAACAACTTTGATGTCACCAGTCTGTACTTACTGACATATACTTTAGCCTTTCATTATAAATGAACCTATGACTGCTCTTCTTCGCATACATTAATATTCCACTCCACAAGATTGAATCATATGCATTCTAATCTTTTGCATCCTTTCTCTTAGTTTTATAGACAGAGCATATTTCATTCATTATGTCATGCTTTTTTTTCTTTTACCACTTATGCATGCTAAATCTTTCATATACCATGCTGGTAATAATGTAGATCCATAGATATTGTTCATGCTTGGTCAGTTAAGGCTTTCACCTAAGACTTTGTAGTATGATAAAGGGTAAATAGGTTTGCCAACCTTAGTCACATCCATAGCACTTGCATTGATTCTATGCTAATCATAAGAACAGTACTAATCAATGTTGTATAGTTTAGTTAATATGCCACATGTTTTACTCCAAACATTTTTGTGCTTTTCTGAGCCAACTTGGATCTAACGACTTGCAGACCAGAAAACCATTGTGCACAGCTTTCCTAAAGAGAAAAGCAGTGTACTGACGCATTGTAATGGGCTGTGAGGAAGACAAGAAGAAGAGCTGCAGTCTAGACTATGGTCAGACAAAAGGTAGCTCACTCCACAGAAGGAATGGAAACATGGAAATTGCCTCAGAAAGGACCTTTCCTAATAGTCTAGAAAATAAAGGTAATGGAGAGGAGAAGTACTTCCAAATTTTCAAGATTGATGTCAGCCCTCTGAGGTAATCTAGTCAAGAAACCAAAACCACAAGTCTTTATCATAAGATTATAATAACAGAATCTTGAGATCTTGCAAAATAAAGATTTTTTTTCTGATAATCCACTCCTAGAGAAAATCCACTCTTATTCCCACCTTAAATTTATTAAGCTTTGCACAATCACAATTGTAAATCTCAGCTTTCCAGGTAGTTATCACTTTATTCAGGGATAACTTTATTGATAGAGGGCTTGGGATACTAAAAAAACCTTTTTTTATAGACAAGAAGAACCTATCTGCCTGTCATATTACATAGAAATCACATCCTATATATAGGTCCTGGTCTAGATCAGGAACCCTAGACTTTCAATATTATTTTTTCCTTTCCAGATTTTTGAATTAATAGATACTTTGCCATTCTCTTGAGGGATTTGATGGACTGTGCTGATATCATGAACTTCTGCACCATAGAAACCCCTGTTTTCTGCTGTTTCAGCTTCGTTCTTTGTAAAAACTAATCTGAATCCTGACAAATAGGCCAAATAGTGCTGCCAAAACTTTGCCCCAGCCTCCTCCACCACCTCTGGAGCCACACTCCCACTCCCTGTTGGCTGTTCCTCCTCTTCCTCGGAGTCAGTCTCCACCAGGGGCATGACAGGTACTACAAAATGTGACTTATGACCATTTTTCATAGTTATGATCTCTGCAGCATCCCATGATCATGTGTCCAAAATTCAGGTGCTTGACAACTGGTTCATGCTTATGACCATTGCTGTGTTCCAAGGTCATGTGATCAACTTTTGCGATCTTCTAACAAGCAAAATCAATGAGGAAGCCAGGTTCACTTAACAACCCAGTTAGTGAATTAACAACTGCAGTGATTCATGTAACAACTATGGCAATAAAAGTCATAAAATGGGGTAAAACTCACTTAACAAACGTCTCACTTAACAATAGAAATGTTGGGCTCAATTCTGGTCATAAGTTGAGGAGTACCTGTACTAAATTACAGCTTTGCTAGATCAGTGATAGCGAATCTTTTTGTTGTGGTGTGTGCGACGGCACCCACAATGCAATGTGCCCCGTCCCCCTGCGCATGCATGCACAACACCCCCACCCCGCCCCCTTACCTGCACAGTGTCCGTTTTCAGCCTCCGGTGAGCCTCTGGAGCTCAGGAGGCTGAAAATGGGCCCATTTTGGCACTTCCGGTATTTCCGAAAGGCCCGTTTTTCGGCCTCCCAATGCTGCAGAGGCTTCCCTTGAGGCTTGGGAGGACGAAAATGGCTGAAATGGGCCAAAAATTAGCTGGGAGGTGCACACATGCACAGTGCAGATAAGTTTAGCTGGGGCTCTCATGCCTGCACAAATGGCTCTGCATGCCACCTGCAGCACACATGTCATAGGTTCGGCATCACGGTCCTAGATAGATATAGATGAGATATAGGTAAGATACAGATACAGACATATAGATAACATACCGTGTTCCCCCGAAAATAAGACCTACCCCGAAAATAAGACCTGCCCCGAAAATAAGACCTACCCCAAAAATAAGACCTAGTGTGTTTTTGGGAGCCAAAAAAAATATAAGACAGTGTCTTATTTTCGGGGAAACACGGTAGTAAGACATAAATCAATGAGAAAATGATAACAGAAAAGTCAGGAAGTAATTAGAAAATTTCTGCCAATAATTAGATCATAGGTTGTGCTTCTCAGATCTCCCTCAAGAGAATTTTAAGTGGAAATATTATAAGATCTAACTGGAAACTCACAGAAATGTGATAGTCTTGCACAAGATTTTGCAAAATCACAGCACTGGGATTATGTTGGGTGGGGTGATACTTCAGCAATTGAATGTGAAGAAATGTGATGATACAGAAGACTGAGAAAGGTTGCAGAATTCTAGTGAAGTCCATTTTAAACAAGGTAGGCCATTGATTTGGATTGATATTAGTCAGTTTAAAGTTATTTTAAATATATAGTTATGCCCAAGGATATTGAAGGAAAAATATATTTTAACTATGTTGCTGTTGGCAATGATAAGAAAAAAGGAATGTTTAATGCAAGGCTTCTGAATAATGATGAAAAGCAAATGGGATTCACAGGAGACAGTGGTTGAGTTCAGACATGATACTAATCCATAATGAGTTTTGTTACTTTTTGGCTTGTTACGATCTATGTAGCTAGCTATTAAACAAAGAGGGAGCACAGCCTGGAATCAAGATGCTGGCTTTTGGGTCTTTTGATGTGCTCTGAAAAAAGTTGATCAATTTTTACTCTCATTTTCTGCTCAATTTCTAATAAAAATAAAATAATGCTGGTTAATATTACTGCAGTTTTGAGATCTTCAGTCATTTAGAAGTAACACTTGAAGCCTCCAATGAAACACAGAACTGCACTAATCTCATAATTTCATTTCTATGAACACAGGAGAAAGAATGACTCCAAATGTTATAGAGATTTGTAAAATTTAATTAGAGAAGATTTGTTGATTATGAAAAGAAGGAAGGAAGGAAGGAAGGAAGGAAGGAAGGAAGGAAGGAAGGAAGGAAGGAAGGAAAATTACCTACAAATATGTAAAGAGAGATGAGAAACAGGCTTCAGAAAGAGAATGCAAGAGTGAAGGAGAGAAAAAAAGACAACATAGGATATAGGATAAGTTTTTGAGAAAGCAATTTCGTTCAGAAATACACTATACTGCTACACTGAAATTAACCTCACTAAATGTGCCGTGGACTGTTATTTTATTTTTCCATATGTCAGAACTGGTGTGTATGTCGGTATATTCAGGAAAAGTATATGCTACCTTCTCTTTTAATAGATCTGGGCAAAAGTACAATAATAATACAATAAAATGTCCATTAAAGTTTTAAAATATAACAGATAAAAAACACAAAGCAAGCATATAAGTTTAAAAGGTGCTTTTAAGTAAATGTATATATAATAATTATTGTTATTTAAATCTTAAGAAGGGGAGCAAAATAACATATCTTGAAAGATATGCATCTCTAGTACAATCATAATTACATACTTACCTTCTGTAGTCATATGAATTTCTGAAGCACTCATCATCAGTGTGAAACATCACAACCTTTATTTGCTTCATCTCTTGTCACACAGTACTAGTTCCATTTGGTGCTGCCAAGATGTACAAAAGTAAATCTGTCCAAATCATTCTACAGTTGCTAAACTGGAAATGGCAATATGCCACTTAAGCAGAATGCTTGAACTGGGATAAGAACTTGGAGTGGTTGGATGTGGCCTTCACTCCATATTAAGGAGTGTCAGTCCCTTGATTGAGATAGGCTGTTGGATTTTAAGATGCCACTTTTTGTCTCCATAGCACTTGGACTTCTCTAGACTTTTGAGGAATTAAAAAGGTATAGGATCATATTTTATTTTGAGCAGATGGCTTAGATAGAGATGGACAATGTTTAGTGACCAGAGATCATATTTAACATGTTTCAAAGTGCTGAAGACTACAGTAGTTTTAATAGTATTGTTTATTATTGCAATTTTAATTGTTTTTAGCTGTTTCTTGTAATTTAGACTTGTTTTATTTTAATATCTTTTTATTGTATATATTCTTCTTTTTATATGTTCACCACTCTGAGTCCTTCGGGAGAAGGGCGGCATACAAGTCTAATAAAATAATAATAATAATACATGCACAGCACAGCAATGCAAAGTGGATGCAGCTGTATCATCCATTTGAGCAAAACCAACCTTTTCAAGCAAGAGTTTTCAGAGTTTTGGGTGTGTGAGTATATTATCTCTCATTTTCTCTTGGTAAATGTGCTCAGTCTAATTCAGAGCTTAGACTAAAGGTTGTATGGTGGTAAACTCAGTAGTGTAGTTGGAGTGGACTCTTGGGATTGCAAAAACAAACAAAAGAAAAACAGGGGAGGTAGTATTTTAGGTGCTACTGAAATTAGGGATTACCTTCTTCTACCTTGATTCCAGAAAGTGGGTGTCCTGTGCTATTTTGCAGTTCATTGCCTTGAGGCTTAGGTTCATTTTGATCTCAAGAGCCAGTAAATTTTCTGATTTATGCTGGAGAAATGGTGCAGGATGGACTCACTGATAAAATAATGTATTGAGTTACTGTTTATTACTGGATCCTAAACATTCATGAGACGATTTTGAATCAAACCTAAACATTCAAGAAATCTAAATGCTTAAGTACTTAAAAAAGTGAGTCACAATGAAAAATGACAAAAATGAGCTGGTAATAACATCTTAGAAGCAGGGAAAAAATGCAGTTCTAAGAATGTCACCTCTGGGCCTGATGATTCAACTCACTTCCAAGTGAACCTAGGACATATAATTAAAAAACAACATACTTAAGGCTGGACCTCAAATTTTTGTTCTGAATCCTGAGGACATCAGGTGGGAATATATATGGTGGAGAAGTTTTGATAGTCGAACATTGACCTAAAAGATCTGCTGAAGATCTGAAGGTTCAACAGCAACATCCTATACTATAGTTCTTAGTATGTTGGGTTGATGTAAATGAGTCTATTCTCCGTATGCGGATAGAAATGATTATACCAAATATACTCATGGATATTTTAGAAGACAAAATATACCCCCCAAAATTGGGTTTGGATCTATGAGTGTGTGTGTGTGTGTGTGTGTGTGTATAGATAGATAGATAAATAGATGGATGGATGGATGGATGGATGGATGGATGGATACTTTTTAAAAGCATGGAGGTTACTAAGTAGAACGCGGGGTGCCTCAGGAATGAGTGAGGCCCAGGAAGACCTAACACTCTCTGCTCCCCACCCTTCAAAAGTCCCTCCAGACCTTGGACTTGCTTCCACCAACAGGGTGCCTGAGTTATGGGCTAACTTGTCTCCATATCTTCCAATGTATGGTTGAGGGAATCAGACCATTTTTAGTTAAGATAGTTGTGTGTGTGTGTGTGTGTGTGTGTATAGATGATAGATAGATAGATAGATAGATAGATAGATAGATAGATAGATAGACAGACAGACAGACAGATAGATACTTTTTAAATGTACATGTATTTTCCATATATACAGTATTGTGGATAAACCGACAAATGTTTAACATTTTTAAATTTTTTAAATTTAAATTCTTTGTAGGTGCCTTCATTATTACCCTATAATATTTCAGTCTGTGTTATATTTCTTGACTGCTGGCTCCCTTATTACTGTTACTGTTAGACAGAATTTTCCTACCACTTCAGATACATTGTCAGTTATAAGACTTGTTCCTGCATCTGCTGGCATTAGTTTGATTTTCTTTAATCATAGACCCATTTCTTTAATCACAGACCCATTTTTCACTTTGCTTCTTTCATTATCAGACTTTCAGATCATTTGCATTTTCAGCTATCAGAGTAGTGTCAACCTCTCTCAATCTATATGTCAACCTCTCTCAATCTATATGTCATATTCACCATATGGGAAGAATGTATACAGCCTTGTTTAACTTCTTTGCTGACCAAGTCTGTTTCAGTATGTTCAAACTGTGGCTTCTAGTTCCAGGTACAGAACAAGAATTGTTTCAGATTCCCATTTTCCTAAGGACAGCTCAATCTTGATATGGTTGATAAAATGGAAGGCCTCTATGATGGTCTGAGAGAATGTCCTTGAGGGACAGGAGAGGAGCTGCAAGTCTGAGCAAGAGTGAGCTAAGAGGCAGCTTAGCCTGCAGAAGAAATGGCGGTGTGGCAAACATCTCAGAGGGGGCCCTCCCTCATTTCTTGGACTGTAAAGATAGAAAAAGATGTACTTTCAAACTTTCACATTGATTGTTGTCTCTTGAGATAGTAAAGAATCACCAGTCCATGAATACTAACACTATCTTTATCATATGCAGTAACAGAATTCAAGTATAAAAAGTATTCTCCTGTAGTTCAAGATATAAGGAGACTCTCTTCTGAGATGTTTGTTATACCTCCTTTCTTTCTGTGGGCTATGTTATGTATGCAGGTTTAAAGTCATTGGTTTAGTTTGAACTGTTCTTGTAAAATGTAAGAAATGATTGGTTTAAAAGTGCGGGAAAACCCTGCACTCTGATTGGCTGGCAACCGCTGCTGGCTATAAGTAGCAGCCGCAGCCCAGCCAAAGTGGGTTCGTTCTGAGCTGTAGTCACTAATAAACAAAGAGCTTGAAGCACTTCGCTCTGTCTCTTCATGCAAACTTAACACTGGCAACGAAGGTGGGATTCCTGAAGAAGAAGGCAACGCGAACAGAAGGAAGAGAGATGGCTGCGCTGAACACCCCCCAGCCCCGCTCGATCCGACGGCAGAAGACTGGGAGACGATGCAGATCGCTTCCAAATGTATCTGGAAGGAAACGATCTTGCCGACATTTCGAGAAGCGGAAGAGGGCGGTCTTTCACGCACTGCGGTCCGCAGTTTTCAAGATGGCGAAGGCATTGGCGGAGCTGCAGACGGAAGGTAATGGAATGGCCTGACTTAGAAAAGTTGTTAAGAGCCCATTATGCCCACAAGTATCGTGCCTCATTAAGAGACACGAGTTTTACCGTCGGGATCAAGGGGAAAGCGAAAACGTAAACGACTTCATGGCAAGTTTAAGAGACATTGGGGTGCATGTGAATTTAACAATTTAGAAGAGGCCATGCGCGATCGATTTGTTCTGGGCCTTAAAGACAAGGTGCTTCAGAGCAAGTTATTACTAAGACCTAAGATCACGCTGAAGGAAGCAATAGAAGAGGCCTCTTCAGCAGAAGCTACCAAGTCCTCAGCAGCAGCCATGAAGAAAATTAACAAGGCCACAAGCCATCCTGATGTGGAAAAGTCCACAACAACTCATTGTGAGCAAATAGATTCTGAGTCAGACTGTAGTGAGGTGGAGGAAGGAATTTATAGACTCAGAATGGAGCAGAAAAAGAAAGACCTGGGAAGAAAGAGGCAAGATTTCTACTGCAGAGGTGTGGGAAGCCACCCCGCACTGAATGCAAGTTCCTAGATACCATCTGCCTCCTGTGAAAAAGAGGACACCTAGAGTCTGCAAATCATCCAGAACTCCACCCAACAGAAGGAAGTTTCCTGACAAAGAATTCAAGCCCAACAACCTCAGTGAGAAAATGGGCAGCACAGAAGCAAAGGGAAGAATGAAACTCATCAGACAGTAACTATTGGTCATTCTTCTTCTATCAATAACAGAAAAGTGCATGTCAAGGTACTAATTGAAGGAAGGCCTGCCAAATGGAAGTGGACTCAGGCTCATATTTATCTATGGTGTCATGGGACACTATTCACAGACTACTCCCAAACATTCAGAAGAAGCATTTCAAGAAGCAAGCACTGACTCTTAAAGACTACCAAGGGAACAAGATTCCAGTAGTTGGAACAAGAGAATTCAACGTGAAGTTCAAAGGCCACACCAAACGCTTGCCCCTGACCATCGTGGACAAGGATCGCCCAAGCTTGCTGGGACTTGAGTGGTTCAATCCACTAGGCATCGAGGTGACTGGCATCAATCACGTGAGCAACACTGAATGGGAGGAGGCCTTGAAGTCTGAGTTTCCAGAGGTCTTCAGCGACGGATTGGGCAAGTATATGGGGACCCTATCACTTTCAACCTAGATCCCAAGGTGCCCCACCGCTTAAAGCCCAGAAGGGTCCCATTTGCCTTAAAGGAAAAATTGATGCACAATTAGATAAACTAATAGCTCAAGGAGTTTTAGAGCCCACTGACCACTCCAGGTGGGAGACACCCATAGTCACACCAGTCAAGACTGATGGGTCAGTGAGAATCTGTGGAGACTATAAGGGGACATTGAACCATGCGCTTCAACAGAGCGCATATCCAGTTCCAGGTGCATCATTTACTACATTCACTTGGCAGGGTACAGTCTTTGCCAAATTGGATCTGGCCCAGGCATATCAACAATTAACAGTTGATGATGCCACTGCAGAGGCCCAAACCATTGTGACTCATAGAGGTGCTTTCAAATGTAAAAGGTTACAGTTTGAGTAAGCATGGCACCAGGCATCTTTCAAAGCCTTATGGAAAGGATGCTCCAAGGACTGTGGCAAACATCTCAGAGGGGGCCCTCCCTCATTTCTTGGACTGTAAAGATAGAAAAAGATGTACTTTCAAACTTTCAAGATTGATGTTGTCTCTTTGAGATAGTAAAGAATCACCAACCATGAATACTAACACTATCTTTATCATAAGGCTGCAGTAACAGAATCTTGCAAGTATAAAAGTATTCTCCTGTAGTTCAAGATATAAGGGAGACTCTCTTCTGAGATGTTTGTTATACCTCCTTTTCTTCTGTGGGCTATGTTATGTATGTAGGTTTAAAGTCATTGGTTTAGTTTGAACTGTTCTTGTAAAATGTAAGAAATGATTGGTTTAAAAAGTGCGGGAAAACCCTGCACTCTGATTGGCTGGCAACTGTGGCTGCTGGCTATAAGTAGCAGCCGCAGCCCAGCCAAAGTGGGTTCGTTCTGAGCTGTAGTCACTAATAAACAAAGAGCTTGAAGCACTCCGCGTCTGTCTCTTCATGCAAACTTAACACTGGCGACGAGGGTGGGATCTCCCTGAAGAAGACGGCAACGCGGAACAGAAGGAGAGCGAGATGGCTGCACTGAACACCCCCCCCCAGCCCCGTTCGATCCGATGGCAGAAGACTGGGAGACGTATGCAGATCGTCTCCAAATGTATCTGGAAGGAAATGATCTTGCCGACATTTCCGAGAAGCGGAAGAGGGCGGTCTTTCTCACGCACTGCGGTCCGGCAGTTTTCAAGCTGGTGAAGGCATTGGCGGGAGCTGCAGACGTGAAGGTAATGGAATAGCCTGACTTAGAAAAGTTGTTATGAGCCCATTATGCCCCACAAGTATCGTGCCTCATTAAGAGACACGAGTTTTACCGTTGGGATCAAGGGGAAAGTGAAAACATAAACGACTTCATGGCAAGTTTAAGAGACATTGGGGGTGCTTGTGAATTTAACAATTTAGAAGAGGCCATGCGCGATCGATTTGTTCTGGGCCTTAAAGACAAGGTGCTTCAGAGCAAGTTATTACTAAGACCTAAGACCATGCTGAAGGAAGCAATAGAAGAGGCTTCTTCAGCAGAAGCTACCAAGTCCTCAGCAGCAGCCATGAAGAAAATTAACAAGGCCACAAGCCATCCTGATGTGGAAAAGTCCACAACAACTCATTGTGAGCAAATAGATTCTGAGTCAGACTGTAGTGAGGTGGAGGAAGGAATTTATAGTCTCAGAATGGAGCAGAAAAAGAAAGACCTGGGAAGAAAGAGGCAAGATTTCTACTGCAGAGGTTGTGGGGGAAGCCACCACTGAATGCAAGTTCCTAGATACCATCTGCCTCCGTTGTGAGAAAAGAGGACACCTAGCAAGAGTCTGCAAATCATCCAGAACTCCACCCAACAGAAGGAAGTTTCCTGACAAAGAATTCAAGCCCAACAACCTCAGTGAGAAAATGGGGTGCAGCACAGAAGCAAAGGGGAAGAATGAAACTCATCAGACAGTAACTATTGGTCATTCTTCTTCTATCAATAACAGAAAAGTGCATGTCAAGGTACTAATTGAAGGAAGGCCTTGCCAAATGGAAGTGGACTCAGGCTCATATTTATCTATGGTGTCATGGGACTCTATTTACAGACTACTCCCAAACATTCAGAAGAAGCATTTCAAGAAGCAAGCACTGACTCTTAAAGACTACCAAGGGAACAAGATTCCAGTAGTTGGAACAAGAGAATTCAACGTGAAGTTCAAAGGCCACACCAAAGCGTGCCCTGACCATCGTGGACAAGGATCGCCCAAGCTTGCTGGGACTTGAGTGGTTCAACCCACTAGGCATGAGTGACTGGCATCAATCACGTGAGCAACACTGAATGGGAGGAGGCCCTGAAGTCTGAGTTTCCAGAGGTCTTCAGCGCGAGTTGGGCAAATATATGGGGACCCCATCACTTTCAATCTAGATCCCAAGGTACCCCCAATTCGCTTAAAGCCCAGAAGGGTCCCATTTGCCTTAAGGGAAAAAATTGATGCACATTAAATAAACTAATAGCTCAAGGAGTTTTAGAGCCCACTGACCACTCCAGGTGGAGACACCCATAGTCCACCAGTCAAGACTGATCGTCAGTGAGAATCTGTGGAGACTATAAGGGACATTGACCATGCACTTCGGCAGATATCCAGTTCCAGTGGTGCATCATTTACTACATTCACTTGGCAGGGGTACAGTCTTTGCCAAATTGGATCTGGCCCAGGCATATCAACAATTAACAGTTGATGATGCCACTGCAGAGGCCCAAACCATTGTGACTCATAGAGGTGCTTTCAAATGTAAAAGGTTACAGTTTGGAGTAAGCATGGCACCAGGCATCTTCTCCAAAGCCTTATGGAAAGGATGCTCCAAGGACTGCCAGGGTAGTACCTTACTTTGATGATGTGTTAATCTCTGCTGAAAATGACACTCAGTTACAAGAGAGACTCAGAGAAGTCCTACCAGATTCAAAAAAGCAGGGTTAAAAGTCAAGGAAGAAAAATGCACTCTTAGAACTGACAAGGTTGAGTTCTTGGCTATATGATTGACAAGCATGGTATCCACCCACAGATGCCAAGGTTCAGGCAATCAAAGAAGCCCCTAGACCAAAATGTAAAACAGATTTGCAAGCCTTCCTTTGGACTCATTAACTTTATCACATGTTCCTACCTCAGAAGGCAACCATTGCAGAACCACTGCACAGATTATTAGACAAAAAGTCTGCGTGGGTCTGGGGCAGAAAAGAACAATCTGCATTTAACAATATTAAAAGACTAATCACGTCTGATGCTGTACTGATACAGTTCTCTGAGAATTTGCCTGTTGTACTGACTTGTGATGCATCCCCTTTTGGAGGGGGGGGGGTTGAGCCACAGGCTTCCCAGCGGGAGGGAAGCTCCTATTGCATTTTACTCTCGCACTTGACCAAAGCAGAGAGGAACTACAGCCAACTGGACAAAGGAAGCCTTGGCAATTGTTGCAGCTGTCAAGAAATTCCATGAGTATTTATATGGGAGAACATTTACCATTGTCACAGATCACAAACCTCTGTTAGGCATTGTGGCAGGGACAAACCACGCCCACTATCCTGTCACCAAGAATGCTGAGGTGGACTGAATTTCTTGCTGCTTATTCATACAAACTCATCCACAGGCCTGGCAAAGACATTGGGCATGCAGATGCTTTGCCTGCCCACTTCCTTCTCACACTGAGGACTTTGCTCCTGAGACTTACACCTTTTTCCTAGAAACTGTTGCCAAGCTTCCAGTACACGCTGCTGAAATTGCCAGAGACTGCCAAAGACACTGTATTGGCTCCTGTTATAGGCTGGATTAAGAAAGGTTGGCCTCTTCAAGATCTACCTCAATTTGCCCAACCTTTTAAATCCAGGCAAACTGAATTATCTGTATTAAGAGGATGTATTTTGTGGGGTAACAGGGTGGTTATTCCTGCAAAACTTGAAAAAGAGGTTTTGGAAATGTTACATGAGGGTCATCCAGGTATTGTCAGAATGAAGGGATTGGCCAGGAGTTATGTATGGTGGCCAGGTATTGACAAAATGGTTGAAAACTGGGTTGCATCTTGTCCCAACTGTCAGGTAGTCAGGCCTGCCCCACCTCTCGCCCCCACACAGGAATGGGAATGTCCTAGGGGCCCATGGTCCAGGATTCACATTGATTTTGCTGGCCCTACCAGAGGGCACACTTTCCTTATTATAGTTGATGCATATTCCAAATGGCTAGAGGTTATCCCTATGGCATCCACCACAACTGAAGCTGTCATCAAACAGCTTAAAAGCTTAAAAGCTTTTGTAACTCATGGGTTACCTGATGTGCTTGTTTCTGACAATGGCCCTCATTTACATCCAACCTTTTGAATCATATCTAGCACAACAGGGTATCAGACATGCCCTGACAGCCCCTGGGCATCCTTGCTAATGGCGGGCTGAACGTATGGTACGATTTGCCAAGGAAAAACTTCAGCAATTGGGTCCAGGGGAAAACTTCTCAGTGTTCAGCATATCACTCCCAACCCCTCAACTAATTTGTCCCCAGCTGAATTGTTGATGGGTAGGAAACTCAGGTCTCCCCTTGATCTCCTTCATCCCACTTATGCAGCCAACGCACCACTAGATTCCACTAGCAAAATTCGCACATTCACTGTGGGTGATTCTGTTTATGCTAAGAACCTTATGGGTGAACCATTATGGATTCCTGCTGAGATAACCCAAATCACAGGCCCCAGGTCTTACAGGGTACAAACGGAGGATGGTGTCCTCTGGAGCAGGCACATTGATCAGTTAAGATCCAGATTGCCTCAGGAGCATCGCTTTGCTCTCTCTGGTTCCCATACCTACTGCCTCTTCTAGGGGAAGGGAGGATCATGAGTGTAATGAACAAGCAAGAATCAACCCCATGTGTAATGAGCTAACACAACAGGAACCATCCCAAAACCTGTCACAATACCAACAACCATTTTCACAAATGGAAGATTGCACATCATTACCTGATTTAGGTGCTGACATTGGGTTGGAGATGGATTGGGAGGAGAGACCGAACAGGTTATACCATTACTACAAGTCCTAGTAAGGAAATGTCAGCAGACACATTTCCTCCCTCACAAGGTGAGAACCTTAAAACATTTGAACCACGTAGGTCTCAACGTACAGGTAAGAGCCCCACCTATTTAAAAGAATACATTAGATAGGTTGGGGTTTGAGTATGGACTGAACCTAGTGGGGAGGGCTGTTATGTATGCAGGTTTGAATGTCATTGGTTTAGTTTGAACTGTTCTTGTAAAATGTCAGAAATGATTGGTTTAAAAAGTGCAGGAAAACCCTGCACTCTGATTGGCTGTCAACTGCGGCTACTGGCTATAAGTAGCAGCCGCAGCCCAGCCAAAGTGGGTTCGTTCTGAGCTGTAGTCACTAATAAACAAAGAGCTTGAAGCACTCCGCGTCTGTCTCTTCATGCAAACTTAACAGGCTAAGCTACCTCTTATCTGACTATTGCCCGCTCTTTAGTTCCTGATCCTCTTCCTATCCCTCTGATGTTCTCACATAACATCACAGTCCTTCTATAGTGAATGAAGCACAAACTGACTTTTTAAAATAAACTTTGACTGTCTCAATTGTTCAGCGTATATTAATAATGATGCCTCCTATTCCTTGACCTTTTCTAAAGCCTGCTTGAGCATCTTGTTTTTTCATTTTATGACTCCAGTGTGCACTGGATAATCCTATTTCACTAGTATGTGAAATTAAGAATATTGTGCCAGTGTGTGCACAACTCTGTTTGAGTCTTCTTTAGTGATATGTAGACTGAACTCATCCAATGGCCTCTGAGTCATTCTCCAGATCTGCTAGGATATCTTGATTAAAACCTTTATTGCTTCTTCTGTTGCTTGCCATAGAAAATGATATATCTGTAAATATATCATCAATTGCTGTAACTTTCTATCTCAGCAATGACCTGAGTGTTGATCTAATTTTATTTAGAGGTTCTTACAAATTCCAAGGTACTTTGGATTTTGACATTTTTATTGTACAGACTTTCTTTCCATTTCTCTTTAATGTTACTCTCAGAGCATGTGAAATATATTGCAGAGATGTAACACTGAGTACACTAGTCAAATTATTCTAATTTGTCTTTAAAATAATTTATTGCAGACCAGTGGGGAAAAAAAAGCTCTTCTCTTTTTGAAACAAATAAAGATCATTCTGTTTATAGACTTTGTAGACTGAAGATCCACACCAGGATTAAATGCTACTTTTACAAATCCTGCAGGGAAAATTGGATGTCTTTGATTTCCTTTAGGAAAGCTTAACCAAGAGCAGGCTTGGAGATGTCAAGATGACCACGTACTCAGACCTCTCCAAGGCTTACTCAGAGGTCCTTAGAGGTTGTCCTTAAAAACATAATCTTTATGTAAACCACAGTTATTGAGGAAATGTCTCTTCTTAATTGTACAGCAGAAAGCTATTTGTGAAGAAATTCATGCAATGTACAAGAATAAATACAACAGGTGTCACAGTTATTCACTCTGGATTTTATAAACCTCTATGAACAACCACAGACCTTTTTGCCCTTCCTAACCTTTTAGTCATGGTGAAACTCAAGACTACACATGCTGAAATCTGCTAGACTACAGGTAGTCTTCCACGCATAACTGTAATGGAGCCTACCTATTTCAATTGCAATTCATGACAGTTATTAAGTGGGGCGACCACATGATCGCCTCACATAACAAATCCCAGCTCTGCTCTCCTAATGCAGTCACTAAACAACCATGGAGGTTGCTAAATAGAACGTGGGGTGCCTCAAGAATGAGTGAGGCCCAGGGAGACCTAACACTCTCTGAGGCACCCCATGGTCTGCTCTCCACCCTTCAAGAGTCCCTCCAGACTTTGGACTTGCTTCCACCAACAGGGTGCCTGAGTTATGGGCTGTCTCCGTATCTTCCAGTGTATGGTTGGGGGAATCTCAGACCATTTTTAGTTAAGATAAAGTTTCAAAGAAGTTGTGTTTTCTTTTTATTCTCTTTATTTTTGATCTATAGAGGTACGTATATCTTTCCTCTATCTACTTCCTTGATTGAGATGTGTATATACAATCTTTGCAGAAATTATCTGAACAATGAAACAAAGTTTTCACAGCTTTAAAAATCACTTGCATACATGTTTGGTTTTAGATTCTTTAGGAGCTCTGGGAATAGTCTGGTGCACGTAAAAATAAAGAAAAGAAGAAGAAGAAGAAGATTTCCCTAGACATGTTGTCTGACTGTCATCCAGGCTATGAAAGCTGTAGTGCTTGATACTGATACAAAATGCCAAACTGTCCATTGGATTTCTAACCCAGGGATTTGCTGGAGGCTGATGCCAAGCTGGGTATCAATGAAGGGAAACACAGAGCCTTTGCACGCCAGCCTGGGGCCATAACCATGAGAAAAGATGTAGGCATTAGCACAATTAATCTAGAATGTGTCGAATACTATCACTTAGTCCATTTCAATTAAAATGAAATGGTTCCACTGGCCTTATCTTCAGGGATTGTCTAAGTAATCTATGAGATACATTGGGTTACAATAAAGCTTATGAAACAGTAGAAAATGGAAAAATGCAGCAACTCAATTTCTCTGCATTTTTCCCCATCCTAAAAGATAAATGATATGATGGAACAACAGCAAGATAGATATGAGTTTGAGCTGGGCTTATTTGACAAGAAAGAATGTAACTTTTAACATTTATTGTGATAATAAAAATTCTTTTTTTAAAACAAAAATTGACAATTCCCAGTTCTGATAGAAATGTTCTCTTTTTATAAGCTTTTCTACTGGTAATGTGATAAATTGTAGTCAAATAAGATTGTTATAGTCTGCCTCTTCACAGGTACAGGTATTTGTAAAAAAATTAACTTTACAAACGTATGGATAGATAATATGAATATAAATAGCTTCTATTTAGAAGAGAATGTTGTGCTGATTTATAGGATGAAATTTTTATTTTTTCACATTGTCAATCAGTCTTTAATTTTTATAAATACATGTACATGCATGTACTTATAATCTTCTTTTCCCTTCCTCTAGCTATCAGTTGAGACTTTATCCCTAATTATTTCTTTTCTTTTGCTACAGTTTTACTCTACATGAAATGAGATGCCTTTCAGCATGGTTTTAGAAAAGGCCAAGGACGAAGAGTCATTATTGGTGAAATATGCTGATAATTGAGTAAACCAAACAATACTAAAAATAAATCAATGCGTCCCTCAATAACTACAGACATGATAAACTAAACTATAGACATGCTAATAACTATAGACATGCAATAAATATAGACTTTTGGAAAATGGGAATCCTTGAATGTTGTTCTTATGCAAAATCTATCTGCAGATGCCATAATACAGGCAAACATGTTAAAACAGAAGGACACTAGATCAGTAGAGGAGTGGGACTCTTTCCTTATTTATTCAATTTATATGGTGAATGAATATTGAGGAAGGCTGGATTGGAAGATGAGCATAGTTAAAATTGGAGGAAGAAGCATTAATAACCTGCCTTGTACTGATTACATGATACTTTAGTGACCACAATTGAGACCAGTAACTTGGTGTTAAGCTAAGTGGTTGCTATGAAAGAAATCATGTGACTATAATTGTGCTTATGATTTTCTTCAGCTTTTCTTTTTCCCTAAACCCTGCCCCTTTGGAATGATCACTCTGTCAATGAGATAATTAGGAAGAAGAGAATTAGTGTTCATATTTACATTCATGGGAGAGGAAGAGATTATAAAAGAGTAAGCAGGCACACAGTGGGGAATATTCATCAAAGGAAGTCACTAGGACCAGCAACTGCAAGTTCCTCAGGCAAATAGCCACTGTGTTCCTCACTGTGTATTTACTCTCTTTAACCCTTCCTTTCCAATCTCTTTGATTCAGGTCAGCATATAATGACTGTGTAATTTTACAACCACAACACATGTTTATGACCCTCACAGCATCCCTGTGAAGGATGCTGTGAAGGTCATAAATGTGTGTCTTGCTTGTAATATTATTTTTTCAGTACCATTATAACTTTGAAGAGTCATTGCACAAGGCACTCAGTAAGCAAGGTCTATCTGTAGTCTAATTGATGAAAGTGCAAATCATCTAGAAGGTCTAAAAATGAAACACAAAAGAACATTGAATGATAGAACAGTGAATGAAATGGGATCATGATTAATATAAAGAAATCATTATGGAAAAAATTAATAACATTGTATCAAGTCACAGTCTGTGGGAAAATTGGCAGAAAATGTTCTGTAGTTGATTTATCACTCCATCAGTGATTGCCAAGATTGACAAATTACACACCCACAAATGTTGGAAATGCTATAATAAAAAAGGAACATTTTATCATATCTAGTGTTCATTCAAAAAGACACAGGTAAAAATACATCAGAAAGAAATACACCAGAGCTTCCAGAGAATTCTGAAAACAAAATTTGAATTAAGACCACAAATGCCTTTATAAAGTATGTCTCCAGGGAATAGAAATGAAAAGTATCACAATTTTATAGGATGTATGCTGACAGCAACAAGAATCAGTCTGGCACAGCATTGGAAAATATAATAGAAGATTGAGAGACCAAAATTGGAGAATAGATGACAATGGAAAAATTGTTATACACACACATACATATACAAAACAGAAACCTGACCAGCTTCAACCAGGAATGCTTCCTTTATATTATGAAATGGAAAAGCAAGCTGTGACATAGTTTTTGAAGTGAAAGAGAAACTGTTTAAAAAACAATTAAAATGACTTAAATAGAACTGAGCAATAATTGCAGGTGCTAATGCATTGTATAAAAATATTTAAGTAGTAGTCAGTGGTCAGGATGAAAAAAGAAGAGAGAAAAAAAAGGGGGTGACTTATCTAAATACTGCCTGCCTGCCTGCCTGCCTGCCCGCCCTCCATTACTGTTCTTTTTATATCATTATTTTTAATTTTTACTTTAATCACTGTATCAAATTATATTCTTTTGATTTTTACTTTAAAAGCTTAGATTTTTACTTGCAAAGCTTAGACTACAGTAATATTAACAACAACCCCAAAAAGTAAATAACAACATAGATGAATTAAGGATTACAATGTTATACATGAATTTTTATGTATGTATATATACTCCTTTCTTTTTTTCTTTCTTTTTTCCTGTTGTTATTCTAATTGATTAAAAACAGAACTAAGCTAGTGACAGTCCATACAGCAATCAGTCTTAGAAGTGACCATTCATTCATTCATTCAAATTTGTTATAGTTGTCCAACTACAATAGATTACGGGTAGCATATGAAACCCAAAAATCTATTAAAAAATCTACATAAAATCTACATAAAAGGCCAGACTCAAAGCAATATAAAACAAACAAACAACAAATACTCCATCCTGCAACCAATGCAATAATACATTTCCATAATGAAGATAGTGAAGTGAGGAATTTTATTTTTAATGTCTTCAATTTAGTCTTGACACCTGTGGCTATCTGGAAAAATCCCTGTAGTTTTCTTGTAAGCATTTTCAGAAATAGTTTGCCATTACCTTCTTCCTAGGGTTGAGAGGAAGTGGCTGGCTCAAAGTCACCCAGCCAGCTTTTTGGCTAAGGCAAGACTAGATATTTTCTGCCTTTTAGGATTGTCAATCGAACCCAAGGAACTATGAGTTTTAATCCTGCTTTAGACTCAAAGCCACTGGGTGATCTTGGACTAGAATTTCAAGAAGGCAGTGGCAAATTAATTCTGAAAAATGCAGAGACTTGTCTAGGCAGGAGTCCCCCCACTCTTATTCAAATGCCCTGATGTACTTACAAAAAAATTGAATCTTGAAGAAGCAGTGTAGAAACAATATCAGCATTTTTGAACTTTGAGACTGCAGAAGATTTTTGAAAATACCAATCATAGAACAAATCAATTCAGAATTCTGATTTGAGCAGAGATGATCAGCTCAAATTATCATAGTTTGGACACATTATGCAAAGAATCAGCTCCCTTGAATAGTCCATAATGGTGGCAATGTGTAGGAGAATGAAAAAGACAACTAAGTGCAAAATAGATGGATATATTTATAACGATGATGGGACATCATTGGGAGATAGAACATAGAATAATCAAGTTGGAAGAGACCTCTGAGGTCTTTTAGTCCAATTCTCTGCTTGACCAAGGACCCAAATGGTTGTTCAGTCTCTTTTTGAAAGCCTTCAGTGATGGAGTACCCACAACTTCTGAAGGCAAGCTATTTCATTGGTTGATTGCTCTTACTGTTAGGAAATTGCTCCTTAGTTCTAGGTTGCTTCTTTCCTTGGTTCTGTAAGACAAGGATCTGTGGGGTCCTTGTCTTACAGAACTTAGACAAATCTTGGATCTGTAAGACAAGGAACAAATCATCCTGGAGAAGGCCCATGAATCTAGTTGCCAAGAGTTGATACTAACTTGATGACATATAGTAAGTGAATCAATCAGACAAGCAATTCCTCTCTCAATGCCTAATTAAAAAAAGAAATGATGTATCTTTTACAGTATATTATCTCTAGTTGAGCTGTTAAGGTCTTCCTCAGGTAAGAAGATGTAGTGTTCACCCAGATTGTTTTGTGTACTATTTTTGAACTGAAATGTGCATGGCAAAATCCCAGGAAGTGGGAAATTTAAAATACAAACTGGTTCCAAGCCACATGTCTGTTAGTTTAAAACTGTAATTCTCCAATATTATTAAAGTTAACAACATACCAGAGTAGAAAGGTTTATATTTTGCCATCAGCCTAGTTGATTGAAATGGAATCTTTCCAATTAATCAGCTAAACTGATCCAATAAATTGAAAGTGGCGATCACATTTATAAGCACACCTCACTTTTTAAAACAATGTTCCTGTGTTTTTCAAGTGCCATGACAGTGAAAAAGTATTTCAGAGGAGTCGTATTATGCTCACTTTGATTAAAAGAGTAAAAGAAAAAGCTAGATATTATTTTGAAACCATGTAATTAGAATTTTGTGCTAATTTTCCACGCCCTAGTCACAACATCTAGTATTCTTCATTTTTCATTTTCTCTCTCTCTCTCTCTCTCTCTCTCTCTCTCTCTGAAGCTAATCAGTGAAGAAGCATGTAACCCTGCTCATATTTTACTTTTTTGACATACATATAAGAGAACTCTTGAATTTCAAAAAGATAGTAGGTATCTGAGAGAAACATGTGAAAGCTGTCTAGTAATCAGTACTCATTTGTATAGATAATCCTGGTGCAATCTCCCTCTCTTTGACAATTAGTCATTGTGAATGTTGGAATATTTTATTTCATATCCCCTTTCCCTTTTCTTGCTCTCCTCTTGATTTTAATATTTGTAGCCTTTGACCCATTGAGGATTTTAGGTTATTGTTGCTTGGTCCTAACATGTTGCCATGGAGATACACTAGTTTCATAAATAATCACATACAAAATTTCTTGCCTGTGTTAGTAAAGATGCAGGGCATGATCCACCAAGATATTCTTCCAGCAAATCTTGGTTAATTCAGTAGGGTTTTGCTAACTGTTTTCATAAATTTCATTTATAGTAATATAAATAAAATCAAAATGATTTACTATTAAAAACTTCCTTAAAATAATTTTTTTTGTAATTGAAATGAAAAAAGCTGGTTTTGTTATATTTGTTTAATATAGGGAAAACGGCAATAGCATGTAGATTCTTGGCTCCATCAAATTAAATCAATGTTCCTGCCCACACATGCTCATAGCACGTAACTGGAAAATAGGAACAGAATTTGTTAAAGAAGATTTGATAGTAGAGATGTACAGGAGATAAGGCACAATCCCATGGGTACATTTCAACACATATCTCTCTGTGTATCCCTCTAGAGTCTGTGATTATGTCCGCCGGGGAATTCTTTTTGTCTTTTTCTGAGTTTGAGTGGCAGATGTCATTAGAAACATCTGCATGCAGAAATATCAGGGCCAAGATGCTTTCTGGCAGGAGGGTGTGTTTCCCTCCTAGAAACTTTCTTTTTATCTAGAGGCCATGTAAGAGGCTAGGTTGTAAAAAGACCTATAGAGACCTTATTTCTTACAAGATGGCATTTATGAATTGTTCTTTTGGTGTGCCTTGTGTCTGGTCCAACTAAGAAGATCTGATGAATTTCCTTTTTCTAATATGTATTTTGACATCTCTGGGAGATAGATGGTTACATTTTTCAAAATGCTTCCTTTCTAATATGGACTTAGACAACAAATTGGAAACTTACCTGATAGCTGAATCCACCTTTTTACCATTCTGCAATTAATTCTGTGCTAAGATGCAGACTATTTTTCACAAGTTACATGGATTAAATAGGACAGGCTTCTTTTTGGAAACCTATAATTTTTTTTGTTTATTCAGGCCTCCCATCATAAGGTCAGCCATATGGACTTTAGGGGGCATTGTTACTCTTTAAATTTTAATAAGTAAAGCTTATCATAGCCTCATCCCCAAAGCCTTTCTTGTCATCTCCTTTTAAGTTATAAGTATAATGGTAGGCTCAAAATCTATATGTAATCTACTTTGATCTTGTTGGCAGACCAGAAGTTCTTTTCAAATGCATTCACAACTTCCTTATTCTCTATATATGGATACACTCCACTACAGTATGTGATGCCAAGGGGATAGGCAGAGTGTGGCAAAAAGCTAACGGTCTATTGGAGTTCTGGGGAGATTTTTATTCCAATACTTGTTTTCAAGGTAGTTACTTCTCTATGTCCCTACCTTATGTTGGAGCAACATATTGTCTTATGAATGTGCTTCCTTAGTTTTATGGCATCTTCTATAGTGCAACTTTGGAATGGTAAGGAGTTTCTATAGATTATTAATGGATATGGTAGACACATAGTGTATTATTTTAAGCAGAAACTGTTTCTCACAGATGATAAAATGAGGAGAGACCCTTTGAAATGTGTTCAAAGAATATTAAGGCACTTTGGGGACAAAGCTGTGTATTCTGAAAGTTGTAAAAGACAGCAGATGGAACTATACATAAAATGTGACAAAATAAAACACTAACAAAAACCACACTGCTAACAAAAACTATGTTTTGGCTCATCTGCATATCCTTGCCTAGGAGTGGAACTGCCCAGAAAAAAAAACCCATCTCTTTTATGTTTCATATATTTACTTCCAATCTGTACTGTTTCTAAAGTTTCTAAAGACAAAATACGCTGCTTAACAAAAAATTGAAATTAAAAATTTAAAACGTCAGACTGTTTTGCAGATAATTTGACGTGTGGCTTTTTAAAAAAAAATTCTAAACACTTTAAGCTGCTTGAATCAGCTAGAAAATAAGTTACTTGCTCTGCAGGTTGAAAATACATGTGAAAACATTTCAAGAAGCAGCCATAGGTAATTATATTCTGTTCATTCCTAGATAATTGCACAAGGATATTATATGAAGGATGTCTACTTCTGTCAAAATACAGGATAACAAGCAACAATGAGTAATTTTCTAGAACTTTTTAATGAAGAATTTAAGTATTTTCATTCCATATAGACATACAGTATGTCAGCCTTTATGGCTATTTTCCTATAGCTTGAACTTAGAGCTATAGACTAAAAAAAGGCAAATCTCACTACATAAACAGTAAAGTAGTCATCATGTTATGTTAAAAGATTAACAATATTATCCACAGGTATCTGTCCAAGCCAGGAGATAACCAGCATTACCTTTACAAACAAAAGTCAACCTAGTCTGACTATCAGTGGTTGAGACCTAATTTTGGGAGAGGCTTTATGCCTGCTTTGGTGCTTTTCAGAAGCATTTGGTTTACCACACAGAAAGAAAACAATGGTAAATAACCTTTGACTTGATCCATCAAGACCTTTTTGGGTTCACAAAGCAAATCTTTGTTACCATAATACCCCTGAATCAAAGATACAGAGGAAGAAAGACATTCTGTACTCTTAAAATTAATCCAGAATGGTCACCCAGTCTTACGGTCCTCTTCTGCCCATCTTTGTTGCTGAGTAGCAACTAAACAAGTATCCCTGGCATCTCTGCTTCCTATATATTAAGCTGTATAAAATTATCCTGATTAACAGACAAGGCTCCCCACCCCCCAAGGGAGCTGAAGTAGCCTTTGTCTTAGATCAGAATAAAATATAGTTTAGAAGAACAGTTTACACAATTCTAGCTAATCCACTTGGATTAGCATTTCTAATGCAATTTAGTTGAATGTTTAACTCTTATATACTAATTAGAGATTTCCAATGAGTCACGTAGTTTGATTCTTAGAAACTTCCAATTATTTTCACTTTCCAACTAACTATGCAAAATTTATATGACACTAAGATAAAAGACAATACAATTATGTTGGTTCATTACATTATTTTCTTGCTGTTTTTCCCATATTTTCCCTAGCTTCTGGTTTCTGGGCAATGGTACCTGTTAAGTTTTCCACCATGTATAATATTGCTCTGCTTCTGTCTCCCTGTTCTGACATAATCCCATTGCAATAATTTGCTGAACTCAGCTCCTGCCTTTAGCAATTTTTTAAAAATAAACCCTCAGAACCAACAAGCATATTAATAATAATTAAAAGATAAGTTGACAAGTGAGAACAGCACATCTAAATTTTACTCTGGGTATGGAAGTGAGAGACAGAAATAAATGTGAGCCTGGCATGAAAGAAGGGCAAAGCAATGGTTGTTGTTAGTTGTCTTTAATATGTCACAGATAGGATGTCACGCTGAATAATAATCCTATTGAAAATAATTTTGTCCTCCTCACCTAAAGTAGATCACTGTTGTTCTATTCTTGATGATCTATCTATGGTACAGAAAGATTAAGTTAAACAAGTGGAGATGACTTCATATATTTGAATTCTAGATGTGAACCAGAGTGATTACAATTACACATAGAGTTCAGCACACTTAGAAGCAGTAGGTGTAAGCTGCATGTGCTTTCTAACATGCATATAATGGAATATCATCAAGATGTTCCTACAGTTTCCTGCTGAATGGCAAGAAGTTTGGTGGCAAATCTAGGATGCCTCTTTGAGAGATGGAAAGAATCCCATATATTCCAAAAAAAAAAAAACATTCAGAAGGGTTTCCTCCAAAACCAGGGTGCCCACATATAATTTTGTATTTACAGTGGCAGAGTAAATACCACCAAGCACAGCTGAATTTGATTCAGACAAAATAGGCATAGGGTTCTCTTGCATCCTTTGATTAAATTTGCCCCTTGCAGTAAGCCATAATTTGTTGAATCATAATTTGAATAAACCATAATTAATTGGATTTGTGCTATCTGCTAAGCCACATTATCACAATAGCTAGGTTCTCTCACATTATACTTTTGACAAAATAATAAAGTCCATGACTAAATCTACCATTGAAATACAGTCAGCTCAAGGATCCAGAAAAAAATGTATACTTTATCAAATGCTTTAGAATGCTAGACTAGAATATGTTTAGTTGCTGAGAATCTAGCACATGATAAAATTACAAGTCATGGGCATGAATTTAAAGTGCCATGCTGTGAATTCTGTTTGATCCTTGACTCAGTGGAGTTTTTCCTTATTTCCATCAGTGATACTTGGAAATTTTAAGTCCATCCAGGAATTTGCAGTTAGAGATTATGGTTAGTTTCTTTGGATGTTTTATGGATCTTATCTAATCTGAATAATTTGGAAGTAGTTAATTTTCAGTTTTCTAATTCATTTTTTAAATTTTAATGGTGATGAAAAACATTTATATCTTGTTTTTTTTTAATTGATGTCAGACCAAATGAAAGATGTTATTGTATATCTATCTATTAACCCTATTAGTGGTGTATAATGTAGAAAGTTAGTGCCAGCTGGCAGATGGGAGCAGTTATTTATGAGATCTTTGTGCATTATGTATGGGTAAGGAGAAAACTCAAGAATGAAGCAGGTTCATTCAATAGTATAATGGAAATGTTTGGGGGAAGTTATAGACATATGATATTTCTTAGTCTCTATTACATGAAGAGTACCAGAGTATTGTACAATTTTTAAATAGCTAAAATGATAAAAAATGTCAATGGAATCAGAACAATATACCTGGAAATAAACCAAGCCTGAAAAAACTTAACATCATTGAAAGAAACATACAGCAGCAATTTTCAATTAATTTTCTCCAGTAGACTTAGTTTCAGCCCTCAGGAAAAGATGTAGGAAAGTGTTTACTGTTAACAGAAATTGGTCAGGAAAAATACCTAGCAAATTTCAAGATCATGATTTATGCAAAATAGTTCCTACTGTACTGTGTTCTCATTCTTGGAAAAGGTATCAATAGATATTATGAATGTGTGCTCCTGGTTTCTTTTATTATATTGGCAGAGTTGTGTTCTAGGTTGGAGTATGCACACATTTGTATAGCTTACATTCACACATAATATTAGGACATGGTATTGTTTATTTTGTCATTGGATGAACCCAGTCATGAGTTGTAAATCACATTTTCCATGTAAGCAACAAACAAACAAATAAATAAACAAGCAATCTATGATTTAAATCACAAATGGTTGTTTTATTTAACAGACGGGATCTGAAGTTCATCCACTTTGGTGGATCTTACTGGATAAGCGATCCCTCAGGTAATCACATCCTACGTCATAAGGGGCTTTATAAGTTATAAAGTTATATAATCCCAGACACACCAACAACATCCAAGCCTCCTACAACCTACCCCATCCCATTGGGCCCACCACCTCTGATGATTACAGAGAATGAGATGCAAGGTCTATTTCACAGACAAAAACCAGGAAAAGCACCAGCCCCGACAAGATAACTCCTTCTTGCTTAAAAGTTTATTTCAACTTCTACCCTCAAAATGATGCTATAGGGCATTGCACACCAGAACAACTAGACAGACATAAGGACAGTTTTACCCTGAATGCCATCACTCTGCTAAACAACTAATTCCCACAACACTGTCAAATTATTTACTAAGGCTGTATTACTATTACTCTTCTCATCCTTCCTAGTACCTATCTCTTCCCACTTATGACTATAACTGTGCTGCAATGTATCTTTACAATTTATATTGTTTTATTTGTTTCCTAGTATGATTTGATTGCTTATTAGTAACCTATGACTATCACTAATTGTTGTATCTTACAATTTTTGATGAATGTATTTTTTTTGGCTTTATGTACACTTAGAGCATATGCATCAAAGACAAATTCCTTGTGTGTCCAACCACACTTGGCCAATAAAGAATTCTATTCTCTTCTAACCAGCATCTTGATTTATGCCAATTGACAAGTAGAGCATGGAACTTTGGTATGACATGCAGCTATACATTTCAGAGCAGGATAACTCCAAGGAGTTTTAAGGGCAGCACCATGTACAGCATATTGCAATAGTTCATTCTAGAGGTGACTAGGGTTTGAATGACTATCCAAGGGTTCTCCAATCCATGAACAGGCACAGCTGGTACATAGCTGCAGAGTTCTTCAAGTAAGAGCTGTGACTCCAAATTGTGTACCTGTCTTGAATGGGGAAATGCAACCCTTTTTCAAGATGGTTGGCAAAGATGGGAACTCCGCCACATAAGGGAGCCCATATATCCACAGCCACTTGGTCTTGTTGGGATTCACTCAGTCTGTTCCTTCCCATCCGTAGTGACATAGCCAACAGAGGCAAGATATCAACAGTAGTAGTTGCACATATTAGGAACGAGATATATAAGTGAGCATCATCAGCATACTGATGATAGCAGACCCTGAACTGATGGTTTCATTTTTTCTTGAATAGGGGATACCTCTCCCCATCAGCATAGATTGGAAGTGATTGCAAAGGAAGGAGAACTACCACAACACAGTGCTGCCCTCTCCCAATTGCTGCAGACTGTCCAGAAGGATTCTATGGCAGATGGTATCAAGCATCCTTCAGCTCAACTTTCCTTCTGCCATATGTTTATTCCAACATATATCATTTATAACTTCCCCAATTCTGTATAAAAGGCATGACCTCATAGTAACAAACCTGGTGTCATGTTTCTTAGATAATAGCCTATTAGATTAGACTCAGATATTATGTTATCTTAAAATCAATTTAAATGGGGAACTCAGGATTAAATTCAGGTTAAAACAAGATGACTTCCATTTTATTTTAATTTTTATAGTTGTTTAATTCATATATTAATTCACAGCTGTATAAATTCAAACAATGAAATTTTCCTGGAAGCATTCATCAGTATCATTAATCAATATAATCCTTCAAACCAATTACATTGATTTTTTTAAAA
This sequence comes from Naja naja, assembly GCA_009733165.1. Lineage (NCBI taxonomy): Eukaryota > Metazoa > Chordata > Lepidosauria > Squamata > Elapidae > Naja > Naja naja. Next base: position 60,215,587 of record CM019148.1, read on the forward strand.
AAAATAAAAGGATTTGGGTTGTGGTTGAAGCTTTCTTTTTTAGAGTTAATGGCAATCATTTTCTGTCTCATATTTCACTAGTAACCTGCAGTTTATATTCCCAGATAGTGAATAATTTGTTTACATTACATAAAGAAGGGAAATAGCTATCTTCAAAACAACACTCATACGATGCATTTATTTTAAATGCTTGGGCAATCCCATTAGCTTAAAGAAACCAGACTCAGTTTAAATTAGCATGTAATTTAAGTGTTCACAATGACTGTAGCCAACTTATAATTAAAGACAGTCTACAAAAATTAGCTTTCCACAGAAATTGCTTGTCTCTTGTTCCGACTAGTTATATAGGTCATTCTTTAAATAACAATATTTTTATAAAAAAATTCCAGATATCTTTCTTTTCTTTTGGTAGTGACAACTAATGGAATAGAAATATCATTGTTGATCATTGAGTTGATAGTTTACAATAACATGGTTTTTACAAACCTTGACCATGTTTGCTTGTATTCTTTTGTAAAATGTTGTTGATCTTATTACCCAGAACTGCAAACTTGAACTTCATGGTTCCATGAGCAGGCATTCCTTTTATTTATGAGGAGCTTCAGACTATAAAGCAGTATGGCTTTGAAGCATGGCTACCATGCTTCAGCTTAGCTTTTTAATTGATGTAACACAAGCAGTGGCCATGGTATTTTGAGGGAGTCTTGCACTGCAGTTATTATAATTGCAGCCTATCATGGGGATTCTGTTTTGTTTCTAAAACACTTACCATCTAAATTGGATCCTGGATGAAATAGCACAGGAACACCTGTCTCATACTTTGCACTACTAAGCAATGAACCCTCTGGATTACATGCAGCTCCCAGGGACTCGGAAACACTGTTGGCACTGAAGGTTGGAAAATATAACTGAAGTTGCAAAATATTAATGATCAGAAGGAATGATTATATCAATTTTATTTAAGTAGTATAACTTTAAATAACTCTCACTTTTTGCAAGTGTTTCATCCCTTCCCCTCAACTTCATTGCTACCTATCCAAGCAAAATGTATTCTGAGCATGATTTTTTCCCCAGTTTTGTTTTTCTGTTGAAAATCCATTGGATATTTTCTTTATGATCCCTTAGTGTGCTGAACCGAACCCCAGTGCACCTGGTCCATGAAATTCTATTAGTAGATGACTTCAGCGATGATCGTAAGTGAACTTGAAAACCAGAGGGGTTGAGAAGGAGGGAGAGAGGGAACTGTGTGTCTGTGTGCATGTATTGGTGCACAGTCTCAACCTTTGTGAGACTGAAAACTTGATCCTGGAAAAGAGGAGATTTTCCTATGTATTATAATTCCCCATTGTTCCTTAACATCATAATGGACACATACCCTTTTCTATTCTGCCATTAGGAGTTAAGTGTACACTGACAAAGTTCTTAACACTCCCTTTCTGGCCTCTTGATTGTGTGAAAGTTTTGAAAGATGAAAAGAAACAGTCAGATAACATTGCACTCTGTTTGTGTTTCCAAAGCGGATGATTGCCGTTTGCTGATCAAGCTCCCCAAAGTGAAATGCCTGCGCAACAGTAGAAGAGAAGGTAAGCATTTGGGGGCCGAGCACACTGAAGGAGCACAAAGAAAAGAGAAAGACAAAATGAAAGATTTACAGAATAGGGAAAATAAAGTGCAATGACTGTCCTAAATACTCTTTTACAGTTGATGTGCATACATTTTATGCTTGTAATCTTCTACTAAGGTGGAGCTTTCTGTGAATGAAAATGAAAGCAGTATCAATGAAAGAAGATGAGGCAATTATTTGGAACATACATCATAGAGATTTTGTCATCCCCATGTCTGCCTGTGTGTCTGCATGTATGTGCATATAATTGTGTTCTCTAAATTATTTTCATACTTTAAAGCAGGGGTCCTAAAACCCCTGTCCATGGAGAGGCACCAGTCCGTGGCATGCCAGAAACAGGACTATGCAAACAAGCGAAGGCCCATCTGCAGGATGCAGGCAGCATTTTAAACCACGGCCCTTCTGGTCTATGGAAAAAACTCTGTCCAAGGAACTGGTCCCTGGTGCCCAAAAGGTTGGGGGTTGCGGTTTTAAAGAACCAAACAAAGCAATCAGTGCATTTTTCTTCAAAATAAAGCTCAAATCTATTCAGTCAAGTTTCCTTTAGTAAATGTAACCAGGACTGCAGCAATCTATAATTTGTAATTAATGATACATTTGAAAATTGTGAACTCCATTACATTTTAGATCCCTTTTTTATTTATCAGTATTTTACTCTTGTGTTGTTGTTGTTTTTATTTTATTTCTTTTACATTCTATGTCTAAAATGCCTCATTTAAAAATGACTTCAACATTGATGGGTTATTGAGTTCAGCATCAGGGCGAACACTTAAAGGTCTTCACTTAAGCATGACATATACACTTTTTTACATTAACCTCTATGACTGGTACTTTTTGCAATAAGTAAGGTCTTTGCAAGAGAAATGGATAGCTTTTCCTGAACTGAGATAAATGCACCATCAAGTCATTCCTGTTTCTGACAAGTGCATAAAGTAAGGTATAATTCTAATTGAATTAATACTTGTTTGCCTGATATAAATTTGGCCAGTCCAAATGCTGCCCCTGGAGTTGACATAAAGGTAGAAGGGATGTTTTTCAAAAACCAGCCACTCAGCTGAATGCCTGTTGTATCAAAATGGCCCAATAGCTGTAATAACTTTTTAAAATGATCTGTCACTGCTTAATAATTTGCATTAATAAAGTAACAATTATTTGCAATTTCACACATTAAATTTTACTTGTGCATTTAAATTTGCTTTTTTAAAACCATCCTGGAAGTTCATTGAAGGGCATGTATAATTTTATTAAATATGTATTCAGGATAAAGATGTGGGTGAAAGCATTGTGGAGAAACAATACTTGGCAGCGACAGAGCCCCTGTCATTGAAATTCTTCCTAGCAACTGTGTCAGAGGTGGGACAGTTGAGAAGACACAAGCCTAGGGTTTTTATTTTGGCTTAAAAGAACTACAGCTGTCAATTAAGGCTTTGCAAAAACCCTCTTCAGACAGCATGTTCCACTGTAGAATTTGATCTGCTGATCCTTCCCCTCTCTGGATTACAGACATCACTCTGATCAGCTGCACAAGGTGATTGTTCCCAACTTGTAGCCTTCCTGTAGTGTATACCTAAATTTTATCTATACCTATACCTTAAAGAAAACTGAATGCAAAGTTGCTTTTCCAGATTAAATGTTGACTGGGTAAATTGGAAGGCATATGGCTCATCCGCAGGGAATATATTTTGAGCTGCTGCTGCTTCTCCTCCTCCTTCTTCTTTTCCTTCTCCTCCTCTTCCTCCTCCCATCTTGGAGGAGAAAATATTTTTACCACACATCTTGCTGCAAGTGAACTTTGCAGTGGCTCAAATCACAGTCATTAACTAGATCAGTACAGGTAGTCCTTGACTTATAACAATTAAGCCCAAAATTCCTGTGCTAAGTGAGACAGTAAAATGAATTTTGCCCCATTTTACAACCTTCTTGCCACAGTTATGACTGCAGTGAATCGCTGCAGTTAAGTTAGTAACACAATTGTTAAGTGAATCTGGCTTCCCCATTGACTTTACTTATCAGAGGTTGCCAAAGGGGATCACATGACCCTGGGACCCTGCAACCATGATGAATATGATTCAGTTGCCAGGCATCTGCATCTAATCATGTGACCATGGGGATGCCACAGTGGTCATAAGTCACTTTTTTCAGTGCCATTGTAACTTTGAACAGTCACTAAATTAAGTTGTAAGTCAAAAACTACCTGTATTTTTCAACCTCAGTGACACTTAGATGTGTGGACTTCTATTCTCAATATTCCCCAGCTAGCATTCTTCTCCAGAACTGTGAAAATCCCATTTGACTAGAATTTTGCCCAACTGACCTGTTTTGGTAAGGTAGTCCAGAAACAGTATTTAGTAATTGGCATATTCCTTTCTTTCCATATAGGAGGAGGTTATCTCTCTGTGTATGGAGGCTCTTTCAGAAATTAACAATTCTGATTTTCTGCACTTCTGAACCATATAGGAAATCTACCCAGAAACTTTTCAGTACAAATATTTATGTTCTACACACTAAGATAGAGATAGATAGATCCTTATGTAGAGAGGCCACATAGGCTGCTAATAGCTTGTGAGAATCTTCAGCTCTGGTTATTACCCAGGAACTGCCTGTGAGCCAGAAAACAATCAGAACCACTAATTTACAAAAACAAGCAAAGGGCTTTGAGGAATAGAAATTATCATGTTAAAACTTACAATGAATTAAATAATCAATATATTCTCAGTTGTATAGGCACACTGGTTATTTACAGTATTTTTATGGAGGCAATTTAACGTCTTAAGTATCCAGTAAAGATAGTCTTGCGCAAAAAGAGCTAGCCTGAATTGTAGTAATTATGAAGCTTCATGATAGCAGAAAGAATTCCATTTTGGTTAATAGCAGAGTGAGGCAATGACAGACATCTCTGTGTATCAGGAAAGAATATGAAGTACAAATAATTTAATGGCTGTATGTGACTGCTCATTTTGGTGGGTCTGAAAGGAAAAAGTCTCAGTTCCTTTTCAAATATGAATCATTTGATACCACTAAAGAGTTTCTGCTCAACCACTTAATTAGGTTTTTGAGAGAGATTAAGGACTGATCAGGTGCTTTGAACATAATGTAGCTATTTGTCCCCAAAAGAAAGAAACCACACTTCTGAAAATTGGCACTATTGCCTTCAAATTTGCAGCGTGGGGGTCTTAGATACATGAAATGTGCAAGCCATGGATTTATTTCTGCTATACTTTGTAAACAGAAGATAAGCTTTCAGAGGCTATCTATGTCAAAGCTAGGACCAGGGTGACCTTTATTTTTTGGGTCATAATCTGAATTATTCAGATTAATGAATTACTATAGAATAGAATAGAATAGAATAGAATAGAATAGAATAGAATAGAATAGAATAGAATAGAATAAGAGTGGAGTGGAGTGGAGTGGAGTGGAGTGGAGTGGAATGGAATAAGAATAGAATAGAATAGAATAGAATAGAATAGAATAGAATAGAATAGAATAGAATAGAATAGAATAGAATAGAATTCTTTATTGGCCAAGTGTGATTGGACACACAAGGAATTTGTCTTGGTGCAAATGCTCTCAGTATACATAAAAGAAACGATACATTCATCAAGAGTTAAGAATCATAAGGTACAACACTTAATAATAGTCATAGGGTACAATATTTAATAAAATAAAAGTGTAAAATAGATTTAATTTTTTTTAAATTACATTTATATGCCGCCCTTGTCTGGAGACTCAGGGAGGCTTACAATTTTTGGGATGCAACCCAGTGTGCTCAGCAATTTGATTTTTCTTACAACTGTAACTGAGTTTTTGTCACTCATTATGTGTGTATGTGTGTGTGAGAGAGAGTGTGTGTGTGTGTACATATGTATTAGCTAATGATTTTAATCTAATATATGCATATCATCTTGTATATTAGTGGAAAGTAAAGCATGGCAATTGAGCTATTATTGTTGGTGGGATATGGAAATCCATCCCTTCCTCTCTTTCTTCCCAACCTAGCAACACAGAGAAAGATAAAAACAGAAATCTGAGTGTACCCAGTCATGGGAAGAATGCCGAAACATATTTTTTATTTTTTATTTTTCATGCTACCTACTTTTCCTTCTGGGCAGGAACAGAAACATCTGACTCCCAAATCATTCCTCTCCTTGGTGTGTCTTTATCTTTCTCCTCCAACTGATGCCTTTTCAGGAAAATAACTCAGGAAGGAAAACAAATCAGAAAAGAAATAACTTGTATATACATACTATTCTGGTTGTATGGATACTACTTTGATACCTCTTCCCATATTTGAGATATCAAAAGAAGACCAGGATCTCGTGAAGGAGTCCTGGCTGCATCTTAGCAGAGCACTACTTTCCCCTAAATCTGAAAGTTGTATGAAGACTCCCACTTGGACAACCTGCTTGTATTCTTGGGCTCTCATAATTCCTTAGTGCTACGGCATCTCATGTGGTACACTATATGTGTGTTTGTGTCAAAACCTGTAAATTGGAGGGAGCAGTATTATAGTAAAAGCCCTGTCTGTTTTCTATGTATGGACATCCAGTAACATGCCTATTAGGTCTGAGATGGCATTTATTCACTATCCATTCTCTGCTTTTTGTTGAAAGTGGAATTGGACAATGGTGGAATGAAAAACGATATTTCTCTTATAAAGGTAAAGATTTCCCCTGCCCAGTTGTGCCCGACTCTAGGAGGCAGTGCTCATATGTGTTTCTTAGCCAAGGGAGTATCCAAAGACATTTCTGTGCTCATATGGCCAGCATGACTATACACCGAGACACATAGTCTCACTGTTACCTTCCCACTGAAGTTGTGCCTATTTATCTATTTGCATTTGCATGCTTTCGAACTCCAAGGTTGGCAGGAGCTGGGGCAAGTAACAGGAGCAAATCCCATTGCACAGCACTCAGGTCTTGAATCCAGCCTGGCAGCTTTCCAGCTGACAAGCTAAGCATTTCTAACTGCTGAGCCATTGTACCCACCCATTTTCTTTATGTTCTACGATAATTGTCTTTTCCATCCCTCTTCCCACTTCAGAAATTAAAAGGATGAAAATAGCTATTTCCAGTGTTTGAAGGTCTATTTCTAATTGGGGAACACAATTGATTTTCCCTTTACTGTTTCCTGTTTCATTAACTTACTATTGAAAATAGTTGCCAAGCAAGCATCCTTGAAACAAACAATGACATTTATAGTCATTTCTTTTAAAGAAGTAATTTATGATATTAGTTAAGAGAAACTTATTTGATACTGTAAGGTTGTTACACTTACATGCCCAAGAAGTAAATGTGTTATAAAGTATAATTTGTAAACTTTCTGATTTTTTCATAAAATATTTATTACTTGCCTACCTGGAATTTCTTTTAATACTTTTGGAAATTCAATATTGTTCATTAAAGTATTATTTTGTAGGTTAGTGTACTATAAAATCAACAATTAGCAATACCAAATTCTGCCAATCTAGGCAACTTTACATCAAGAATTGGAACATTTCTAAAACAAACCCAGTGCTGTCATTTAAAGATCATTTGATGGATCACTTACAGTAATTCCCTTTTTACAACCCTGTAAATCCCTTAATTCGGTATCATCTGTTAACTCTCAAGTCACACAGTTCCTCTAGGTCAGCCTTCCTGAAGTTGATACCATCCAAATGTATTGAATTATATTCTGATTATCCTCAGAATGTTTCTGAATTATTATTTTAGCTGTGAAACCAATTATCCCAAGGAAACTAAAAATGGTTCTGTGTCACTTGTAGTCTTTAATTTCCATGGCCTTTCTTAACTCTTCTTGTACTGTTCACATCCTTTCTTTTTCTTTCCACTTTTTCTTGATTAAAGGATACCAACACACATAAATTTAACCTCAGGTTTACTTTACTCAGGAGTAGGAGAGAATTGGGTAGATTGTTCTTCCCTTCTAGTCCATTTAAAGCTATGGTGACATTTGCATTGCAACTCCTTAATTGTCTTCCTACAAAGGTTCTATTTTTGTCTTTATTCTTGGAATGTCTGACTATTTTAAAAATCTGTTATGATGGTGCCTTCAGGCTTATTTCATTGTTTGAGGCAATACAACTTATTGTTCCTGCATGGGCACCCACAGGAGAAGATCAAAATCTGCAAGGTGGCAGATTTTCAAGAAGCTGATACCTGTGATTTAGCCTAACACATTTCATACGACCATGGTTTATTTAACTCTTGTTTACTGTGTACAATACAATTGGTTAAATTTATATACCATGCAAAACTAAACCAATCATGTTTTAGCAAAAAGAAAAAGTTCAGTATATGACTTCCCTTAGTTGTAAAGCTTTAACTTTGATGCTCCTGGATGTGTTGGGATTAAAATTTCCTGAATTCCCAGTCAATATGGGAATTTTAATTCCAACATATCTGAGGGCCAAAGTTGAGAAATTTCTCTGGAATGAATGGAATATTATGTGATTCTTCTATTAATATATACATTGGTCTCTCTTCTTAGTTGGAAAATGAGAATCAGACAAAAAAGATCCCCAGGTCTTATCTTTTAAAAGTTGTTTGTTCTAACTAACCAAAGGATAGTGCTCGTGATTTTTCTCTGGAATTCTAAATTTTAAAATACATTTAAATTGTATTTTAAATATTTAAACTGTTTATTGCTACAGTAGGGCTTTACAGCAGGGCTGTAAAGAAACAGGTCTGACATCTAAAGTAGGTTAACATCTGTACTTCATTCCTCCCAAACCACAGTTTAAATTGATATATGGTTTACAGGGGAAAAATAGAAGTGTTTACTAAGTGAATCAAGGATCTTAAGTAGGAGCCAGCAGTGTGCTGCAGCTGTCAAAAAAAGCCAACACAGTTATAGGCTGCATTAACAGATGGCTAGAATCAATATGACATGAAGTTTGAGCTGCAGTGGCACAGTGGTTAGAGTTAGAGTGCAGTACTGAAGGTTACTTCTGCTGACTATCCGCTGCCTGCAATTTGGCAGTTCAAATCCCACCAGTCTCAAGGTTGACTCAGCCTTCCATCCTTCTGAGGTGGGTAAAATGAGAACCAAGATTGTTGGGGGCAATGTGCTGACTCTGTAAAACTGTTTAGAGAGGGCTGTAAAGCACTGTATATATACATTTAAGTCTAATTGCTATTGCTGTTGCTAAATTAGTATCACTTTATAATGCACTGTAAGACCACACTAGGAATATTGCATCCAGTTTGCTCACCACGATATAAAAAAAGTGGTGAGACTCTAGGAAAAGTGCAGAGAAGAGCAACAAAGATGATTAGGGGACTGGAGGCTAAAACATATGAAGAACGGTTGCAGGAATGATTGCAGGGTCTAGTTTAATGAAAAGAAGGACTAGGGGTGACATGATAGCAGTGTTCCAATATGTTCCAATATCTAAAGGGGTTCCACAAAGAAGAGGGGGTCAACCTATTCACTAAAGCACTTGAGGGTAGGACAAGAAGCAATGGATGGAAACCAGTCAAGGAGAGAACCAACCTAGAATTAAGGAGAAATTTCCTGACAGCTAGAACAATTAATCAGTGGAATGATTTGTCTCCAGAACTTGTGGTGCTCCAACACTGAAGGTTTTTAAGAAGAGATTTGACAACCATTTGTCTGAAATGGTATAGGGCTTCTTGCCTGAGCAGGGGATTGGACCAGAAGACCTCCAAGATCCGTTCCAACTCTGTTATCCTGTTATCTAGCAGTTTATGAATGTATGTACTATTAAAAAAAGAGAAATATAGATTGCTTGTTTGCTTTTTGTGTCATATTCTAATTTAGTTATGCTGTTGTAAATTAAAGGAGTGCTGACATGTAATTTCTAGCCCATTGTCTTATTCCCTCCCCTCCAGTACCCAATACATAAATTAATCCATAGGAAACAATGCAATGTGATTTCTCATATTTTCTTTCAAACTCAGAGGAAATAATCTCTAGTCTTAAACCCACTTAGTAAGAGATGCACTAGCATTCCTTAACCCCAAGAGTCTCCCAGAAGCATAGGAATGCATTCCTAATAGAATTAGAGAATGTCACAATTGACAATATAACTCAAGTTAGTTTCAGATAAAATGTCTAGTACTATAAGCAAGCACTTTGTTGCCTTTTCATCTTCTGATAGTCTTCATATTGATGCAGCCATTTGTGGGCACCCATACCAAAATATTGCCAAAAAGGCTTTAAGAGTTGTAAATTTAATTTTACGAAGCTTCTCTGGTAATACTGTTTTGCAAACTAGGGCATTCAAAACCTTTGCTAGACCAATACTTGAATTCAGCTCTGCTGTCTGGAATCTGCACTGTATATCAGACATAAATACAATTGAGTGAGTCCAGAAGTATTTTACCAGAAGAGTACTACACTCCTCTGTTTGCAACAGAATACCCTACAGCACCAGACTTGAGATTCTAGGCTTACACAACCTTGAACTACGCCAACTAAGATTGGACTTAAGCATAGTACATAAAATCATAGGTTACAATGTCTTACCAGTTAATGAATATTTCAGCTTTAACAACAACACAAGAGCACACAAAAGATATAAATTAAATGTAAACCACTCCAAACTCAATTGCAGGAAGTACGATTTCAGCAACAGAGTGGTCAATGTCTGGAACTCACTACCTGATTCTGTTGTCACCTGCTCAAACCCCCACTCTTTATCCTCAAATTAACCTCTATTGACCTCACCCCATTCCTAAGAGGTCTGTAAGGGGCATGCATAAGCGCACAATTGTGCCTACTGTCCTTGTCCTATTGTCCCCAATTATCAGTTCCTATTATCTAGTATTTAAACTTATGTTTATTCTTGTTTCGGTTATACTGTAAGCTTTTGACAAATGAATAAAATAAATAAAATAATTAAAAACATCTAGGATTTTAAATTCTTAACAGAAGGTTCTGGGCTATTGAGGAACTGATTCTGGCTCAGATCCTGTTTTAAAGCTTGACTTACTTGGTTTTGTAGATTCCTTTTATTCCTTCTGAAGAATCCATAATGTTTTCTCCATGTTACCTCAAAATGGCAGGTTGCGTTGAAACAGAGATCAATCATAGAGCAACTCAGGGAGCTAATCTATGCAGTGAAAAGCCTCAATATGGACATTGTTATCCAGATTGTGCTTGCATCATGTGAAACCACCCACGGTGATATTATTTAAATTGGGTGAAAAACAGGATTTACAAAAAATAATTCAAGTCATGGTGGGAAAGGAATAGTCACTTCCATTTCCCAAAAGCTATTATCCATATGCTTGCCCTTTGAGATAGTCCAGACAAGACACACAAACACTAATTCTATCTTTATTGTAAAGTTACATTGGAAGATTGAACATATTTCTCTCCCCCTTTCATTTTACTCTTCAGAAAACTAGGGAGATTGCCATCTAAAACATTTCCCACTCTGTCTCTCCTGTGGGCTGGGACATCTTTTACTTGCCAGTTGTCCATTCTGTGGCTCTCTCTCTCTTGTCCCTCAAGGTCATTCCAGCCTACATATAAAAATATAAAAGAAAACATAAAAGAACTAATATTAATCAAGACTGTATTATGGAATAGAATGTATAGTCACTCCACTTAAATCTGGACTTCCTCAGACCAAGAATATTTGGTTGCCTAATACAATTAAAACCATGTCTGAACTGTTACACTTTACCTCTTGATGGCCGTATTCATACAAGTGAGACTCTAACTTCACATTAACAGAACTCAATTCTTATGCTACAAATGATGCCACAACATTCATACTACAGCTTATTGTGATGGCTTTGTTCATCCAACAAGACAATGACCACTTAATCTTTTGTTGTGTGGGTCCAACTAAGAAATATATTCTAAGTGTAATTTTGTTAAGGAAACAGGAGAAATGGGATGAAGCAAATCCATATGGAGAGATCCAAGGTATAAAATGGAAGTTTTGCTTTGTAAAGCATGTCATTTCCTGTACCATTTCTTTAATTAAACAAACCTCCTGAGCACCATGAAAGCAACTTCCTTGGAAATTCATTTAGCCACTGGAACTCTACAATTGCACAATGAGACTATTAGGCTCCAGTAAAGCTTTGAGGTATTCAAAGTAGCAAACTGAAGACAGTATGACTATGTTAACAAAGTTGGTGTTCTGTGTGCCTTGTATGTTTTATTAGGATTGTCTGGGAATACACAGGGAAAGCTATTGTATATAGACAGACAGCAAACCCCACACTTACACTGATGATACTACATAGTTGGATAGTGAAATGTCTTCAAGCCAACAACCAAACTCAGACAGTACTGAGGTCTCAACCCTGAACTATAGACATTCTTTTCTATTGAAACAAATATTGAAAAATCAAGTGATTTAATTAAAATTGCCATTCAGTATAAAAATGATATACCTTTCTCCTTATGATAACTTAGTAACACCTATCAAACTTAAGAATAAAAAGGAACCTTTTACCCTATTGATTATAAGTTGGCCTCAATGTATTACTCATGTAATATTATAATTTCTTCATCATCCCAATTACTGATTTATTAATTAATATTTATATCTTGTTGCCCTGTTCTTCCAATGTTCTGCTATATTAGAATTGTTGCAAAAGATAAATTTAGCTCTCCATTAATGAAAAACAGAGTGTATCAGAAAATTCCTGTAATTGAGGGAAGCGATTGCAGGCTGGGAATTGTGTTTGTCATTTGTTTCTGCAATGCAAATTGTATTTGCTGTTTGTTTTTGAAGCAATTTGCCTTTGCAGAATAATTTACAGGAAGCTGTAGTTAGGGAAGTGATCCCTGTTAAGAAGTATTTATGTTTATCCTTAGATTTTTTCTTAAGAAAGTCTGAAAACCTTGTTTTAAACTGTAATTTAGGCAAAAAAGGGGGGGATTGTTCTAGTTATATGATATTACCTTATTCTTCAGAGCCAGCATTTTGCCATCTTGTCTTCCCTTTGCAGAAGCAATGGAAAGAATTATATAAATGCAGACGGTTTTAATGATCATACATTTTTTTTGCCCAAGACAAACTTTTTGTTTGGGCCACTGATCTTGCAATGCAGAAAAGTAACTGGGCTGAGACATCTTAAAAATGGCATATCATTTTTAAGTCCAAATCATTTTTAAGTCCATAAAGGTAGCACAACATGAGTTGATTAGGCAAGGCTAAAATGAGTTAAGTTGAAGAATCTGTGTCCTTGTTTAAGCAACTGAAGTCTTGCTTAGAAATTTGCATCAGCCAGACCTATGTTTGAGTTCATGTCCGCTGTTACAGGTTTGATCCGATCCCGCATTCGAGGAGCAGATGTGGCCCAGGCAGGGGTTCTTACCTTTCTAGACAGTCACTGTGAAGTGAACAAGGACTGGCTGCTCCCCTTTGGAAAGGATCAAAGAGGTAAGTGAGCCACTCAGTTGCATTGTCTCGGATCAGCATGTATCAGCATGGCTTGTGTAAGCCTTTTAGTTAGGGAAGTCACTGGGAAAATCCATGGAAAGATAGCCCATCAAGTTATCTTTCACTAGAAATAACATTACTATTACAAACCTAATGCCAATTCAGACTAGCTCAGGACTGTTGTCTAACTAGGAGCAGTCCTCTGGCTTTTAGCAAAGAAAGAAATTGCCCATCGTTTGCTATCTCACCTGTTTATATGGAAATAGCAGCGATTTTCTTTCTCAACATGTATTTCTCTAACGAGCTATGGTTTCCCCTGAAGAATGCTGTCCACTGAGCCTTTTGTCTGAATGTAAACAAGGCTGCCATTCAACTTCAGACACAAAAGACACCAAATACATACTAAAGCCCCAAATTCTTATGTTTGAGGTTGGGAACCTTTTTTAATCCTCAATACATAGTGAAATTTGGTGGGGGGGATTCCCCTGAAAAATGAGATATTTACAGTTATAAATAACACCTCAAGCTTCTTCATCTTAGTGGCCAGAAAACTTTTCCTTGTTGTTTTTCTGAACTCACAGAAATGAGCTTCAAAAGGACAACCGAACCCGCTGGTCCTGACTCCAGGAACACAAGGGTTTTGGCATAACAGGGCTAGAAGTGGAAGATACTTTTGCCAAGTTAGCAAAGAATGGTCCCTTAGGAATGCAAATTAAGTTAACAGAGCCCAAAGGCTCTTGTCAGACCTACTGAATGTTACAAGGGGAATAGGTGGGCATGGCTCCAGTCAAGTTTTTAATTAGGCCTATGATCAGTTCCCAGTGCTGAATGATTTAAGGGAGTGATGGTTCTTTGAATAAGGACTGCATTTAATTTCATGCAAATTAATCTGTAATAAATTGATTTAATGGAAATTAAACCCTGCTGACAAAGGCATTTTTACCCCAATAAAAATATTAAACTAACGTTACTGCCATTCTGAGTGGGGTGTTCTTTTCTCTGTCACCCTTTCTGTATAGAGAAATGCTCTGTGATATTTGTCTCCAACTAGGAGACAAGTATCCATATACCATCAAAATAATCTCGAAAATATTCCCTTTGTTAATTATCTTTCAGCAAGTCTGTTAGGGATCCTTGGGCACTTCTAATTTAATTTGCATCCCCAAGGGACAGACCCACCTTTGTGCACTCCATATTTAGTCAGCTTTCCAATCTACTGCCATCTTTCTAGGGTTGATCTTAACCTTGTTTTAGCTCTTCCAGCACACAATAGCCTCCAAGCACCAAGTTAAACCTCCACTGTATCTCCTGAGTATCATTCACATTTTGGTGCTGATGAATGTGTTGATGAATCACCCTGTGCTGATGAATGACTTTTTGTAGATGCTAAACTGAAGGGAGAAACAGCTCAGGCACACCAGAATGCCTGAGTACAGGGGTCCCCAACCTTGGCAACTTGAAGCCTGGTAAACTTCAACACTCAGAATTTCCCAGCCAGCTTTGCTTCAAGTTGCCAAGGTTAGAGACCCCTACCTAAGGACATAGCCTCTCTACTAATTAGGACCCTGAGAACATAGCCTTTTTAGTCTAGGTCTATTCACTGAAGAGGGAGGAGAACCACTGCAAAACAGTTCCTCCCACCTCTGGCCTTACAGCAGCTTCAGAAGGAAACTATGGTTGATGGTATTGAAGGAGGCTGAGAGATATAACACTGTAGAATCAGGGAAGGTGAATTATCCATCCCAGTCCCACCAGGGATGATCAACCTAAGCAACCAATGATTATCCCATACCCAGGTCTGAATCCCACCTGAAAGGATACAGACAATCTGGAACTGTAGCCCTATCATTTTCTTAACCTTCTGTGTGAATAAAAGATTGGTAGGTGGTAAATAATAGTCCAAGATAGTGATCGTTTCTTGAGGAGAGGGTATATCATTGCTTTTTCCAAGGCAGAGATAAAGAGCCTATTATTCAAAGATGATTTCACCTCTGCCCAGACTCAGCCTTCCATCACTTCCCTGCCAGCTTTCGCTAGCAAGATAGGGCAGAGGATATGGTTTATGTGTGACAAAGCTGTTAGCACGAAGCATTTCCTCGGGATGCACAGGCTTAAACCAATCCCAAATAACATGACAAGATGAGGCTTTTTTCACCTCAGCTGGATTTGGCCAACTGGTGTCAAGCTCCAAACAAATGTGAGAAATGTTATCAAATTATTTGCAGTGGCCAGCAGCCCCTTTTTCAGTTTGGCATTTCCTAGCATGGTCTGGGGAATATTAAACAACGCTAGTGGGCATCTATCTACTGATGCAATCAAAGCAGATCTTACCACTACAGTGTAAGCTTAAGCGTGAGCTCTTATTCATGCCACATCACATTCATTCTTTATTTTATGCCCTCGTTGCTCCAGACATCTGTTCTGCTGCTGCTTCTCCCAGAGCTCCTTAGTTGATAGGAGTGGGGCTAAGAGAGTTGAGAGTGAGAGACACCTGACAGAAGGAAAACACTCTCATTTCTGCTTTCTTAATACCACCCAGTTCCAATGTGTTCTGTAGAAAATCAGCCATTTTGCTGGCAAATTTCAGTAGTATGATCTTCACATGCTGGGGGAAAGTGGCTTCATGGTGTGAATAGTATGGCTCTATTTTGAAACAAGATAACAGTTTAATTTTCTTCTTTCTGTGTTTTCTTTTCTTTCATCCTCATTGGTCTTCCTTTTCTTCATCTCTCTCTATCTGAGTGATGATGGTGCCTTTCTTGTATGGGATATTTGATGAGATGCAGCCAGCAGGATGCACTAGGGAATGTAGTTCAGGCTCACAGCTGTTACAGATGAATGTGGATACTATATGCAGCAATGCCATATAAAATTCATTATAAGACTTTAACTGCACCATCTGAATGAAACAGAAAAACAAAATGTCACTTCTATTAACTTCGCACATTTACAATTTTTCATTTCTCATTTTTTTAAAAAGAAATAATCTAAATTAAAGTTGGAAATAGAGTGATTGTGTATGCTTTTAGTAGCATTAATTTGAAATCTGCTTCTGCAATTAATGGCTCTCAAATGATGGACCCAGGATATCGTTGGGTTTTTTTTTTTGAGATTCTTTTTACCTTGCCTTTATTATTTTAATAAATAACAAATATGTATATACCAAATAGACCTAATACTCCTCCCTCCTCCTATTTTTTCCCACAACAACCACCATCCTGTGAGGTAAATTTGTCTGAGAGAGAGTGATTGGCCAAAGTCACCCAAGTGGCT
Source organism: Naja naja (assembly GCA_009733165.1). NCBI lineage: Eukaryota > Metazoa > Chordata > Lepidosauria > Squamata > Elapidae > Naja > Naja naja. Next base: position 60,231,855 of record CM019148.1, read on the forward strand.
TTAATGCCTAAAGTAATGCTAGAATTCCCAGTCTCCTGGTTTCCAGCCTAGGGTCTTAAGTCTAAAAACTGGGGACAGACAATCTCCAGGATCCCTTCAGGAGCAACAGAACCATCAGAATGAGCATCAGGAGCTGAAGCAAGGAATTTTAGAAATCAGACAGCTTAATGTATTTTTATGAATGTAAATAGCAGAGCTGTGTTGCTTGACTATGTCAGAATGGCAGAACAGCAGTAAAATTATACTGTGATTAATTGATGTTCTTTTTCTTCATTTGTTTTATCTCATATTGATTTTGTAAGTTGCCCTGAAAGGTATGTTGAAGGCTGTGATATATAGGACATGTTCCCTCAAAAAGAAAAAATAGCAATTATTAGGATATCAGATAAAATATATTAGTCCTTAATATCAGCAGAATCATTAATATTCTGCTTGACCATACAACATAGTTTGTAGGCCTTCTGCAAAATTTCCTCTTGTTGTTCAATATCTATATGATACTGATTTCAGATGTGTTATCAACACAACAATTCCTTCAGAATTAGAATAGGCTGTGCAGATGTTGAATAGGAACAGGATAGGTTGAAAGAAGGCCAATAAACTGACGGATTGATAAACCAAAGCATTGGATAGTGCAAGGGTCTTCAAACTTGGCAAGTTTAAGACTTGTGGACTTCAACTCCCAGAATTCCTGAGCTAACATGACTGGAGGAGGAATTCTGGGAGTTGAAGTCCACAAGTCTTAAAGCTGTCAAGTTTGAAGACCCCTGGGATAGTACTTCATTGGTAAGATGTGTTCATAGGTGGGAGCAGCATGGCTTCAATAATCTATTCCATAATAATCTTACAATAATATTCCTTAATGCATTCTGCATGGGGCTGTTCTTGAAGACAATCCAGAAGCTGCACTGATTGATTGTAAGGTATCAGATATCATTAAATAAATTATTACTTATTATAAAGCTCTGCATCATGAAGAACTCAGATACGTACAACTAGCAGTTTCTCCAGTACTGGCTGAACATTGTTTATGATCTACTATGAGGACTTACTTGAGATCTCACCAACAGTAGCCCTCTGTGGTATGGAGAGAAAAAAAGAATTCTTGCATCTTAGCTGCAGAATCCTTTTTCCTGGTAAACCAGTGCTTTATAATTTTTCCCTGTAATTTGTTTTTAAAATGATCTGAAATATTTTTGCTGATTATCTGTTGTGTTATATTTCCTTTCTAGTTTTTGGTTTGCTCAGTGTTTTTAGTTCTGTATTTTTTATAGAATTGGGCACTAATGCAGGCACTTATGAAAAGTATGCTATTTAGTTTACAGTTTAAAATTAGAGAGTGACAAATAATCATACAAAAGTTAAAAACCTGAAAACTCAAAGCAGTTGTTACTATTTTAAGGAAAGTAGACCAAGTAAGGAGATAGTTTCATTTTTTGTGGGAATTTTTATCACAAAAATGTTGATGTATATTCCTTTCTGAAATAAAAATGCTCATGCCCTCATTATCAGCAAGCCTTCCCTAAAAGGGGACCCTTCAGATATGTTAAAGTATTTGATATTCTGGAAATTGTTCAAAATGGCTTGAAAGCACCAAGTTGGAAAAAGCTATCATAAGTTATGGTAAAGCTTAAAAGTTATATTGCTTCTTCCAAAGGACACTCAGTTTTCCATAACTAATAAATAGCCTGAATTCCCACAGGGATTAGCATCTTGTAGAAGTTACAAAGATGTCATGTTCCTCATCCTGCAAATCATATTAATTACATAATTTATATCTTTTATGCCAGGGTGCAAATGATGTGCAGTATGTAATCCATGCTATTTGAAGATGATATAATGTGCATACCATCATGCCCCCTCCCTCTTTCCCCATATGGACACCAAATTGGATTGATTTGGAAAGATTTCCTCTCTCTTTTAAACACAATGTTTGGGAGTCTTTGAAACCTGCTGATAAATTCTCTTATGTTCTTCCCTTTTTTAATTCCAATACTGATGGCTTTCAACTGAATTTGCTTTTTGACAACTTGATTGATGGCATCTGACAATGATGGTATCAAAGTCATTGCAAAATTATTCTTGTCCATCCCTGTTTTCAACAGTACATTGTATATCAGTAGCATGTCATGATGAAGTCATAAGGCCACACACATATCTTAGATCCAACATTGGTTCCAGTGCTGCAAAACTACTATGCAGAAAGCTGTTAATGCATTTTCTGTACTTAAGTTTTTTATGTCACTGAAACTCTCAGATTAACAAAAGATTATTGTTTAGTTTAAACAAAGTTTGAATAATTTATTATCTTATAATAATGCCCACCTTGCATGCCTATGTCCAGTGTTTGCAGAAATGTTTGGAATGTTAATTCTGCCACCTTCAAGCTAGTGTTGAAAGGGCAACTACTATTTCAGCATGCTTTATATCTACCTCCTTGGCCCTTAAAACAATAGTGCTTTCTTAATTGGCTTCTTACAGGATCAGTTGATTTTGATTTAATAGACTTATATTTTTCAAAGGCATAACAATATCAAATGCATTGAATCAACAAATGACCTCCATCCCTTATTTCCATTTCTATTATTCATTCAGCGAAACAATTTTTTTTTCTGATTTTTAAATTGTGGCAAGAGTCCAAAAAGCAAAGTATGTGACAGCAAGCGACACTGTAATAGAATAATAAAGTAACAGAGAGCCTTATATCTCAAAGACAATTTAAAGAAATCTATCCTGTGATAGAATATATACCAAAGATGCATGTGCCAGAGATCACGTTGCAAATAGTAGTGGATGGAGCTGGGCCAAAAGAATAAATTTTAATTTATGTCATTTGCAAGCTGCCTTGGCAGGTTAAGGTCTAACAATACATCTCTTCACACTCCCTACTTGAAGTAATTATTGAGGACCAGGGTACTCCATGGATAAGTCAACAGCAAACATCAGGCTTCAGGTAGAAGTTTACAGTGGGAGTTGATCAGCTTTGGTATCTATTTTATTTTATATTAGATAAATAAATACCACTTTTATTTTTTACTTGCTTTACATTATGGGATAGATAAAGCCCAGAGAAAGAGTCATGACACAAAATTGATTAGACGGTAGAAAGAATTTTACCACTTTTTGAGTGAGAACTTCATAGAAAAAACTGTAAATAGTTTAATAAAGTAAAACAATGAAATAATGCACAGTATAGCAAGAAGTAAGCTTTGATATCCCACAACAGTTGATAAGTTCTAAGCCTTAAGCTTCCTCCTGCACCAATATATGCAAAGCCTTACCAACATTAGGGTACATCTGGTGGGGAAAGGGGTTGAGGGTAGTGTTACATTTTTTTTCCTGTGCTCACTTCTTGTTTCTAGGTTGGTGATTTTCATGTGGGAATCCATGGCTTGCAGTTGCCTGAGTGTCAGACATGAACAACCAGACCCATACACATAGAATTCAAAATAGCTACTTTATTGTTCTCTGCCTGTAATACAGGAATTTTCTCAGACTGGGAGCTTTCTCCTGGGAAAGACCAGATAAGGCTCAAAGGCATTTGGGTGGGGGTGAGAGTAGGTGGGGATGTCAGAACTTGTCCTCTTGTGTTTACATAGCGAGTCTAGGCTAATTCCCCACTTGAACCTCCTCCCAAATGGGAACAGTTGCCCTCCAACAATAAGGGGGTTTGCTGCCAAAGTACTTCCCATTGCACGGTGCATGCAGAGATAACTGTGAAAACATCCTTCCCCAGGATGTTACAATAGGGGATCTTGCCAAAGCTTTTTTCACCTTTTGAACTCTTGGCTTCAGCCAGATTGATGCCTCCAGGGTTTCTGCCTGAATTCCCATCTGAGTTTCATGCTTCAATTACAGCTTCACAGATGAACAGTTTGTTATCAGCAACCTGCACAGGAGTTGTGACTAATCCGCAAAGACAGTCTGCCTCCAGCCTTCACTTTCCTGGAAAGCTGTCATGTACAACTGGTTGGCTTTTCTGTAACAGTGCTTGCCCTCTGGATCACCATACCACCTGAAATTAGGTTAACTGTGATCCCAATGGCCTTTGACAAACACCTGGCTATTTTACTAGATTTGAGGGTTTTGAAGTTACTTAAGCCCTGGTAGGTTGGTTGCTGGTTTCCCGCTGGCCATAGTATATTGCTTTCTTTATCTTTAGTTTTTATTCTTATTTTACTGGCTGTGCTTTTAAAAAAAAAAGAGTCATGCTTGTGAGTCATGCTTGTGAGATGGCCAGGGTTGAAATCAATCAATCAATCAATAAAAATAGCTAATGGATTGTCTTTTGAATATGATCTACTGATAACCAGGATTTCATTAAGGGCTGAGATGAGAATCAAGGTATAAACCGACAAACATTGCATTTTAAAAACATTTTGCTCTTAACATCTGGAGGTCTCTGTAAGGTGAATACAAGGCTTCGGGGGCCACTTGTAGTTCTAAATGTTCAGTAGATCCCCACTAATTTAAGGTCTCATGAGATCCAAGCCATCAACAGAGAGACACTCTTTTTCTGTTTTTGTTTTTCAAAACCTGTCATGGCTGGATGCCTCTGCATCACAGTAGACGATGTGAAGGTGACCTGTGCTCACATTATAGTGGGTCTTTCATCTGCAAATAAAGCTCTCCTCACCACCACTATTCCACTGTTCGCTTCTTTCCACCAAGATCTGTTCTATATTGTTCTTCAGAGAGAAAGGGCACAAACAAAAAAGGATACTTCCATTTAGTCTAGTGAGCTAACAATGACAAAAAGACAATGCCCTCCCACATTCTCTCACAACCAGTTGCTGAGCTAATTCCAGCTTCATTTTTTTTAAAGATTAAGCCTGTTCTGACCTGGCTTTAGGATCAGCTCTCATGCTCACTTTGTTTCAGTTTGCAAACTTGTCTTGAGAATTTTCAAGGAAGCCTGCGTTTTGGCTGAAATGAAAGCTTATTTTAGCTTCACCTGACTATACAAACATGACATGGACTCAAAAGAACTGTTCTTGGCCTTAAAACAATTCTTGCCCTTAAACAACCTTCCCCAATAATCCTTTTCTTGCTGAAAAGAAAGAAGTATGGTTCACTGTTAACAAAGGCAGAATGAAATTGATTAGTGGCAAAGAAGAGCCAGCCCGGTGTGATTGACTAAACAAGCCTAATAAGGAAATTGCAGCAAAGTAACTGGTAACACCCCTAATCCTATTGACATTTATCTGCCTGCTAACAAGAAACAAAGGCTATTTCTAGTGCCCTCGTCCCCTTTAAAAAGAGTTTCTTAATAATAAAACAACTCAGACTTACTCAATTTTTGGTCCCAAGATCCTGACAGCAAATAAGAGCCTTAGAGTTTGCCCCCCCAATACACACATCATTTGATATCTTTACAAAAGATGTTCCTTTGTGTTGTTTTCTTCTCCTCTCCTCTTCTACCTTTGTAAGATAGAGCACAATGATCATTGTTTCAATAGACTATTGTCTTCTGCCTCAGAATTATGCTCCATCTTTCATACCATAGCAACTGCTTTCAATGCTTTCGTGCTTGCTTAATCCAATATATATTAGGACATCTCTTCACTATACCCTATGTGTTTAGTTATGAAGTATTAGCAAACATTTTACTATCACTGATTGGACTTCTCTTGAACCAAGTTGTCTTTCACTTTGGTGCAATTACCAAGTATTAAGCTATTCTTTCCTATCCCAAAAAGCTATTTTGTCCACTCAGAGTGAGTTTTATCCCACTCATTTTCATCACCATTTTTATGATATCAAAATTTGACGGTTTCAGACATTCATGCAAGTCACTTACTAAGAATCATATCTTTATTGCACACATCTTGATAAGTGGAATGATGTGACCATATGCACACCTCAATGTATATGTGGGTCTTCTAAAGCACATTCTTCTTTGTAAAACAGTAGATTTGGCTGAAGATACCAGCATTTTTTTTTCAGATGACAGCATGTGTGATTTCAGAAGAACATCACAAAACAACAGTGTATCATTCAGAGGGAAACTGGTTCAGCATATGAATGGAGAAGTGTGTTCATATGCTTTGCTGCTTTTATTTAGAGGACTGATGCATTTACCATTGCCAATTTGTTTCAAGCAAATAACTTTTCCTGAAAATGTAATTATGAGGCCCAAGGCATTTTTTACAAAAAGGAATCAATCTTTGTAATGCCACAGTAATAAATTACTGGATGGCAATATTCTATTTCCACTGAAAGGGGTGTTTTTTGTTTTTTTTTTAAGAAAAATCTTCCTATTTTGAGGAGAGATGTTGCAGGTAGCACATTAAGTTATATTGCTTTATATGAATCAGCCAAAATGAGAAGTATCTTTGAGTTCTCCCTAATAATTATAAGCTGGCTGGGTGGAGGGGAGATTCTGCACTAAATCATGAACAATATGCTAGTGTTATGTTGTAACATTTAATTTTCAAACAGTATTCAATATTTTGAAGTAGAATAAATTAGTCCTATGGTCTTAAGTCTCTTGAAAAGGTCAATAGAATTTCCCAAATTGTGTGAGAGTTAAATTAATGTTATACAGTGCCATGTGAGAAGTTAATAATGGATCCAAATAGATGAAGAAGCTAGGCAGTTAAAGTCCAGAGTGGCCATTAAAAAAATCAATGCCACCCTTCAAAACCAGAACATATTGATCACGTGATTAATACTGTATATTTGATTATTCTCCAGTATTGTTACAGGCATGTTCAGTTGAAAGGGTCCTTTCATATGTTCAGCAGCATATCAGGAATATGCAGTGAGGACAAAACATAGATATAAAGAAAATATGAAATATTTGATTCATTTTTCTGAAAGACTAGTAAGCTGCAGCATATGTAGCTGGCTTTGCAAGATGGATTATTGTGTCAAATAAGTGTCAAATAAGATTCAGTTATGAAGGTTTGTCCCGATGTCTGCATGCTGCCATGTGGGAAGCACTTGCTCCTAAAGCACTGAGATTTTGTCATTGAAATGTGCTGTATTTTTTTGTGCCAAATTTCAGTTAGTGGAAAGAATGACCTTATATTGTTAATTACTTTTGAAATAAAAAATAAGGAAAGGGAGAGAAAATTAAAATCTTCGCTCTTCCCTACAGTGATATCTTGCCTGCCTTCCACAATCTTTGCCATTCACCATCTATGACCACTCATAGAATTGGATGAGAAGAATCAATACTCTAAAAAACAGAAATAAAACTCAAAACTAGCCCTGAAAGTCAGCTGGGTGAATATGGTCCAATCACTCTTTCTCACCCCAACCCACCTCACAAAGTTGTTGTTGTGAGGAAAATAAGGAGGATTTAGGTGTGTTGGATAATTCATCGTCTTCAGTTATTTGTAAAAATAATAAAGGTGGGATACAAATTAAATAAATGAAAAATACCTTGCTTGGATAGCAAAAAGGGCAATGAAACATTGTTGAAACAAATGGAACATTCTTCAGTCAAGAAAGAAAAAGGAAAAGGAAAATATATACTTTAAAGCAGGTGTATTAACCCATGGCCATTAGGCCTGTGTGGAGAGCTAGTAATGCGGCCCCACAAAATAAGAAAAAATATTTTTAAAAGGAAGTTTATTACTTATATACATTAATTATATATTTTATATGCGGTCAAAAACAATTCCTCTTTGCACAATGCAGCCCAGGCAAGCCAAAAGGTTGCTTTGAAGAATTCCCAATGTGAAAAGGATATTGAAAATTTAGTTCACAAGATGAATCTGGGTCATAAGTATAATGCAGTGCTTGTAAATGCTTATGAATACTTATGAAGATGCTTATAAAGAAAATTGAGCCAACTGGGTATGTTTAGAGCTTTGGAAAGAGAAGAGGAAGCTGATAGCTATTTTCAAGTATTTTAAGAATTTTTACTGTACACATCTCAGATTCCAGATTAACAAAAAGCAGTATGAATAGAAGCAAAATCAATTGTCCCAAAATCCCATAAACTTCCCTTCATCTACTTCCTTCATCCAGTGGATTGAAGTGGACTTTCTCTGGACTTTATATTGTTGTGTTTATGGTTATTCAACAACCATTTGTCAAGAATTCTTTAATTTGGATCTGTGCACTAAAGAAGACTTTAACTATCTCTTCCACCTCTAAAAACTTGCTGTGGAAAGTTTATGTGGAAATAAGGTTACCCATGGGATGGATGTCTTGTTCTTGTTAAATCAGTTGTGAGATTATATGTCAGAATCATGGGGATTTTTGAATAACTCTAAAATTGGGAAATATCTTCATATTGGTTTGCAGAAATTTAAGAGTGTACCAAAACTATGTTGTATTTATTAGTCAAAATATTCTGAATTGAACTTTGATTCATGGACCAGGCATTATTTCATATTTATATGGTCTGGATCAGTGTTTCTTAAACTGTGGTTTAATATTGAAAACTATAACCCGTGTCAACAATAGCTCTCTATAGGTCCTCTACAATTTTTAAACATGGGAAGGGGTCTGGGGAAAAAACAGGGTTAAGAAAGGCTGGTCTAGATATGGATATTATAGAAACATGCATTCAGTGGCCCAATTTGCTATCTTTGCCACCTGCTTGTGGTAAATCTGAAATTGTCTACCAAGTTTCATCTTTCATTTAACACATGACAATCATAAGGTTTCTTTTTCTTCATTTTTATCTCACTTTCTTTGGCCTCATTTTCTCTTTCTGTCACTGAATCTGATTGGATGTGATGGCACACTGCTATGTATGATATGAGGAATTTGTGTTATAAATAAAACAACCTTTCACAATCACAACTAATGGCAACAAGGGCAAATGACATGAAAGAGTGTGAAGGCAAATAATTAAGGAAAGGTGGCAGACGGCATTAATGTCAGGCAGATGCTTTCAGTGGTGAATATTATTCATTGTGGGAATACATTCAGGCAGCTATTTTTAAATGGTTATAATACAAGGGCATGAAGGAAGAGGAAGAGGAGGAGGAGAAGCATTTTTGTAAACAGATTGGAGGGAAAGTCTGCATAGAAGAGTGAGAAGAAGACTATGCATTCATTGATAGACCTATATAATTTCCAATTCCTACTGCCAACCTGTTGGAAGTGGAGAAGCAACCAAAAGAGTTTCTGGGCTGTCAGCAGTAATGGGTGGAGCAATAATGCAACCACATCACACACATAGGTAGAAGCTTTTTTCCTGGAATTATGGGAAGTTTTTTTTCTTTGCTTTTTAGGGTTGTATTATCTCTGTTTTCCGATTTCCACAACGGTTTTGGAGTATTTATCTTTCCAAAATGATGGGAAATCATTCATCTGATTTCTGGCAATTAGAAGAGAGTTACTTAGAGAGAAAAGACCATGTTCAGTGGTAGTAGTTTCTGGTATCTTCAGTTTGAACAAAGGTTCAGGGGGCAATTGGAGTGAAAGGCGCCTCAGCCTGAAACCCAGGTTAATTATTCTAGTTACAGGAAGCAAAATTTGGCAAATATTTTTATTTAATCATTCATTTTCAAATAGCTCTGGATGGCTTATAAAATATATGAGTGAATGTGCCCCTGCATATATCTATATACTATTAAAACTCTTGTGTTTGTAACCTTTAACTGGGCAAAATGGTGCGTCACCTTTTCTACCAAGGTTCCTCAAATGAGCTAACTTAGAGAATGTTGGGACCCATTTCTCCAGTGGGAATGGAAGTTTGGAAAATTCTTACCATTTCAGTGCTGCTACAAAAAGCAATTAGGGAAGTTGTAAGCTTTCAGGTAGAAAGTCAACTGGGACCACAGGATCCCAACTAGTGGCAGGAGTGTGGCAGTTGGCTTTGGGTAATGAAATATATCCAGAAGGATTACTCAATGGGTCACGGATCACCTAGTAACAGAAAAAGCTTAAATTATGGTATAAGGCAGTGTTACAGATTTAATTAAGCTGCCATTGCTTAATTAAGTATCAAACTTCAAACTCCTTGTAGATTTTCTACATCACTTCCATCAGTTTAGACTGCTTCTTGGCCAATTTTTCAAAGAAATATTTCTGATATAGATTAGGAATGTGCAAAATGGTGTTTGGTGTGCAAAGTCATCATCTGGAAGTGTTTAAAGTTCAAAACAGAAGGCTGTCAACTAAACATGTTTTGTATACCCTTAAAGGATCATTTTTGCTTAGATGTTATCTTCATGCTATTGAAATTACCTTTGCTGAAATGGATGCTACATACATTTAATAAGTACATACGTAAGGACATTGAATAGAAGAAAGCCTTGAATCATTAGAATTCAAATATTTTGGGAAGGAAATGGTAAAATAAGAACTATTCATAGCTGTTTGCACTATGCTTACCACTGCAACACATATTTGATTCTAAGTGCTTATGGTATCTGTCCACCCATAAAAAGTGATCAAGCCAGAATAATAGAAGTATAAAAATGCAATCTAATTTTATTATTATTATGAGGAATTGAAGCTGAGGTAGTTGTCTCTGCTTGGGAAAAGCAGTTGTGGCCAGGTATAAATGCTTGCCACCCAACTTCCCCAAAGCTCAGTAAAGCTCCTGTTTTGCAAAGGGCTGTAAAAGTTTACAGCCTGAAAAACCTGAGAGATGGGCTCATACACGCATTCATTTACTTATAAGGATCCATACTTGTGTTCCAGCTGCCTGGCTAAATGAGCCATACCTTGGCATTTCCAAGGACATTCTCATGTCCAGAAGCAACCATATTCCCATCCAGTCCCTTAGCTTACAAATGCTAAAATGGTATGTGGGTGTGTGGGTGGTAGGTGGATGTTGTAGGAGAAAAGGAGATAGCAAACAGCTTACGAGTGAAGAAGCAGATGACATCTAAAGACTGACAGATGAATATCAAACAGATCAACTGCCAGGACCACAAGCTACAATAAGCAGCATTTCTTGGTGGGATTCCTGCCTGGAGCTTGGCTTGGGAGCTCAGTTGGGATGCTCTGAAGCAGCTCTGATTAAGAGCAGAACTTGGACCCTGACCTGGAGCTTGGCAGCATCTAGAAGAGGAGCAACCACATTGAAAGCATTTTATCCCAAGTAGTACAAGAACTTTTGGAAAAAGCAAAGATTGCATGCTGCTTTATGGACCTTGAGAATTTAAACTGAGTATTAAAAGACTGCATATAAAGGACTGAATATGAAAGACATACTTACATGGCAACTTTATCTTGCAAAACCTAGAATTGACCCAAAGCAATAGCCTGTTGTTGGGGAAGGTGTGTGCTCAGGGGTGGGATTCTCCTGGTTCGGGTAACCCCTTGTTCCAACAATCAGCTGGCTCCGAACCGGTTCGCTCTGATGAGCATACGGGCGTGCCCATCTGCCCCTGCCTTTCCTGTGCTTTATGTCTTTTTGTTAGAGCACAGCTGATTCGCGTGGCAGAGCAGTTTGCCGTGCCTCAGCTGTTTTCTTCAGCTGCAGTTGAAGGTAACTATTAGCTTTTTTAAATGTGGAGCATGCATGCACAGTACCCACTCACCAAACTGGTTGTTATACCAGTTGAATCGCACCCCTGTGTGTGCTGCAATAAAGCATTGTGCACAGCTTTGTTACACTGTGTTTTGTCCAGTCCTTGGAAAGCATAGAACCCTCATGTTTATGAAAAGATAGTTATTTTTAACAAGGCAACTTAATAGTCTGATAAGTATTGAAAAACTTGAATGTCTTTCCTTTGGTTGCTTTCTTGTTGACCAATTGGCAGTTAACAGCACCTGTTATGTATGCGTGCATGCATATATTTGCAATCCAAGCACAAGAATATGTTCCAAATTGATTGATCAGCTTAGTGATTTGATGAGATCCTCCCTTTATTGGGCCATAAGCATGAAGAGCTGTTTGGGAAGAATCCCTAACAGGAGAAAGAGGAATGGATCTGAAACCATCTCAGAATTCTGCTCAGTTGGAACATTCCCTTCCCCTCCCTTCCCCTTCCCTTCTCTTCCCCTTCCCTTGCCTTCCACCACTAACTCCCTGTGCAAAGAATCCATAAATGGAAAGAGAGGGAGGAAGGCACAGATTATCCTAAAAACATGAACTTTTCAACACCTAAGAATCTCTGTAAAAAGAGTAAAGAAGAAAAGTGAAATCTATCCTATAATCCTGCTCAGTCGGAATCTGCCTCCCCTTCCTCTCACCCGTGTTATGGCTGTTGTATTTTAACTTTAAATAATAATTTTTTTACAATGTTTATATTGACTGTAATCTGCAAGATGAAAATCATTGCGATAAGTAAACAAATGGTTCCAAAATATGTATAATTCTCCATGAATTGATTGAACAAAATCTCTACCCTTTCTAAACAATGAACAGTAAATGTAAGGTTTGCAAAAAGTAATTATCACAGGAGATGATGTCTTGCTGTCTAAAAAGTCATTAAAAGCATTTTGACATGTTCTCCTTGCTTTTTATGAACACTTATGTTCTTCATGTTACCATCCCACTCTTGAAATGTGATCTTTAACTCACAGAATTCCAAGAGAGCACAGCTACTGGTATTCAATTGGTACTAGATTGGGTATTTGGATTTGTTATTTGGTGCCTAATAAACTCATTCATGGGGCACCATTTATGGATGGAAACTCATTCATAGATTAGGGGGACCTTCTTTCACAGGGAAGGATCCTATATCTATTTACTGATGCTTTCAGAAAAGATCTCAAAGTGGTCAATTAGTGCATAAATTCCGACTGCTGATCATATGAGAGCAGAAAAAGACTAAAATATACTAAAAAGATTCCCACATCACTACAGTAACATATGCATTAATTGAACTACGGCTCTGGTCATTTTTCTAATTTTTAACTCATTAAACAGTGAATTGATTTCTTCTGAGAGAGGAATCCCTTTTAAATAATTTACATGTTTTTTTTCCATGTGGCATCATTTGGGATGATGCACAGCCTTTCTGTGAGAACAAAAGGCTGCCTATCATTTGTTTTCCCAAAAATAATATTCTGTTGATTCTGAGCTAGTAGCGCAGCATTTCTCCTCTTCGGTTAAGTGTTACTACAGCTAAAATGAGCTAGCTGTAATAGAAACTGTTTTTCCTTTCAAAATAGCAAGAATAAGGATTACCAACAATATTTAATGATTGTCTTTAGTATGCTGTAATATCTGTGGTAAAATAAAGAGTACTAAACTTGAAAGAACATGTGGAAGAAAATTGAACCTAAAACAGAACCAACCATTATAAATATCCTATTACTTTTAATTTTTAACTATATCCTACAAAGACTTCTCTCTTTTTGCCACTATCACTACCTTCTTAGTTGTCATCATTGCATCTGATGATATAATCATATTTTCCCCAGGTATTGTATATATTAGTTTCATAGCTTGGAAATGCAATAGATCTTCCATATAATCAATAAGCAAAAGACACATAAATCATCTCCTATGGGAACATTTATTGTGTTAAAAAAACAATGGCTTTTAGAAATTTAACCTGCTTTCTTTGTTATTATCAGGATCCAACCCATGTAGTGAGTCCAGTTATTGATATCATCAATTTGGACACCTTTGCTTATGTGGCAGCTTCTTCGGATCTAAGAGGAGGTGAGTTTGTAGTCAACCATAGACTCATTGTAGTTTCAACAAGTATATGAACAACATATAAAAATGCTGAGTGGTATGGAAATAATAGGGCCATTCTGATAAGTAGTGTTTGCAATATTGTTTAGTCCACAGCTTGGATTGTCTAATATGTTTTCCCCAATCCACCTAAACAAAAAATAAACCCATAGTTATAGTTTCTCTAGTTTCTATACATAATTATACCTATCAATTAAAGAATAAAGTCTGGCATTACATCAATGCCAAAATAATATTGTTATAAAATTGTACTTGCTCTGAGGTTTGTAGCTACAGGGTCTTGATTTAGTGAAATAAACAATGATTAATGAAAGAGTTCCAGAATTGTTTTTACTTTTAAAAATGGAAGAGCAAACCAGATTCATATAATAAGATATTAATTCTTTTAATTGACCAGTAGATTTTAGTCAGTATTTTCTTTTGGCTTTTAGTTTTTCTTAGCAAACCTTTAGTGGGCGCTTGTGAGATCAGTGTCATTGCTAATTCAAGTTCTCTTTAATGTCCATCATCACATCTGTATTGTTATAAATATTTCTTGTAGTAAACAACCATGATTATCTTCAACTGAGACAAAGTAGAAATATAAACTGGTCTTATTGTTTTTTTTTAAAAGAAAGTCTAAAATATTTCCTATGAAGTTTTATAGAAAGTGAAGAAAAGTAAGATACAAAAACATTGAAAAGAAATATATGAAAAATTACTAAACAATCAGAATACAGAAAAGAGGAATCTGCATAGGCCACTTATTCATAAAATGTTAAACAGATTTTTGATCACCTTAAGGGGGATGAATTAATCGATAGATCGATGGATCAATGGATGGATCAATGGTGGCAAGATAGATAGGTAGAAATAGAGACAGACAGATATAAATATTCTCTAACATCACAAAAATATAAAATTTATGCTACGGAAAAACATATTTTATTAGTAAATGAAATTGCCTTTTAAAAATGGGTAAATCACACACAACTTAAAATTTTAAATTTTATCCCCCAAGAAACGTACAGATGGTGTTCCTCTAACATGATATATGCCATCATCTGCCAGCAATGCTCCTCTGGCTTCAATACCAGAATATTACTACTTTTTCAATTTCTCAAAATAACTTTGTTAGCAACATCCAAAGTCCACTACAGCTATAACCAGGCATTCAGGAATCTGAACTCACTTGGTGAGATCAATAAACAAATCAATAGTCAAATCAATTCCCACAATTTGGGAACCACAAAATGAAAACACCACTAATCATCACCTACAACTGACAGCTCAAGGTGCTCAATACTTTATTAATAACTCACAACCCAAATTGGACAATGTGTTTTAAGGCACTGATTGGCAAGCCCACATTTGGATTCAAACCACCATCCAACTGAAAGCAGCTTCTTGCAGTAAATCAGAAACAACAGGAATCTCAGGCTAACATAGGAATCAGACCCCATAGCAAATCCATACTTACATCACTGGCTGCAACAATTTGATCCCCCAAGATGTTTACAGATGGTGTTCCTCTAACATAATATATGGAATCATCTGCCATGCTCCTCTGGCTTCCATGTGCTACAGAATTTACACAGTAGTATTAACAGACACAAGTTTGACATAAGGACTCCCAATATCAAGCAAGTTAACACAGCATTTTAATTTAATTTAACTTAATTTATTCTATTCAGCTTCAAACTGATTCTTGGTAGCGTAAACAAAACCAACAAGATAAAAAAAACCTCTTTTGTTCAGTTGTGTCTGTTTTTTGGAGACTACCTGGACAAGTTGCTGCAATTTTCTTGGCAAGACTTTTCAGAAGTGGTTTGCCATTGTCATTGCCAACTTCCTAGGAGAAAAAAATGAGTGGCTTATGGTCATCCAGGTGCCTTTGTATCCAAAGCAGGTCTTGAACTCTTGGTCTCCTAGTTCTAGCCTGATGCTTTAATCCTGGGGTCTCCAATCCCAGAGCCATGGAACCACACAGCTGGAGTTGATCAGTGGGCAAGTGAGCAAAACCAAAACCATCCCACCCACCCACCCCTGGTCTGTGGAAAAATTGTCTTCCACTAAACTGGTCCTTGGTGCCAAAGAATTTGAGGGCTGCTGCCTTAACCACTATATCAAATTAGCTCTCATAAAAGTAGGATACAATAATGGTTGAAAAAAATAAAAATAAACAACCAACCAGAGCTGGTGACAAATCTGGCTAATCACCCCAACCCCAAACCTGGCAATTCTTCAGCCACCATAACCCAAGGAGAACAGCCAGGTCTTTAAGACTTTCCAGAATGCCAGAAAGGCTAGAGAAATAAAAAATATTGGGGGATCTCATTACAATGGGCAGGCTCTGCTCCAGAGATAGACCATTATTGGGTTCCAAATAGATGACTTTGATGATTTTAGCACTCCAACACTTTCAGATCACATTACATGGAACATAGGCACTCCATAAATTAATCAATCATAGCCAGCACCTTGAATCACACCTGCAAATATACCAGTAACCAGAACTCTGCTCCCAAACCAGTGTCGTATGGGCCTACGTGGAATGTCCATCACTGCTCATACTCATTGAGCTGTGGTGGCACAGTGGTTAGAATACAGTACTGCAGGCTACTTCTGCTGACCACTGGCTCCTTGCAATTTGGCAGTTTGAATCTCACCAGGCTTAAGTTTTCTATCCTTCTGAGGTAAAATAAAGATCCAGATTGTTGGGGACTGCTTAGCAAAGGCTGTAAACTGCTTAGAGAAGGCTGTAAAGCACAGTGAAGTGGTATATAAGTGCTATTGCTGGACCATTTGAAGCCATCCCACATAGAGTGCACTGCAGTAGTTCAGCTATGAAATGACTGGTATATGACTGGTATATGACTGACTGAAGGACCTCCTGATCTAAGAAAGACTACAACTGCTACATCAGATAAAGCTGTGCTGTGAAGTTGCAGATGAAGCTATGAAGCTGTGGAACTGGAGCTGTGAGTTCAGGAATATTCTAAGATTGAATACCATTCTTAAATGGGAAAGTAGACCACATCCAAGATTGAAGATGGAATTTCTTCAGTTCTAGGTGGTAGGTCAAGTCAGAAGACGGTTCTTTTAGGAATGACACTGAGACAGAAACTTATCAACCTCACTCAGCCAGCCTCCTAGGACACTCCATCACAGATCTTAAATTAGCTATTTTGGAACAATTAGTGGAAAGACTGCTAAATATCAAAATAGCATTATAACAAGCACAATGTTTTTAATGCATTACAAATTGTTAATTGGTGACACACTTGTAATCTTTCCCCATGTGACATTCATCTGCATAACCACTTGTCAGGTAAGTTTAATAGATTTTGTTACTCTGAAAAGTAGCTACCAAACTCCTGGCTGTTATTATTATAACCTAAATAATGACATTGCTTGAAAGTTTATGATTGCAACTGCTTGACATCTGTTTCTTAATATCTTTCTATGCATTTCATATTTTAGGATTTGACTGGAGTCTTCATTTTAAATGGGAACAACTTTCTCCAGAGCAAAAAGCCAAGCGAATAGATCCCACAGAGGCCATCAAGTATGTGACTAGATTAAAAATAGGAAACTCAAGGCAACCCACAAGCTTTTTTGAAGTGGGAAAGGGTCAATTGCCTACTGAGGAGATTATTGACCCTAAGCATGCTAAGCTATTGGAAATCTTTTCTGAAACTTCAGTTGAAGGAAGCCTAAACACACATATTTAACCATTGTTTCATGAGAACATTTTCGATTACCAATACTTTTACTAATTAGAAGCAAAAGAAGCATACAAAACACAATGGGATACATGCAGTTCCTTTTAGATGCACCATAAAAAAATTAGCACAGAGCTGGCAGCACTATTTCAGCCTTTGAACAGAGTATGGCATCTTACCTTGACACTTCACCCTCAGGTTCCTCTTTGTTCAATAGGTAAAGTTCTCAATTAGGCAAGTTCATATCTCCAGGTGCCTCTTCAGACATTCAGCCCATGTGTGCAGGGATATTGGATTCAGAACTTGAGTGTCCTCAACTCCCTTTTAGCTCTCGCGGGTTCGATGTAAACCTCTTGTAGCCCTTTGTGTATGTGATAAAACTGAGAAGTCCAGCCAGAAGTCTAATTGCATCATGGAAATCTCCCACTACCATGAGCTTTCAGAACTGGGAAATTTTATTCTCTACCAAGAAAGCTCCTAAAACTCCTGATTTAGTACAAATAAAATTGAGGCATAGCATCTCTGCATGCAAGCAGGGATTTTAGCAGAAAGGACTAACAATAACTTTTTTCCCCAAGAACTGCTCTTTCAATCAATCGAGTGCAAGAAAGCATATTTAGGATCCCCCCCGCTTCTAATAGTAAGAGCAGTTGGACAGTGGAACCAATTATTCAGAAAGGTGGTGAAAGTCAACAGCTACAGACTAGACCCATGATTGCAAATCTATGGCACGTGTGCCAGAAGTGGCACACAGAGCCATCTCTCCAGGCACTCCAGCCATCACCTGTTGCTCTGTGGGGTTTCGGTGCTGGGGTGCCAGAAACCAGCAGAGCAGCTCCCCAGCGCGCATGTGCATGCTGGGAAATTGAGCTTCTGATTTCCAGTGTCGTTCCCCCCCCCCCTGTGCATGCGCTCCCATTTCGGCATTCGGTACCGAAAAGGTTCGCCAACACTGCACTAGACAAACCATCTATTGGGGAGGCTTTAAATTGGATTCTTCTCTGAATAGGGATTTGGATTTGGACTCTGTGCTCCTTTCCAGCTCTATAATTCTAGGTGCTTCAGGCAGGCTGATGACTTCCCAACAAGACTTAACTCTTCACTGACCACAGAATAAAAACTTCCCTTCTCCTTTTTGCCAACTATGATTTTAATAGCTGGAGTGGTAGAATATCTTCTCACACTTTACAGCATTTTCTTAACTGAAAATTATCCAGGGCAAAAATACAAACAGATATTATTTTCCTTATGAATGACTTTACTGTGATCATTAGCCAGTACAGTTTTCTTCCTTACACACGTTTAACAACCACTTGTTCAACAACATATGAACAAAGATACAACAGCACTGAACAAGTGGTATTTATGACTGGTGCTCAGTCCCAGCACTTTCACAGTCACATGTTCATGATCTGGGTGCTTGGTAATCAGCTTGCACCTATGATGGTTGTAATGTCTCGCAGTCATGTGATTGCCATTTGTGACCTTCCCTATCAGCTTCCCACAAACCAAGTCAGTGGGGGAACTGGTACGGAAGGTGACAAGTTGCTCTGGTAAGTTGTTCACTCTTCCCCACCTGACAACAAGCCTAGTTATACTCATGCTGCACCTTGCTAGCCATCTGCACTCCCTTCCCTACCCAACTCCAGCCATGTTCAGCTGCATTCATTGCCGCACTATGCCTTGCAGGTTGCCCTCATACCCCTCTTCTGCCTAGCAACAGCCACCCCTGGCCTTGTTGTGCTTACGCTATTGGGCTTCTGCCACCTGCCACCCCCACCCAGTAGCAGCCAGTTGCCTACTTGCCAACCTGCTTCTTTCTTTCTTTCTTTTCTTGAATTCCTTTTCTCCTTTTCCTTCCTCATTCCTTCGTCTTTCTTTCTTTCTTTCCGTTGTTCGTTCCTTCATTCCTTCTTTCTTTCTTTTCTTTTCCTGGTAAAGACTTCTTTTTTCCTTAATTCATTTCTTCCTTCTTCTTTCTTCTCTTTTCCTTTTCCTTCTCCTTCCTTCCTTCCTTCCTTCCTTCCTTCCTTCTTTCTTTCTTCTTTTTCCTTCCTTCCTTCCTTCCTTCTTTCTTTCTTTCTTTCTTTCTTTCTTTTTCTTTTCTTTCTTTCTCCATCTCTTACAATGGACAGCAAACAAATTGCCATAAAAACTATTTTTAAAACAATCAAACATACAAAAATATTATAAAAGGGTAAGAGAGAGCATCAGTTTATAAACAATGGAGCCATCTAATCAAATTAACATTCCTTTACAACCCCCAGGCCTTGTGACACAACCAAGTCTTAAGGGAATTTCAGAAGGTTGGGAGAGATAGGGTTCATTTCACCTTAGGGGGGGGGTGATGTTTCACAGGGTTGGTGCTAGGGCTCACCTCCTGGCTCCTATCAGATATAACTCCTTTACAGATGAAATACACAATGTATTTTTTCTGCCAGAAATCAGGGCAGATGTAATCAGGAAGAAGTGGTCCCCTCAAACAATCCAGCCCCAAAGCATGAAGGGCTTTAAAAGATAAAATGTAGCACCTTGAATTGGACCTAGAAGAAAACTAGTAAGAAATGCAGCTTGTGAGGCAAAGATGTAACATGTGCTTCTCTAGGGGTACACAACTGCTGCATTATACATCAGCTGAAGCTTCTGGGTATTTTTCAAGCAAGCATTCAACATCACCATAGTCCGGGAGGTGACTACAGCATAAGTGATCCTGAGGAGACTCCCAATCCAGGATGGAGTGCAATTGATGGACAACACTAAATGGTGCAATGGCCCTCCTAACCAATTCTGTTACCAACTCTTCAAACAGGTGTCACAAGCCCAGGAGCAACCCTAGTTTGCGTACTTGGTCTGTTCCAGACAGTGCAACTCAATCCAATATCAAAGATGCCATCTTTGACCCAGAATTGGCAAGCTCTGAAACCCAGAACCACTCAGTCTTGCCAAGGTTCAGTTGAAGCCTGTTGTTTCTATCTAGTCCCCACTGCCTCTAGAAACTGGGATAAGACATCAACAGCATACCTTAATTTGCCAGGGGTAGAGATATATAATTGGGTATCATCAGTGTACTGTTGATACTAACTGTATGGTAATATAGGAGCTCACCCAATATTTGTATACATGCACACACACACACACATTCAAACACACACAGAGAGAAAATGGCATTTCTGAACTTTTCTATTAATCACAGTTTAATCATTAGAATGCTGAAAAATCCCTTTGAGACAGCAAACAGATGACTGAAGAAAGTACGTATCCTACAAAGTGGCTGGCGTGGCAGGCATAGAGCACAATTTCCTGTGCATCTCATCTTACTTAATATTCCCTTTTTTTAACCTTTGTTCTCAGCTAATCAAGAGGAAAGGGGTGAGTGGGGGCAATAACTATTTTGAAATCAAAATTGAACCAATTACAAAGGCCTCCTGAATAAGTGTTGTCCTCCTGAATAAGTGTTACTCCCTCATTTAACATGAGGCTTCTACCAGGACAGGTCCAGAGCCCCTGTGAAATAAATGTCTTGTAAATAGCCCCCAAGGGCTAAATGCATTTTTAGCTTGTAAACCTATAATCAGGGCTGCAAACTTCAGGCTAGTAGGGGTTGTGCTGATAAATGCATTAGCCACACATTGCATGCTGGGGGAAAGTTATGACAGGAAAATACCACAAGCTTTTGAACCATTACTTGGACCCATCAATATTTGTATGCAGGTGGAATCTTTTTTTGGATCACAGACTGCATTTAGTTAGGGCTAATTTTTTAAGGGACCAAACATCCATCATGAGATAAACTAACAACGCTTAGGCAAGATAGGCACAACCCTCTCATCTACCTCTTAAAAATTCACTTTCGTGGACATCTGAAAATCCACATAAACTTCAGTTACATTCACACAAAGAAAATTCAATATGAATTCATAAACGAATTAGGGGAACTTGTCAAATTCCTGCAAGCTGGCAGGAATAGCCAACATGCAGAAGATAGGCTCAAGATCTAGAAAGATCATGACAGATCTCACTGGGCCCTATCTTACAAAATTAAATTCAACATAGAGAAAACCAAGGTTTTACACTAACTGTGAGAGTCATCTTGAAATCTTAGAGCAGAGGTCACCAACCTGTGGGCCACGGCCAATTTGCATGATTAGCTATTTCACATACCTAATTTTTTCTGCAGAAGAATTGAAATTAGATCTTTTTTCTTTCTTTCTTTCCCAACCATTTAGGACTCCTATCATTGCTGGGGGGCTTTTTGTAATTGACAAGGCCTGGTTCAACCATCTGGGAAAATATGATGCTGCAATGGACATCTGGGGTGGGGAGAATTTTGGTAAGTCACTACAACTTTGCAGTTATTGGCAAAGGATTTTTAAAAGATTTAAGGGGAGAGTTTTATAGATCTGGATATAAGAGCCTGTATAATAAAGTGGTTAAATGTTGGACTGGCACCAGGGAGTCCAAGGTTCTACTTTACCTTCTACTCTCATCTGCATAAGCACACTAGGTTTAAGGAATGTAGACTTGGCCTTGGGAATGGGGAAGGCATGAGTGACTCATTATCAGAAGACTTTCAGAAAGATTACTTAGTGAGAAAAAAGAAAGTGTGAGAAAGAAAATCAAAATAGCTCCACTTTGATTTTATTTGGTATAAGATGAGGCAGGCAGAAACGCTGACCAGCTTTTAAGATTGTGCTGCAATTATAAAAAGCATCCCCGGAGTTTCTGCTACGTTTGTTTCTTGACTATGCCTACTTCAAAGAGCCAACACAGAGTGACGTGGGCCAGGTATCTGCCTCAGCCCAAATCACCTTGTAGGATTATTGTTGTGGGGAAAAATGGGAGGAGGGAGGATTATTGCTGCTAATTATGCCAGTTTTCACCCCTGAAAAGAAAGTAGGACATAAATCTAACCCATAAATATCACTCAAAAATATCTTCTCTGCATAATGGAAGGTTTGAATGTTTAGATTCCTCATGTTCTGTGGTTTGTAGTTCCATTGTTGATGAGATATTTTTGTTTTTAATCCACCATACACATTTGGAAAATTATGTGCCACTCAGAATCAGCATGATTGGAGAAGCTTATCAGCCCTGTAGATCAATCAATCAATCCCAGTTATGATTTGCCGGAATTCAAAATGAACAAACTGTTACAGTGCCTTTGTTAAAGTGCGATCAGTACATTCAAAACTCCATTATTGCCCGTTCCTTTGTAATCCATTAACAAAACTGGCTACTCATGTGAAGAAGCAGACAGTCTTTTAGGAAGAAGACAGGTGAATGAGAAAAAGGTTAGATGCTTCTGGTACTGCCACAACAGCAGATGCTGAGAAATTTTAAGAGAAAGAAATGGGCCATAACAGAGTTAATTCAAAAGGTCTGGTAGGGGTTTCCCATGGGATGCCTCTAATTAGTGCAGTATATTGTACTAACATGTCACCTGACAGAACTAGCTGTCCTTCTGGGGAGAACATCTTATTGTGACCATGGGAGGGCCTGTTACATGGGTGGATTCTTAGCATCTGTTGTGTTTTCTGGATGGTTTATGCTCTGACAGCATTTTTTGTTTGTTTTTAACTCCCTGGTACCCACAGGGAGCACTTCAACAGCTAAGTCAATAAAGGGAAGTTAGAAGCAATAAATCTAGGCAAGGGCTTGACTGGGTGCATCGTGTTCCAAGGGGGTAATATTGCTGCTCCTTTCAATCTGCTCCTTTATTTTGACTTCTGGCTTATAGGAATCAAGCAAGCATGCCAGCCCACATTGCTCAATCCTTTTGGTTTAGCTCAAAAATGCCAATTGGTTTCTAAGCTACGTACAAGATTCTAGCATTAGACTAGTCTTTACAAAGCCCTCAGTGCCTTGACCCATTGATGTCTTCAGGACAAATCTTCCATATGTCCTTCCCCATATACTTCAGCTGACAGCTGGGGCATTAACATCAGATCTTTCAGCAATAAGAAGGCAGGCAGGTAGCTGCTGTGAAAAGCCTTTGTGGGGTTGAGCTATATTCAACAGAGCAGAAAATTTTCCATGTACAGATTATTTAGGTAGTTCACAACAACATAGTTCTTTCACAAATATTTCATTAAGAATTAATGGTCTATATTTTATTTTGGCTCTACAGTATTGTATAGAAACTTCAGAACTTGTTGTTAGTTTGGATTTTGAAGACTATTTTAAATGGTCTTGCATTTGCAGCTTGCTTCAAATATTGTTTGCTACCCAGAGAACCTTTTAAGCACTAGGTCAGTGGTCCCCAACCTTTCTGGCTTGGTGGCCCAGCTGAGGGGTGGAAATAAGTGAACCGGACAATGTGAGCAGTGGGCCAATGCGCATGCACATATACAACTTGACTTGCACAAGTGGTGGGCCGGAAGGCATGCATGCACAGCTCAACAGACCACCACTTGCATGAGTTGAGCTGCGTGTGTGTGAGCACTGGCCTGCCGTTCACACAGCCCAGTTACAAATAGGCCACAGCCCAGTAACGGGCTTTTAAAATAAACAAACAATCCTTTGCTACTCTGTAGCATAGAACAGAGGTACATGGCTTGAAGTGCAATGTCCCAAGTTCCCTAAGTGAGTACCATATTATAATTGCCAATGTGATAGAATGGGAAAATGATGAGATACATGCCTTACCATTAAGGACAGCACTTAGATTCTAAAGTCCAAAATGTGCTTTGAAATGAGTTTGATACCTGTTGGCACATCCATAAAGAATCTGTGTCATTGTGTGGGCTTACATAGTAGCTGTACTATTTCAGGATATTTGTTGTACTCTATCAATGCTTCCTTAACTCAGACATGCATTTCCCTAAGCTCACAGCACTGCCTTGTGAATTGAGGAAAAGACGCAGCTTCTTTATAGAGGTGCTGAGTGATATGAGGTGCATGCCCACACCCATTCCATAGCATCTTTTCTACTTTGAAATTGCACATTCCTATATAATATACAGTATAATCATATTTAACTAAGATTTGTTGTTTGCTTATAACTCAAGAAAGAAATGCACCAGTCATTGTAGATAAAACATACAACTAAATAAACCTAGGTGAATATTGGTTGGTATCACCAGCAAGAAAAGTAAAGTGGGAGTGACTGGACAGCAAGTCCCAATATCCTAACTCAATCCCAGCAAGTGCAAAATAAAAAGGCCTTCCTGCATTATAACTTCTGAATTATGATTCCAATTCCAATAAATGATAGGAAAGGGAGAAAATAACAGAAAGTTATGAATCATACCATTATGATCAAAGGCAAACTTGTCTTGATCAAAGGCAAACTTGATGTAATAGGAAGAGATACAGCCTAGATCAGGTCATGTCCATTTTAGTTGAGGTCAACTGGCTGCTACACCAATATAGTCAACATGCCTAGCAGCCATTAATGGGTTTTGAATAACACTAAGATTAAAAAGTGGTACTAGCAACTAGGGATCTTGGATTGGCCATATGACAAATTTGTTTTGTCTCTGTTCTCTAAGAAATTCCAAGATTGTTGAAGGGGAAAGGTAGTGACATTAGCTGCTGTTGTGCCTGCCTAGAAGGGTTGATCAAATTGTCTGGATTTTTATTGCTGCTTTTATTTGTGGCTGCAGCAATGCTATAGAGCAGAGGAAGCTAACAGTGCTACAGCTTTGAAAAAGGAAGGGAGGCATGGAGATAGCAGAGAAACAGATCTTAAGCTGGCACTAATACTTTGACACCTCAAGGGAGTGTGGTTAGTAAGAAAAAATAATCCTTGTCTTCAGAGATGCAACAGCTTAGTGAGCCAGTGAAACAGATGCTCCTGTTCTGTGGCAATCCCATCCATTGTCTCCCTCTTTCCTTGAAGCGTTGCACATTAGTGTGTCATTTTCTTTTTTAATAAGCAGGGATTGTGTATACAAATAGTTGTGGGGCATGCTGCTTCTTGATGAATTGGCCTTCTTGACTGAAATTTCCTGTCACCAAGGAAATCAAGGTCACATAATCAAGCAGTCCCCAAAATATCAGTGCTAAAAATGGAAAGCCAACCTGCCCTTTTGTGTTTGTGTAATGGAACTGCCCCAATAGCTAGCCTGAAAAAGAAAAAAGGAAGCTTGCTGGAGTCATGCAGGAAGAACATGCATATGGATAACAGGCTTGGGGAACAATGCAAAGCAATGATTGTGTTTTATGATCATGATTTATCACTTGTTGTTCGTATGTACACTGAGAGCTTATTACTGGAGACAAATTCCTTGTGTGTCCAATCACACTTGGCCAATAAAGAATTCTATTCTATTCTATTCTATTCTATTCCATTCCATTCCATTCCATCCCATCCCATCCCATCCCACCTCACCCCACCCTACCTACCCAACTCTACTCCACTCCACTCCACTCTATGAAACAAATCTGGAAAGGTAAAACATTGCCCTTTTTTGGAGAAAAAAAAGAAGACAATCTTGTGTTGCAATCTTCTGTCAATTTAAAGCAAAAACCTATAATAAAAGAATTCAAGTTTCCTATCTCAACAGGGACAGGACAGAAAAAAGTACTGACAATTTTCAGCTTTGGTATTGGAGAGGATTGAGAAAGGTAGATGGAAAGAAATAGAATGACCATCAGTAAGATGTCTGGACTCCGTGATTTTGGCAATAGTCACTCTGTGGGAAGATCTAAAGGGCCAAGTTAGGGACAGATAAGCCTGGAGAAGAACTGTCTGTGTGGTTGTTAAAGGTCGGCACCAACTTGATGGCATGTAGCCAATCAGCCAATCAATGAAAAGTTCCCCTCAAGTTTTAATAACTATACTAATATAGCCTGTATCCTAATTTACAGAGGATGCATCTTCTCTTTAAAGTCATCCTCTGTTTGAAAGGCTGTACAAGCCATGAGCAGTTAAAGATAAAGAATATAAAAAAGGTAGAACAGCTATTACATTATTCTACTCCATAATTGCTACTGGGATGACAGGTAGAAAAGACATGAAGGTTACTTAGTCACCGTCATTATTATTATATTTATTATTTGTTAAATTTGTCTTCCCACCATGATGAGATGCATAGTATTTCTATTCAAATAAAACTATGTGGGATTGGCATTTAGTGTATAGAGAGGTATTTTTTCTTCTGGGCTTTGTCAACAGCCACACAGGCAACACTAAGGCAGATTTTTAACCTGCAGCAAAATTTGAAACCTCATAGATTTCACAATGGGGAAGTACCTTTTGAAATAGAGCCAGATTCTGACTTAGCTGTTAAGCATGGGCTATTTAGGTGAAACAGCTTTATTTCCATAATGTCGATGTGTACTTTGATACATCTCAATGGGCCTTCTTACTGCTTTAACCAAAAACTGATTACATCCTTATGGCAATTGACTTCACACTGGGGGAAAGAATTGGATGGGCTGGTCTGCTTCTACTTTGTGTCAGTTTCTTATTCGTAAATTCTGACCTGATGTCCAATCTTCAATTATTTTGTTAGAATTCCTCCTTCTGTCCTTGGCAAAAGTAAGCAAGATTCGATACTTGGCATCTTTTATTGGTGCCCCCTCCCCAATCTCATTGTTGCAATTATATTCATTTTGCCTCCTTGTCTGATTCTCTTTTCCCCTCAAATTGCTAGTAAAATCAGGATTTGCCATGAAGGGCGTGGTTTCTGTATTATGCAGGGTCCCAATAATTACAAGAATTAGGAATTAGCATGTTCCTCTTGAGAATAGAGAATAGAGAATACCTTTATTGTCACTGCATTCCATGAATACAATGAAATTTGAAAGCTACTCCAGCACAGTGCCCCAAACACCACATCACAATCACACTACAGAGTATTTAAAAATATATAATAATAATAATAATAATAATAATAATAATAATAATAATAATCTAGTCTAAAACCTATCTAAAACATTTAGTAAGTTTAATAGTTTAAAGTAGTTAATAGTTGAAGTAAACTAAGGGGCCTGCTTATAAACTCACTCTGGATCAGAGGTGGTATTCAGTAGGTTCTGACCAGTTCTGGAAAACTGGTAGTGGAAATTGTGAGTAGTTCAGAGAACCGGCAAATACCACCTCTGACTGGCCCCATGCCCATCTATTCTCTGCCTCCCAAGTCCCAGTGGATCAGCTGGGTCTTCTTTCATTGCCCTGCACAGGAGAACAGAGCTGGAAAGCAGGTTAATGGGGTGGGGAAGGAATGGGATTTTGCAGTAACCTTCCCCCAGGAGTGGGGTGGGAATGGGGATTTTGCAGTAACCTTTCCCTGCAATGCACACCAAGTCATGCCCACCAAGTCACACCCACAGAGCTGGTAGTAAAAAGTTTGTGAATCCCACCACTGCTCTGGATGTCATCATTTTTCAATGTTAAATAGAGAGTTCAAATGAATAAATGTCAGGCTGGCAGTAAAGAACTTTGGAAAACACTTAAGACGGCAGAATGCCCAGAAAAGTTCTCGCTGACAATAATGGGTTTGCATGGTTTGATGTGAGAAAGGAAAAAGTTAGGGATAAGCCAAAATACCATCTGGTCCTGGAGTTTAAAAAAATCTGAAGTTGAGCCTGTCTTTCATAGAAATCTCTTTCCGAGTGTGGATGTGCGGTGGGAGCTTGGAAATCATCCCCTGCAGCCGGGTTGGCCATGTCTTCCGGAAGAAGCACCCTTACATCTTCCCAGAAGGAAATGCCAACACTTATATAAAGTAGGTTTGGTGTGTTTTTTTCTTTTCTTTTCACATACTTCTCACTGAAAGTGAAATAAATTCTACAGAAGGTCACATGTCCCAAACTCACAACCCAATGTGGGATGTGTAAAAGTGTGGGTTTAATGTTATAATGTCTTCGACTACAACAGTTCATTTAGTGACTGTCATGCCTCTATCGGAATCTGATTTGGAGGGGGAGGCCAAGCAGCTGACAGGGAGTGGGAGTATGGGTCCGTTGGCTGTGGAAGAAACTGGGGAAGGGCACAGTCCAGCTGGGCAGAGCAGGGACGAGATAGAACAAGGGAGAGGGAATTTGGAGGAAGAGCCAGCCCCCCCCTCTTCATCCTAGGGCACACAGGGAGGAATGGAAAAGGGAGCAACGTGAGTTACATGGCTTACGGGGGAGGAAAGGGCCTTGATTCCCTTCATTAGCTGTAGCTGGGAACACTGTTTAAAAAGGGAGGCTGCACACAGCAAAGTTGTTGGGAGCAGATCATGAATTATCTTGAGGCTTATCTGGATTCCTGCCATCTTCCCAACTGTGTGTGTTTTGCTGGGCTTTCAAGTCTGCAATTCCTTCTCCTGCACTGTCAGGTTAATTACTGCAGTGTGGTTTGTGTGGATTTTTATTTACAGTTTGTATGTACTTTGTTTTTGGACTGAATTTCCTCCACTTAAGGCCTGTTCTTGGGAGAGTTTTTTCTCCAGCTGAAGGTAACCTGGACATTGGGGGCAAAGATGGAGGTATTAAAGGGACACTTCTTGCTTATTTGACTGTGTTGCTTTTGTGCCACGCCCTGGGTCATCATAGTGACCATTCAAAGTTACATCACTGAGAAAAATTACTTATGACCACTTTTCACACTTATGACCTATGCAGCATCCCTGTGGTCACATGATCAAAGTTTAGGTGCTTAGCAATTGACTCACATTTATGACCGTTACAGTGTTCTTGGTCACACACACATTTTGCGACCTTCTGACGAGCAAAATCAATGGAGAAGCCAAATTCACTTAACTACCATGTTACTAACTTGACAACGGCAGTGATTCATTTAGTAATGATGGCAAGAAAGTTATAAAATGGGGCAAAATTATTTTAACAACTGTCTCACTTAGCAACATAAATTTTGGGCTCACTTGTGGTCATAAGTTGAGGACTATCTGTAGTTTAGCACATTAGGAAGAATGAAGAATTGAAAAATTAGTTGTAGGGGAACAGCAGAAGTTCTAAAAAGGAGTATTGTGTGATGACCCAGGGTGGGGATACAAAATAAACACAGTCACAAAAACCCAGTGAAGCCCCTTTTATTCTTTCACTTTGCTTCCAAGCTCCAAATATCCTTGATGGAAGACTAAAAACTCCCACACAAGCAGTTACAAGAAGGAGGGGAAAAAATAACACAAACCAGACAAGGTAAGGGCTGGAGGATATCCACAGATAACAGAACACACACTGGGAAGGATGCCAAACTCAGAGAGGAACCATAAACTAGAGACATTTCCACACTTTGTTTCCAGCGTTCACCCATATGCATGTCCATCCTCTTAATTCAGTTGTCACAGCTGCAGCCCATGAAGAGGATCAAGGCCCTCTCCTCCTGAGCAGACCACAGGATAAGCAGACCCTTATCCTCTCCTCCCTGCACTCCCTAGGATGGAGAGGGGATGGGTCTGGGTCCTCCTCTGACTGCCCAGCCAGCCTCTGCCCTTCTCCAGACTCCCCTACAACCTCCAGAGCCACAGTTCCACTCCCTGTTGGCTGTTCCTCCTCTCCCTCAGAGTCAGTCTCCACCAGGGGCATGACATATTGAGGAGAATAGAATGGGAGTGTCAGTGCTACTTTCTTAATATGAAAATTGTTGCTCTCAGTGAGGCTTCAAAACATGGCTACATATGAGTACTGTTGATGTGCTCAGCATTTGGTGGAATCTAATTTTTAAAGTATTTGCTAAGAATGCCGATGAAATTATGATTGTGCATTATATACATGATCACGATAGCTGTTCTTAGGTCACTCTAAGTGGTACCTTTAAAGTGAGATGTAGGCAGACTCTCCTAAGGGATTTCCTTCTTTCATAGAATATCTGAATTTCTTCTAATGCTATGGTGCACAGTGGACATGTCCTATATTTTCTAATTATGGCCATTTTGATTTGTGCTAAAGAGGTTGAAACTAAACACATGCCATGCACTGAAAAAGTCTAACCTCACTGCTATTGACATCAGGCCTAATATGACCTTTTTTTAATTTTCCCATTGCTCATCACCTAATTTAACTATTCAAGGGCACCGAATAGAGTCACAGGGGATAGTTGCTGAGTTGGTTCTCCACTCAGATTACCAGAAAATCTGTCACTGTGTTCAAGAAGAGCCCCAAATATTCAGGCATGTGCATGTAAAATAATCTCTGCAGCAGTGCAGCTGCCATAAGAAAATGCATATGCAAAAGCAGCATCCCTAAACACATTAACTTCACTTTGGAACCTTGTGGTGCTGAATGTAGGTAAAACAATATTGGTTGTTTTGCGGTTATTCAAAAATATTAAAACGGTGCATGAATATTTAGAGGTAATAGAAATCTCATCTCCAGGTTGTATGGACATTCCAGGATATTTGTGCAAAGTATAGTTGCGAACTTTCTTATTTGTTTCTGTAGATGGAGCAAATATATGGCATTCATTTTGAGCAGCAGCATTCCATTGCTACAGTGGAGCTACAGATGTATATTGGATTGTTTTTCTCTCTTTTTTTAGAAGTTACACTACTCAGCAAGTTCTCTGATCAGCTTCACATTTTTGGATTGCAAGTCTGCTTATGGATAGTTAATCAAAGCAGTAGAGCAGATGAAAATTGCAAAGGGAAGAGGGAATGTAGCCTACCTGAATAGACCTTGATCAAACTTTAAATGAATAAGGTGAACCATGGAGAGCAAGAGGAATGGGGGAAACAAACAGGAGACAGAATGAATAATGAAATCATCCCAGTGAAGATCTAAGAGCCCCAACTATTGGATTACATATACTTCTTCATATATCTCTATCAGCTGCTAGACACCAATTCAAGTGTGTCAAGGTTGCTCATCAGAAGAACAGTACCTATGCTTCTAAGTGCAAAATTCATACATCATTCACTAATCTTTTTGCAAAGCAACACTCTAGATATTGTTAAAGAATAGGGAGAGAGATTGAC
The DNA here is from genome assembly GCA_009733165.1 of Naja naja. Taxonomy (NCBI): domain Eukaryota; kingdom Metazoa; phylum Chordata; class Lepidosauria; order Squamata; family Elapidae; genus Naja; species Naja naja. Next base: position 60,262,997 of record CM019148.1, read on the forward strand.
AAAAACCCACCAATTATATTCATTTGTCAATGTATGCATTGAAAAACCTACCCTTTTTGCAATGCTTGAGTGTGTGGAATGAGAATATTATTCTGTTGTTTGTTTATTACACTGCTTTTTGCCAAAATCTGAAGATTCTTTTTCTAGGCCTGTGCAAGACATGAAAATTATCTAGTCAATATACTGAACAAACTGTAATAAAAAATTGAATTAGTGTTACTTTCTGCTGATAAAATACAAAACACAGCCTTCCTGCATTATATTGCACTGAAGCTTTCTATCAGGCCTTTATATGGAAGACTACTACTGCAGTCAATCAATCTTCGAAATACATGTAGTTACTTTAATGATTGCCATTAAAATAGAGATGTCAAGTTTACACTTCCACACATCTGAAAGAATCTGTTCTAAATCAGATCTAAATCATTGTACAGCCCTTTAATAAATACCAGTAAGGCAGTCTTTTTCTATCAGTTTACATGGGCCCATTTCTTTCTAATAAATCATTTTTTGGTATATTTTTTACAGTTATCTATATGAAAAGTAATTATATAATTTGACTGAGGATTTTTCAATCAAATAAGCCATGAAAATATTATGCATTGCCTTTGTATGAATCTTAATTTACTGTCTGATAAACCTGGATTCAGAACCAAAGAAATATTGCAAAGGTACCTGTAATATTTTTGGCACTCTGATGCCTTAACCTAGTTTGCTATAGTCAAACAGATGGATATTTCAGTCTTGTAATTCATCACATCTGTCCATTCTGCTTTAGGTAGGTTCTTAGGATAGTTATTTACTTCATGTACCTGCAAACATCCTAATTGCTAAGTTTTTACTTTTCCTTTGTAACAACTGGGGAAACAGCTAGGAAGGTGCAAGAAATCTAACTTACCATTTCTGAATGGTAGGCCTCAACTTACAACAGTTTATTTAATGACTGTTCAAAGTTATAATGGCATTAAAAAAAGTGACATGACCATTTTTCACAGTTACAACCTTTGTACTGTAGCAACCCCATGATCATGTGATCAAAATTCAGATGCTTGGCAACTGCTTCGTACTTATGACTGTTGCTGTGTCCCAAGGTCATGTGATCACTTTTTGCAACCTTCTGAGAAGCAAAGTCAAATGGGAAGTCAGATTCATTTAACAACTGAGTTTCTAATTGATTGACTGCAGTGATTCACTTAACTGTGTCATAAAGGTCGTAAAATGGGGCAAAACTCATTTAACAAATGTCTCACTTAACAACAGAAATTTTGGGCTCAATTGTGATCGTTAGTCAAGGACTACCTGTATTTGGACACGGGTTACTATAGTTTCCAGTTTACACATAATGGAAGCTACAGTTAATTACTGTTTCTGGTTAGTTCTGGGGCAAATATGTTCGTAATGTATCTCTGAGAAAATATAATATGTGGAACAGTCTTTAAGAACTGAAATCTGTCACTGGTCAATTTTTTTCCATCTAGATTTCTGTCACGAAAATGAACTGCTGCTTTCCTTCTCTCTTGTCCTTGCTGTTTTTTTAATGAGAAGCATCAAACTTAAACTCTTTCATGCAAGCTTTTCTTTCTCCTTTCTTTTTAAAATGTCTTTCCTTAGAAACACTAAGCGCACAGCAGAAGTCTGGATGGATGAATATAAGCAATACTATTACGCAGCTCGGCCTGCAGCTCAAGGGAGACCATATGGAGAGTAAGTGGCCCCCTCTGGCAGTGAAGGAAAACGGAAAGAGACTCAATTGCTTGATATGATAGAACCTCATTATTGTTTTATTGGAGCATCGTCCAGCTGTTGGGATGCGTGCTTTTTGTTTCTCTGGGAACAGTTAATTAGATGTTAATAGTAAACAGATGCTGCAAGGATATAAGTATAAAGTCCTAGTTGTTACTTGTGGAGATGTGAAGGGGATAAGAGCTTATATAAAAGCCCATTTGAAATATCGGTTTGTTCATGAATGAAAACAAATGGGTTTGTCTCCTCCTCATTTCTCATGTTTGAAATTGTCTCAGATAAATTCCAAGGTGATTTCTCCTTTTCATAGCTGCCCATTTGGACCAGGAGCAGCAGAATCGGCTATCCTTACTAATGAGTTATCCCTGTGAATAAACACTACTCCAAAGCAGAAACAAATAAACAAAAACTTCCTCCTGCAATTAAAAAAAGCCTGAACCCATACAATATATAGTCAGACAGTCTGAATCCTTGTTTCCATATTTGCCCCCAAAGCAGCATTGAGTTACACTTTAACATTGGCTCAGAACTGGTGAGGAAATTTATTCTGTTTTCACCTGCCATTCCTCCCACACACACATTTTTCTTTTTCTTTTCCTTGCTCCTTTATCCAGTGCTTTAGGTTGTTTTATAACTCTATAATCTGCTCAGGTGATGAGAAGGTGCAGGTCATCAGTATATCTTGTTTGTGCTACTGCCTAATATTCTGGGACCTTTGTTCTGTATCAGATGAAATTTCTCCTATCACTTGCAATAATGCATTATACATTGTAATTACTTCAGTTCAGCTAGCTATGCACATATCCCTGATCAAGCAGTTAGCAACAGCACCAGTTATATATCTGAAGAAAAAGAACAGTAAAGATTCCCTGGAGTGGAGCTTAAATGTAGACAGGGTTGCATCAGTTTCTTGGCATCACTACAAAACTAGTGTTTGCTTTCTTTCAGGATTTCTTTTTTCTTTTTGTCCCAATCTACAATCTATCGCCCTAGGATTTCCTCAAGGCATCCTGTCTAAGTATTAGGACTGACTTTGCTTAGGTTTTTTTGAGATCAACCAAGGTCAGCTAAGTGTTTCCATCTGCTCTGATTATCCCCTGAAAGGGGAAAGTTAAATCCAACACATCACTTCCTTTGCCAGAATTTTTTGAGTATATGTTTTTGCTTATTTTCTTTATGTCATCTAAATTTGAGGACTGGACTTGGATCAATGTGTGTAGCATTCATTAGATGTATGATTCTCATTTATATTAATATATATGTATACAAACGTGCCATCCTGTCACATATGCCACAGTTAGATGCATGCAGCACTGCTATCTTAGAGAAAATTGCCAAGGCTAAAAACATTTGTGAGAATTTCATCATACCATAAAGTGAACAAATTAATCCATTTCCCTGTGGTTCCAGTCCTGACTCATAACTGCTTTAGTAATAAAAATATATAATCCTATATCCATGTCTACTTCAATTTCAGCTACTCAATCATCCTACCCATATACGTAGGCCCAGATTTAATCAAAAATTGTTTCTTTCTACTTGGAGCCAATCTAACCTTCCTGTATAAGATATTTCACAGCTGGGGTACAGCTAGTGAAATCCTATTTCCAAGTGCAGGAATGCAAACTTTCATGTATTGGTAATATAGTAGAAAGGGCCTCCTCAGAAGAACTCAGATCATACAGTTGTTTTCAAATCAGATTGTTCCAAAATGGAGAAAGTAACATACCTTCTATTGTTCTGTCCTGTGATCTCCCAGTCCTGCAAATTTTACTTGTAGCTGATAACCCAAGCCTGGGAAATAGCTAAGAGAAGAATGAGATATGGTTTTGTGTGTGGTTTTTTTTACATAGTGTCCCTCATAGGGACAGAAGTTGAAATGGGCTATAGAATTAAGAAATACAGAAAATTAATAGCATTTGGAGATGGACTCAAGTTGACAAAAGAAAAAAAAAGGCTAACAAGTAAATAAAAATTAATCAGACAGCTAAAAAAACCCCTCATATCATCAGAGAGGAGGACAGCCAGCAAGGATTATGTACACCCAGCACAGATATTCAGAGGAAAAGGAAACCAAAAAGACCAAAAATAAGACCAGCTAATTGCTAACTAATTGCTGGGGGTTGCCAGCTGAGTTTAATTAATGCCCTTGATTAACTCTTTTGGAAATTCAGTACTGTTACATGTTAAAGTAAGCACAGCATCGTTTTAAGTAGTACTACTACTACTGCCAGAGAGTTAGTTAATTTTCTGAACTGTAAAGCAGTTAGGTCATAAAATAATTTACTAAATTCTTTGAGGAAAGAAATGGAGAAGTTGAAGCTTTCTGTGCATTAGCTGAATCCATTTGCATAAATATCTAGCTAGAAGAGTCAATATATTTCCATCCTTTTTATGCTAAGAATAAAAATTAGAACGACATACAAGAAAAGACCTTGCATGCTGTATTTTGCCTTATTAATCTTTCATGACACAGATGCTAGGACTACATTAATTGCATTTTAATATTATTTTAAGGTTGATTATTTCTTTTACTTTAGGTGTTAATATTAGACATACAGTGTTGCATGTGTTAATTCTGCTATGCCAGGATTTGTTTTAACTGCATTACTGAGCAAACCAAAGCATCTTGATTCATGCATAACACTAATAAACTGGTGATAGAAACCACGATGGCTGGGGTCACACAACATTTTAACTTAACACAAAATGGTGGTTCAGTGCAATGTGTGATTATCATGAAAAATAACTATAAGAGAGGGGAGGAGGGTGGCTTCTACATTATTCTTCTATTTTGTGATTCCATTCATTTATAATGGAATCTAATTTTTTTCTGACCCACTGAAACTTGACTCCCATTAAAGATGTAACCAGATACACTGCCCTAACTATATTTTCCAATATGCTCTTTTTAACAGCATTCAAAGCAGAATGGAACTGAGAAAGACCTTGAAATGTCACACATTCAAGTGGTATTTGGAAAATGTCTATCCAGAGCTTAGGTACCACTATTTTTTTTAAAAAAAATATGTTTAGTATATGTTACTTGCTTCATGAATGAAATTTTACAAATTTCATTTTGTTTTTCAGCTAGTAAGTACTACGTCCTTGCAAATGGTACATTGTAAATTCCCATCATTCCTCATTTTAGCCAGATTAGCTAGGGATTATAGGTGTTGGAGTATTACAACAACAACTGGAAGACAAAAATACTCATTCTTGCCTTTCAGGATGACTTTAAGTCTGCATATTTTCTTAGAAATAAGCTTTACAGGTAGTCCTCAACTTACAACCGTTCATTCAGTGACAGTTCAAAGTTACAACGGCACTGGGAAAAGTGACTTATGGCCATTTTTCACACTTATGACTGTTGTAGCATCCCCATGGTCACATGATCAAAATTCAGATGTTTGGCAATTGGTTCATACTTAAGACAGTTGCTTTGTCCTAAGGTCATATCATTCCCCTTTTGCTTCAATGGGGAGGCCAGATTCACTTAATAACTGTGTCATTAATTTAACAATTGCAGTGATTCCCTTAACAACAGTGTCAAGAAAAGTCATTAAACAGGGCAAAACTACTTAACAAATATCTCACTTAGCAACATAAACTTTGGGTTCAATTGTGTTGTAAGTTGAGGGCAACCTGTATCGGTTATTGCTGTACTAGATTTTCTTCTTTTCAAAGTTAATCATACATTTATTTATTTAAACCAATTTAACTAATTTTAACTAGTTAGTTTTTTTACTAGTTTGTTAGTTTATTTCTACTAATTTAAGTAAAAAAAACATTCCTGATAGGGCTTAAAATTCAGGCTTATCACTTCGGATTTTTTAGTCTAACCCGTTATATGTCAAAATATTTTTCTAAAAGTTTCCCAACTTTGAAATCATTAGTTGACATGTGTTTGCAAAACTACTGTTTCTAGCAGAGTTACATTTTTATCCTGTCTCTTCTCTAAAGAGCCCATTGCATGTGTTGATAGTAAACAGCATAATGGAATAAAAAACAAAGTAAATGGAATATCACCCATAGTTTCATAACGATAATAGTTGGGGGAAGTTTGTTTATTTTAAAATATTTTATGCAATGTTTGATCAAATTGACCAAAAGGAACAGAAAAGGACACTGATGTCAGTTTTCTTTAGATCAAATTCCGCAATCCTTTGCTTTACTGCATTGGCTCTTTTATATTGTCAGCAACTACAATGTAGAGTTGCCTGCTAGAGATGAAAACTGATAGCCCTTATTCTGGACCTTTCTTCTAAAATCAGTGATGCACTCTATTTATCTTACACATGCAGAATGGATATTGTTAATTATTTAATATATTGTTAATCTTTAGGTTTTATCTATTTGCTTAGAATTCCTGAGGAATCACTGTACCAAACAGGAATGATTCGGCAGAGACAGAGATGTCTGGAGTCCCAGAAAAATGAGGGACAGGAGTTCCCAGTGGTGATCTTAAACCCCTGCATCACCAGCAAAGGTGCAGCAGCAGCAGCACAGGTAATTTCTCTAAAGTGTAGCAGGTTGAGAGGGAACATAAAGTTTCATTCACATATTTTCCAATTACATGCTGCCCTTATCTGAACTATGATATTGTGGAGGTGGCTAAAACTCTTATTCGCTGATGGTAAACTATAAAACTAAGGCTGGAAAGGCAGGATGCCCAATTAACAAAACCCATGGGTGGGTTGTTGTTTTTTAAAGGCACTCAAGAAAAAATAGCATTAAAAGTTCTAAAACATCAATGATAATAATACACAGTATCAAATAAAAGACATCAACAAAATGATAGCATAAACAAATTGGATTTTTTTTCATTACCTAAGTAGTGATCGAGTGCAAATAGCAGTGTCACTACAAAAAAATCTTTGTTCCATGAGCTTAACATATAAAAAAATGCTCCATGATATGTATGTTGGATAAGAATGTACATCTTTGAAACCCAAGATGACCAGGGTGCACTATACAAGTGTCCTTTGTTATAAGCTCTAGGTTTCAGAAGAATTATAAACAAGGCTTCCAAAAGCCAACTTACTTCAATTTTACTGATAGCAGCAAAAAACATTCTTGTCCTTGGACTACTTCTAAACTTCCCAGCCAGCCTATCCCAATACATTTCCAGGAGGCCAAACTGCAGAAAACATAGGGTATGGAAAGAGTAGAAAGTACATATATTTCATGAAAATCTGAAGACACCTATATAAACTTGTATATTTTTAAAAGTCTTCTCTTTGCTAACATTGCTTGCTCACAGAAATCTTGTGCATATAAGCTTGTCATTGAGATGCTGATTATTTATAAGCAGAGAGCTGTTTACCTTGGATAATGTTTAGATAATCTGTATTTTAATTGCTTTTTGGAATTTGTTTTCTTTGATTCAGATTAGAAGAACTGATGAGAGCTGATTTCCTACTTGGTAGCTAAGTTATAAAATATTTATGTATAAAAGATTCTTCCACAAGATATGTCTGTAAGCTGTCAGATTCCCAACAAATATTCCATTGCTAGTATTTTTCTGGAATGTAACATTATCATCTGCAGATCAGTTTGTGTGCAAAGAAGCTGCCTTGTGATTAAGTCTTTCCATGAAGCCAGGGACATTATTTACTAATCTGTTCCTCAAACATCTACATTAGCAGTTTTGCTTGTGGTGCACAGAATCTTGAATTCCTTAGCTGTAAGGGACAACAGCCTTTCCAGCAGAAATACCCTTTATTGTTTGTCACTTAGATTTGTGTTCTACTTTTCCTCCAGGAGCTCAAAGTTCAGTGCATAACATTGACATTTCCCCCCCACAACAATCACTGAGATAGATCAGGGGTCCCCAATCCCTGATGGCCCCAGTAGTGGCCCATAGCCTGTTTGAAACTGGGTTGCATGAGCAATGGGCAAGCGCATGCTCATTCGAGTGGAGGGTGCTTGAGCGGAGGATGCTTGTACACATGTGTGAAGCTCCGCTTGTGCAAGTGGAGCTTCACCCACAAGCACAAGCACTGTACGCTCATGTTCCTTCTGCTCATGAAAGTGGAGCTTTGTGCGCCAGTGCCCTCCACTCACGTGCAAAATGGAGGGCGCATGTTCCTGCTGCTCACACCAATGGAGCCATGCACCTGCAACTCATACGCCCCCTCCCACATGCCGGGTGGGCCACCAAGGTGAAAAGCTGGGGACAGCTGGCACTTATTGATCACCCTTTGTGAACTTCCATAGTTGATAGGCTTAAAACTCAATCTTCTCAGTCCTCTCCCAGCACCTTAACCTCTTACTCCAAACTGGCTCTCTATTATATGCTGCATAAATCTCAACAGGAGCCCATCCCAGACCCAGTTGTACTAAAAAAAAAAGCAAGCTATTTTGGCCCATAGTTTTATAAGAGAGGAATAAAATGAGAGGAATAAGAGAGGAATAAAATGAGAGTTATAAATTCCTCCCATCTTTCAGACCTATTTACTCTTTTTCCTATTTCTAAAAAAAGTACTGAAATGCAGCAATATGTGAAGTTCATACTCTGTTCCTTCAATATTAAATTGCCTATTAAAGTAAAAGGAGCTTAATGAAGCTTACCTCATCCTCCCCCAATCAGCAAAAGGAAAATATGTGGTGTCAATCAGAGAGTATTCTTTGGAGCAGATTAACAATTAGGTGCCACGTACAACCACAGGAACATCTGAAGGTATGCTCTGCCTTCCCCCTCCACCCATGCTAAAATTATACAGGTAGTTCTCAACTTACAGCAGTTCATTTAGTGAGTGTTCAAAGTTACAAATCACTGGGAAAAGTGACTTATGACCATTTTTCACACTTTATGACCACTGTAGCATCTCCATGGTCAAGTGATTTACATTCAGATGCTTGACAACTGACTCACATTTTGTTGTGGTTAGCTGGCAGCAGGTGCGGATGGTGGAGGAGGGCGAGGACTCAGACGAGGGGCCAGGACCATTAGGGAGTGGACTGCTGCCTCCAGAGATTGTGGGGGTTGGCAGCAGTGATGAGGAGGTTCCCGAGGAGCCTGTGCCAAGTACACGTGCGCGCAGGATTGCTCGGAGGAAAGAACAGTTACAAAAGCACAGGTGACTTGGGAGTAAGGCTGCAAGGTAATGGCCCCTCCCTCAAGTGGATAAAAGCCAAGTTTGAAGAAGCATTCTTTGCAGAAGGCAAAGACGCTTTGAAACTCAGCCTCGTGGGTTTTTGGCAGCCTTGAAAAACAACTTGGCAAGGCTCTTTCTTGTCAGAGCTAATTAGTTGAAAGCAGCCTTTTATCTGTGAAGAAACAGAATTCGTAGATGAAACCTTAAAAGGTGGGGGCTGCTGCCTTTGTCCGGTGTTGGCTCTCTTGGAACCAGGTTGGGTCAGAACACATTTGAAGTATCCTGGGGGTCATGGGATTGCCTTTTGCGACCTTCTGACAAGCAAAGTCAATGGGGAAGCCGCATTCACTTAACAAGCCTGTTACTAACTTAACAAATGCAGTGATTCATTTAAGAACTATGGCAAGGAAGGTCGTAAAATGGGGCAAAACTCCCTTAACAGCAGTTTCACTTAGCAGCATAAATTGTGGGCTCCGCTGTGGTTATAAGTCGAGGACTACCTGTATTGAATACGTACTTTGACTTCAGCACAAATAAAAACTCATATAATTATTCATGAAAACAGGGCCTTCATTGTGAAATGTTAACAGTTCAGGAAAGGAATTATTGTTTTGTATATCCAGGAATATGACAGACGTAGGTTTCTTTTCCCCATATTTTGTCTGCGTAGTCCATGTGATCCTGTTCCAGTCACTGAAGAATGAAATATGAAGTCACCCTGTTCATTTCAGTACAGTACCATATCTTCAGTATAAAAAGTTTATTAGTTCATTTTTAAAAACGGTTTTCAATGTAGAAATAACTGGAGGCTCTCCATAGTATTAGGAAATATGTTTCAGACACACAATCAAATTAATGGTGGGGAGAAATATTACACATTAGAGCTTTTTCTGCCAGCAGTCCCATCATTAAACAAAGACCCATAAGAACATCTTTCTGATTTATGGAGAAGAGCCTCTGGCTTTAATGAATGTCCAGGAGGAAGAAAATTCCACATAAAGCAGAAAGCCAATGAATTTTATATGCTGTTATTCAGACTAAAATACTGATGGTATTACTTAGGTTGTTGTGACCAGAGTTCGCAAGATCATGAGGAAAAGACCATACATGCTACTCCAGCACTTTAGCCTTTCTCTCCCTTGTTCTTTTGAGACCATTAGCCAGGCATTAGCCTAATAAATAAATAATGATAGCTTGTACAGCAGGGATCTTGCTCTTTATGATGAGTGTTAAGTTTGCATGAAGAGTCAGACGCGAAGAGCTTCAGTGAAGAGTTTATTAGTGACTAGAGCTCGAATGGACCCGTCTTGGCTGGGCTACGGCTGCTACTTATAGCCAGCAGCCGCAGTTGCCAGCCAATCAGAGTGCAGGGTTTTCCCGCACTTTTCAAACCAATCATATTTGACATTTTACAAGAACAATTCAAACTAAACCAATAACATTCAAACCTACATACATAACACCCCTCCCCACTAGGTTCAGTCCATACCAAACCCCAACCTATCTAATGTATTCTTTTAAATAGGTGGGACTCTTACGTGTACGTTGAGACCTTCGTGGTTCAGAAGTTTTAACATTCTCACCCAGTGAGAGAGAAATGTGTCTGCTGACATTTCCCTACTGGGACTTCCTGTGAAAGAAGACCCTGTTTGATTGTTAGAATCTGGTCTCTCCTCCCAACCCATCTCCAGCCCAATGTCAGCACCCAAGTCAGGTAGTGATGTACAATCTTCCACTTCTAAGGATGGATTTTGGCATTGTGACAGGTTTTGGAATGGTTCCTGTCGTAATGGCTCATTACACATGGGATGGATTCTTGCTTGCTGGTTATCCTCCTGCTCCTCCCCTTCCCCTAGAATTGACATCAGGTGAGGGAACTAGAGAGGAACAAGTGCGATGTTCCTGAGAAAACCTGGATCTAAGTTGATCAATGTGCCTGCTCCAGAGGACTCCATCCTCTGTTTGTACCCTGTAAGAACGGGGGCCTGTGATTTGAGTTATCTCAGCAGGAATCCACAAAGGTTCACCCATAAGGTTCTTAGCATAAACAGAATTACCCACACTGAATGTGCGAACTTTGGAAGTGGAATCTAATGGTGCGTTGGGTGCGTAAGTGGGATGAAGGCGGTCAAGGGAAGACCTAAGTTTCCTACCCATCAACAACTCTGCTGGGGATAAGTTATTAGATGGGTTAGGAGTGATGTGCTGCACACTAAGAAGTTTTTCAACTTTCTCAGTGATGTCCCCAGGACCCAGTTGCTGAAGTTTCTCCTTGGTAAAATGCACGATGCGTTCAGTCCGGCCGTTAGCTGAAGGGTGCCCAGGGGCAGTGAGGGCATGTCTGATACCCTGTTGTGCTAAATAGGATTCAAAAAGGTTGGATGTAAATTGAGGGCCATTGTCAGAGACAAGAACATCAGGTAACCCGTGGGTTACAAAAAGTTTTTTGAGCTGCTTGATGACAGCATCAGTTGTGGTGGATGCCATAGGGATTACCTCTAGCCATTTGGAATATGCATCTACTATAATAAGGAAGCTGTGCCCTCTGGTAGGGCCTGCGAAATCAATGTGAATCCTAGACCATGGGCCCCTAGGACATTCCCATTCCTGTTTGGGGGCGAGAGTTGGGGCAGGCCTGATTACCTGACAGTTGGGACAAGATGCAACCCAGTTTTCAACCATTTTGTCAATACCTGGCCACCATACATAACTCCTGGCCAATCCCTTCATCCTTACAATACCAGGATGACCCTCATGTAACATTTCCAAAACCTCTTTTTGTAGTTTTGCAGGAATAACCACCCTGTTACCCCACAAAATACATCCTCTTAATACAGATAATTCAGTTTGCCTGTACTTAAAAGGTTGGGCCAGGTGAGGTAGATCTTGAAGAGGCCAACCTTTCTTAATCCAGCCTATAACAGGAGCCAATAAAGTGTCTTTGGCAGTCTCTCTGGCAATTTCAGCAGCATGCACTGGAAGCTTGGCAACAGTTTCTAGGAAAAAGGTGTGTGTTTCAGGTTCAAAGTCCTCCTTGTGGCAAGGAAGTGGGCAATGACTCAGTGCATCAGCATGTCCAATGTCCTTGCCAGGCTTGTGGATAAGTTTGTAAGAATAAGCAGCAAGAAATTCAGTCCACCTCAGCATTCTTGGTGACAGGATAGTAGGTGTAGGTTTATCTCCTGCCACAATGCCTAACAAAGGTTTGTGATCTGTAACAATGGTAAATGTTCTCCCATACAAATATTCATGAAATTTCTTGACAGCTGCAACAATTGCCAATGCTTCCTTGTCCAATTGGCTGTAATTCTTCTCTGCTTTGGTCAAAGTGCTTCTCTCCCGCTGGGAAGCCTGTGGCTCAACCCCCCCACTCCAAAGGGGATGCATCACAAGTCAGTACAACAGGCAAATTCTCAGAGAACTGTATCAGTACAGCATCAGACGTGATTAGTCTTTTAATATTGTTAAATGCTGATTGTTCCTTCCTCCCCCAGACCCAAACAGACTTTTTGTCAAGTAATCTGTGCAATGGTTCTGCAATGGTTGCCTTCTGAGGTAGGAACATGTGATAAAAGTTAATGAGTCCAAGGAAGGCTTGCAAATCTGTTTTGCATTTAGGTCTAGGGGCTTCTTTGATTGCTTGAACCTTGGCATCGGTAGGGTGGATGCCATGCTTGTCAATCATATAGCCCAGGAACTCAACCTTATCAGTTTTAAGAGTGCATTTTTCTTCCTTGACTTTTAACCCCGCTTTCTCGAATCTGGTAAGGACTTCTCTGAGTCTTTCTTGTAACTGAGTGTCATTTTCAGCAGAGATTAACACATCATCAAAGTAAGGCACTACCCCTGGCAGTCCTTGGAGCATCCTTTCCATAAGGCTTTGAAAGATGCCTGGTGCCACGCTTACTCCAAATTGTAACCTTTTACATTTGAAGGCACCTCTATGAGTCACAGTGGTTTGGGCCTCTGCAGTGGCATCATCAACTATTAGTTGTTGATATACCTGGGCCAGATCCAATTTGGCAAAGACTGTACCCCTGCCAAGTGAATGTAATAGATGATGCACCACTGGAACTGGGTATGCAGCGCATGGTTCAGTGTCCCCTTATAGTCCCGACAGATTCTTACTGACCCATCAGTCTTGACAGGTGCGACTATGGGTGTCTCCCATCTGGAGTGGTCAGTGGGCTCTAAAACTCCTTGAGCTATTAGTTTATCTAATTGTGCATCAATTTTTTCCTTTAATGCAAATGGGACCCTTCTGGGCTTTAAACGAATTGGGGGCACCTTGGGATCTAGATTGAAAGTGATAGGGGTCCCCATATACTTGCCCAATCCTTCGCTGAAGACCTCTGGAAACTCAGACTTCAAGGCCTCCTCCCATTCAGTGTTGCTCATGTGATTGATGCCAGTCACCTCGATGCCTAGTGGATTGAACCACTCAAGTCCCAGCAAGCTTGGGCGGTCTTTGTCCACGATGGTCAGGGGCAAACTTTTGGTGTGGCCTTTGAACTTCACATTGAATTCTCTTGTTCCAACTACTGGAATCTTGTTCCCTTGGTAGTCTTTAAGAGTCAGTGCTTGCTTCTGGAAATGCTTCTTCTTAATGTTGGGAAGTAGCCTGTGAATAGTGTCCCATGACACCATAGATAAATAGGAGCCTGAGTCCACTTCCATTTGGCAAGGCCTTCCTTCAATAACTACCTTCACATGTACTTTTCTGCTTCTTAAGGTTGAAGAATGACCAATAGTGACTGTTTGATGAGTTTCATTCTTCCCATTTGCTTCTGTGCTGCGCCCCATTTTCTCACTGAAGTTGTTATGCTTGAATTCTCTATCAGGAAACTTCTTTCTGCTTGGTGGAATTCTGGATGATTTACAGACTCTTGCTAGGTGACCTCTTTTTTCACAACGGAGGCAGATGGTATTAAAAAACTTGCATTCAGTGCGGGGGTGGCCCCCCCCAACCTCTGCAATAAAAGTCTTGCCTTTTTCTTCCAAGTTCTTTCCTTTTCTTCTCCATTCTGAGTCTATAAATTCCTTCCTCCACCTCACTACAGTCTGAATCAGAATCTACTTGCTCGCAATGGGTTGTTGTGGATTTTTCCACATCAGGATGGCTTGCGGCCTTGTTAATTTTCTTCATGGCTGCTGCTGAGGATTTGGTAGCTTCCGCTGAAGAAGCTTCTTCTATGGCCTCCTTAAGCGTGATCTTAGGTTTCATTAATAATTTGCTCTGCAAAACCTTATCTTTTAGGCCTAGAACAAATCGATCGTGCATGGCCTCTTCAAAGTTGATAAACTCACATGCACCCCCAATGTCTCTTAAACTTGCCATGAAGTCGTTAACGTTTTCGCTTTCCCCTTGATCCCGATGGTAAAACTCGTGTCTCTTAATGAGGCACGATACTTGTGGGGCGTAATGGGCTCTTAAAAGCTTTTCTAAATCAGGCCATTCCATTACCTTCACATCTGCAGCTCCCGCCAATGTCTTTGCCATCTTGAAGACTGCCGGACCACAGTGGGTAAGAAAGACCGCCCTCTTCCGCTTCTCGGAGATGTCAGCGAGGTTGTTTCCTTCCAAATACATTTGGAAGCAATCCGCATACGATTCCCAGTCTTCTGCCGCTGGATCGAACGGGGCTGGGGGGGTGTTCAGCGCAGCCATCTCGCTGTTCTGCTTGTCTTCCGTGTCGTCTTCTCTTCAGGGGAATCCCACCTTCGTCGCCAGTGTTAAGTTTGCATGAAGAGTCAGACGCGAAGAGCTTCAGTGAAGAGTTTATTAGTGACTAGAGCTCGAATGGACCCGTCTTGGCTGGGCTACGGCTGCTACTTATAGCCAGCAGCCGCAGTTGCCAGCCAATCAGAGTGCAGGGTTTTCCCGCACTTTTCAAACCAATCATATTTGACATTTTACAAGAACAATTCAAACTAAACCAATAACATTCAAACCTACATACATAACAATGAGTCTTTTAAAGTCACAGGGTGCTTTAAGTTTGTATTACTTCCCTCCAAGCAGCTTCCAGTGCCACTAGTTTAATAATTAAAGTATCTGCAAAAATGATTTTGTAGGAAATAATTTCTAATGGCAAGGGATATAACACAGTGTGTAGATCCTCAAATCCTCTCTGGGAAGATTTTGTCCTTGAAAAACCTGCTGTTCTCCATAGGTACCAATTCAGAAAATTAGGCAGCCATGCAAAGCTTGAATTAGAACTCTCAGACTCTTACATCAGACTGTGTACTTTACATGGGAAAGTACATGGAAATCCAATTGACATATTTACATATTTTTTCAGTTCCAAAACTCTTTAGAAACAGACCTGGTAAAGAACTCCTCAAAGGATAGGTCAGCATTGTATTGCTGTTTGTAATCTCCTGAAACACTTTATGAATGAGAAGAAGGAGACAGTTTTCAAGAACAGTTTTGCCTTTGAGAGTAGAAGTAAATAGTATCTGAGAAAAATGGAGACAAATCTCCTGTTCTACTATAGCCAGGTTTGTGTTAATATTTCTTCCACTATAATCTTTCATAACCAAGCACTTTCCAGATGTGTTGAGACTGTAATTATTCAAAACTCAGCCCACAAAGATTATAATAGCTGCTAATTTTGGGAGTTACAGTCCCAATACATCTGGAAGTGTCAAATGGGGGGTGGCTAGAGAGAGAGAGAGAAAGGCTAGTGAAATTTGATATATTCAGCATTTGCCTACCTAAGAATATTTATGTTTTCATTTTTCTAATTCATGCATTATTTAAAATATTATAACAACAACAGAACAGTAAAGAAAGGTTTAAAAAGTATAGCCAAGGAAATAGTAGGGGAGAAAATCAAAACATTAAAGCTTGCCGAGTTAAAAAAAATTGGTGTGAAAGCAGGAGAGCTCTCCTGCTGTGTTATTGCTGCCTCAGCATGTAGCTATCCTAAGAGACAAACAGGATCTGATGTCTTTTCAGATTCATCTGAGCCAGTGGCTTTATTGTGTGTTTGAGTATTTCTTATTTATTATTTGTGAAGAATTTCCACCCCTTTTGCTCAGAGTCCCCTAACAATTCCTTTCTCTGGCTACCTCCAGTTTTCATCCTGAAAACATGCTCCAATAATACATCGTGAAATAGGATCAATCATGTTCCTCACAGTCATTTTTTTCTACTGAGCAAATAATTGCCTCCTAGTATCTGCAGAAAGTGGTTCACAATCTCTTCTTCCATAGGATTGCAGACTCCTGGGACTGAGCACACTGTTTGGCATTCTTTGGCCTTGTTTATGTCTCATTTGTGAAAGGCAATTGATTGATCTAGCAGTTTGCCAGAGAGATGCATTGGAGGGTAAATAATTGATCATAATTTTGCCCTGCTTTTGTCTAATGAAGATGTCACTCTTTGGCTGGTGCACTGGCTTTCCATTAGAGCACAGCATCAGCTGATATTAAAGTTTGCAGTAACCTTCTTGCAACAGATTTCTGAATCTGGGATTCATTTTATAAACCCATTAATCATTAGCAGTTCAAAAAAACCTGACAAGCTATAGAAAAGGAATGAGAAGCCTGTTAGGCCTGGATACACTTCAACACGTTGGTGGCAGCAGCAATGAAATGATTCTATAAGGTCTCAGAGAAAAGCTGTCATTCTGTAAGCCAGCAGGACTGCAGTCTCTAACTATTGTTGTTTCTCCTCCTCCTCCTCCTCCTCCCCTCCTCCTCCTCCTCCTCCTCCTCCTCCTCCTCCTCCTCAC
This sequence comes from Naja naja, assembly GCA_009733165.1. NCBI lineage: Eukaryota > Metazoa > Chordata > Lepidosauria > Squamata > Elapidae > Naja > Naja naja. The sequence continues at coordinate 60,279,579 of CM019148.1, forward strand.
TCCATAGCCTGCCTCTCAGAATCCCTTGTCACAGGGTTGAATCATCACCCAGTTAGTTAGTGTAAAGTTTTTATATGAACTTGTGAAAGATTCATCCTGATGCTAGAACTATTGGCTGCCTCCCCAGTGCCAAGTATCTCTATGGTATGCTTCAGGGAGCACATAAAGAATTGTATGCAGAGATAAACCTATTACACTCCCCCAAGCATATGGCTGTCATCAAACTTCATCTAGAGGATTTGGAAGTCAAAGATTCTGTTTATCTGAGAGGGGAAGAAGGTGCCCAGAAAAGCTCATTCCAGCATGGTATCTTTTCTGTCACATTTGTGGTTTTCCAATCCTGTTGTTTTCCTGAGTGCAATTTAGCTGGAGAAGGCCTAAGAGAAGAGGTCATTGCTTCACATTGCCTGCCCCAAAAGAGTTGCACTCCACCAATTCCATCACTCAGCATTTGAAAGGGCTAAGAGGAGTGTGGATTGTATGGCAAAGAATGCAGAAACCTTCACAAGAAAACTGCACTCATTCTCAGCCCTCCAAACAGTGAACTTCTGGCTGTGTAGTTTCCAAGAAAAATTCAGAGATAACAGCGGGCAAGCAATGATTAGTTTGTTGGGGGGGCGGCTTTGAATGCCAACAAAAGGTCTATGAAGATCAATATTAAGTTTGTGATGGAATCATAGGATATAGTGCAGCTAAGGATTTTCGGTCGGTCCCATTGAATGCATCAAAGTAGAACAAGTAAAACCATGCATCCATCCACTGGTCTATTTCCATCTAAAATTCCCCAATTTCCCCCTACTCCCCCATAGCTGAATGGTGAATTGCCAGGAATGCACACTGTTGTGCAGGGAACATTTCCAGGACAATGAAGTTATCTTACGCAATGGGCCAAATTGGAAGCCATCAGTAACCCCTGCTTGTCCTCCATGATCTAAATGAATGGCTACCAATTAAGAAGCATAATGTTTCTTTGGGAGCAATAGCTGAAATAGAAGCTGAATACTTCTTTTCCAGCCATTGTATAATCCAGATAATGAAAGGGCATCTTACGGCATCTCTGTTAGAAGAAGAGCATTTTTGCTTGTCTTTTTAACTTGCCTTATTCCAGTGCTGAGAGATTGTCTTGGTCTCTAACCTTTTTCTGTTCTTTGTTTAAACGAATGTGCCTTCACCGCAAAGAAATAGCCTGACAATGCTGCTTCTCTTACTGCATCACCAGATGTGTTAAGGGAGCTTTGAAAACTCCTTTGTATAACTGGTGGAAAGAATATTTGCAGAGGAACATGGTGCAGTCGCAGAGGCATTTCACCTTGTCAGAAAGCAAGCTTGTTTCTAGTTAAAAAAAGAAAAGAAAAAGAAAAAGTGCTGACATTGAATGTGAAATAAATAGAGGAAGACGAGGAGGAGGAGGAGGAGGAGGAGATGTGAGAAGGTTCATGCTCCAAGAAGGGACTTTGCATGCTAACTATTTTCTCTACAGAAAATTCAAATACATTAACACTGTCAGAGGCTAGGGACTATTTTTCAAGGCTCTAACATCATCCAAGGTGACACCTGTCATTGCTCCTTGGCATCAAAATGAATTCTAGAAATGAATGTGAAGTATCATCTTTGGCTCTTCTTAGCATGTCTGTTTTTGCCTAGCATCACACCCTTTTCTCTTCCTTGCCATTTAATTAGATGTGAACCAGATGGTGACCCAAGATAGATAAATATGGAAATCACTTGTTAAGGGATGTTACTTGCTAAGGAGGGCAGTATGGGGGTGGGTGGTGGGGAAAGTGACTTTATCCACTTTAACAGACAACTGTTAGAAACCTCTTTATTACCCCTGGTCATTCGTCCAGAAGGAAGATTCCTTCTGGAATCTTCAGAAGGAAAATTCCTTTCAAAATTTGAACAACCAGTTTCCACAACCTATTGGGGGTGGTTAAAAATGGTTGCATACACGGGAGATGGGGAAATCTTTTTCTGAATTGATTGCACACAAGAAGAAGCTGTTGTGTAGGTGCCTGAACTTGCAGCATTTCATTATTTGCAAATCATTTCAGCAGCACTGTCAAGAAATAAAAGGGGATTAGCTCTGCAATGTATTATCTTAGTATCACAACATGCACATTTATTCCAGACTCAGTTTGGATTGCCTAAAAACACAAAATGATTATCTTAGTTGACTCAGTATCTTTGCTGATGAATCTGTAGCTCTAGCTCATATTAATCTAGCAGAGTAACTTAGTGTAAAAGATAAGGGCTGTCTATGGAAGACTGAATTCATGCCTAGGAACCAGAGTTTAGGTGCCACCTCAGAAGGAGGGTTAAAATAGCCTCATCATCTCCCTAATTGGAGAGTTTGTTCTATGAAACTGAAAACAAGTGTGTCAAGGATAGATGTGTCAAGGAAAAAAAAATAAGCCCCAGAGAACCGTGACCCAAAGGCAAGCATCTTAACAGCTGTCTTCAGAGAGCAAGAGAAGATTTTAATTTTGGATCTTCAAGACCAACTGAGAGATGGGGGAGGAAAAATGCCTGAACAAGAGTCTAGAAGCCCAAGTAATCCCACAAAGCCAGATTCAGAGCTCTATAAACCTGCTCCAGAAATAGAGGACTCTTGAGTGCTGGGGGAGTGAGGTACGGAGAGAAAAAGTCCATTCGCAAGTTTATAAAGAAATGAAAAGGGGTTTTCATATGCAAATGACTGAGATTGGCTACAAGGGTGGAAGACCTGGGGGAAAAGGAAAGATTTAAAGAAGAAATAGCTAAGATAAGGAAACATAGTGTTAGTATAGGAAAAAAACAGAGGTAGGAATATATTGTCAGGCCTCCCAGGTAAACCAGACAGGAAATATGACAAGATGAATTAATTCTACTTTACTGTAAGCTACATTAACAGAAATGTGAAAGTCTGAAGGCATAGAGTTCCCACCTCTACTTTTAACTACTTGATCCATTAGGGCAGGTCTATCCTAATTTCTTTCTATGACTGTTAAGAGACATTGACTGCTGGCTCCTGCCGTTTTTATCTTATTGTTTTGTAGACAGCCCTTCTTGTCTTTCCCCAAGGTCATTCATACATTGCCATACATGTATAGATTAGACAAGAATAGAAATAGAATAGTTGTAACTTCTAGTAACAGGAACATATCAGTTTAATTTTGTACAATAAAGTCATTTTGTGTGTGGAAAAACAAGTACAGCCTTTGTTTCTGTGTACTGTACCACATGAAGAAAAACCTTTAACAAATGGTAACAATGATGGGATATGGTTTGGTATCTAAACATAAAGAATAAAAGGCTTGCAAGGAAAAAGGAAAGGACAATCTTGTAGGGGGAAAAAGACTGGAAGACAAAGTGTTTGAGATCTAGAGGCAAGTAGGAGTATCTGAGCACATGACTCATCCAACAACTTACATAAGGCAGCTTGAAATAGAGAAAGAGGATGAACTGGAATCTGTGGAGGGAAGTAAACCAGATCCATCTGAAGCCCTGATAAGTGTTATGAGGAGGCATATGCTGCGGCAACAAGAAGAGAGACAAGTGATGGCTAAAAGATAAGAGGAAGGGCAAAGGAAAGCTCCCAGAAAAGAGGAGAAAAATAGTTTATGAAGGGAAACTGAGCAAAGAGAAAGACAGATTGGAAAGGGAGATCTGAAGAGAATAGTTGAAAGAACTTATAGCGCTTCTTAAAGGAATTGAATCCCCAGTGGAGAAACATATCTCAAATTCAGTTTCTGAGGTAACAAGGGATGGACCTTATGAGATATCTATCCAAAACTTAGGTGAGAAATATATTACAATCATATTTTGTTATATTTGAGGGAGATATTATGACTTGTAAATAGCCAGAGGAAGAATGCCTAACTGAAAAAAAGCACTTAGGGTTTATATCAGTTTACTAGCATGGGAAATAATAGACCACAAAACAGTAAAAGAAGTTATTTTGTATTGGTATGAGGTAACAGATTTAACATACCAGCAAAGGTTTTGTGAATATCCTTAAAATTCCCAGGAAGCTGAATCACCTGGTGAAGAAACCAAGGAGGAAAACCTGGTAGTGCTGGAGCAATTCCTCCAGGTGTTACCCCCAATGTACATTTTTGGGTACAACAACATCACCCTGAGAAAGGAGCAAGTTATGTGTTCTTAGCAAAACAAATTATTTAGTAGCTTGAAACGTAGGGGTTACTTGAAGGGATAAATGGACTACAAGAAAGGCTTTAAGAAAAATGGACTTGTAAAAGTTTCCACTATGGGAGAAAAGAAAGAATGGAGTAACCAAGGAGAGAAATTACATGGCTTTACCCTGTTGACTTTTGTGGAAAGATGGCAGGGAACATTGGAAATGACAATCACATGACCAAAATTGACTATGGCATCCCGGTGCTGCTGTACCAGCCACAACTGTGCCAATTTCAATCTGCTGGAATAATGGGTTTTGGATTTTGGATGCTTTCTTTTAATTAGCCCATTTGAGATTACTTGATTCAGTGCCCTGTCACATGTTGTTTCACCTAATTAAAGGTTACAAAAAAATAGAGTTTTGGTAGTATATAAATATCAGGTTAGATATTTAACTAACCTGATATTTATATACTACTAAACTAAAGAAAAACATGAATTAAAGAAAAACACGGACAAATAGTGGCATCTCAAAAGTATACAGAAGAAATTCTCCAAATACTGTAGCTCATGAAAATCCTGATCCCTGCCTATATGAAGACATATAGGCAGGGATCAGACATTATTTAGTGATTCTATGGCCAGGCATAGAGGAGATAGCAATTATCACTGTAAATCAGGAAAAGAAGGCTAACTAATCAAGAAAAAGGGCCACAAGATAAAGCACCATTAGTGAAAGGCCCTGTAGTACCAGGTATATGTGCAGATTTTCTGTCCTGTTGGGGATAACACAGAGAAATATTTAAATAAATTGGTAGTAAAGGTGATGTGACGAATGCCCAGAAAAGATCTGGAAAGTGAAAACAAGCATGTCCTGGGAGAAAAGATTTCAGCCCACAGGATAGCAAAAATGTGTAAAAGAAACACTCCTACCCAAAGGCCAGCATGTCAGAGTAGTCTTCAGAGAAAACTGAAAACTTCAATTTTTTTGATCTTCAAGACCAGCTGAGAAGCAAAGCTGAGAGATGGGGGAAGAAAAGAGCCCAAACAAGGGTCTACACTGTGTGTAGCAACTTGGGTGCAGAACTAGCTACAAACCAGCTCCAGAAATAGTGAGCTATCTACAGACCAGAACTCTTGAGTGCTAGGAGAAGGGAAGGTGAAAGAAAAGCCCACTGGCAAGTCTATAAGTGAATGAAAAAAGAGTTATCATGTGCAAATAGACTGAGATTGCCTACAAGAGCTGAAGTCCTGAGTGGAAAAGGAAAGATTTAAAGAAGAAATAACTACTAGTTAAATAGGTAGGAATAAGAACAGGAATAGGAACATAGAAATAGGAGATAGACATAGGAACATATAGATTAAATAAGAAGAGAAGCAAAATAATGGTAAACTTATAGAAAGATAGAATAAGATTTTGTACAATAAAACTGTTTTATGTGAGAAAAACAAATAACGGTTTTTGTTTCTGTGTTCTGTACCGAATTAAGGAAAATTCTTATACTGATCCACACTAATTAATCAGCAAGGTTCAATTATAGTAACTATGTTATGTCATATATAATACTGTGACATTATTTGAGGGTAAAATAACTAGTGTTTCCCAGTACAACATCTACAGTGTGTAGATTTTACATTTTAATAATGGCTAACTGTGTCAGAGCCTGATATTGAGAGACCAAATCATTTTAGAAGACTGCTATGTTCCTAGAGATTCATACAGGTAGCCCTCAAGTTATGACCACAATTGAGGCCAAATTTTTTGTTGTTTAAGTGAATCATTTGTTAAATGAGTTTTGCCACATTTTACAACCTTTCTTGCCACAGTTGTTAAGTGAATCACTGCAGTTGTTAAGTTAGTAACAAGGCTGTAAAGTGAACCTGGTTTCCCCATGGATTTTGCCTGTCAAAAGGTTGCAAAAAGTGATCAGATGACCTTGAGACACAGCAATGGTCATAAGTATGAACCAGTTGCCAAGCATCTGATTTTTGATCACATGATCATGGGGATGCTGCAAAGGACATACATGTTAAAAATGGTCATAAGTTGTTTTTTTCAGTGCCGTTGAAACTTTGAACAGTCACTAATGAACTGTTGTAAGTTGAGGACTACCTGTATTCATGTCACTTTCAGGAAACAGGTTACTTTTCAGCCACATATTAAATTCACCTCACAAAATTATAATTGTTTCTATTCCTTTTAAAATTATTTTTATTTTATTTGTGTGTTAGCTACTGTTAATGTCCTCCTGGCAGAAGTGAGAGAAGGGATTTTTAAATATTAATATTTAATGTTTTGTGCATAACAATTTAATAAATAAAAATTTTGATATCTGGGTCTTTTCCTGATCCTGTGTTATCTAAAAAGATCCCAAAGAATCACATGTTATAGCCATGTTAAGGGCTAATGGTGAATAAATCAGTATATTTTGTATCCTCCCACTTGATGAAACCTACTGGAATGTTAATAGACTCAAAGAAATGAATTTGTTGGGAAAAAAACTATGCTTTAAATGATTTATTCAAGAGTGAGAAAGTAGTTGGAAAGAAATTAACACCGAATAAGAAAGAAAATGCAAGGTATAATGAATTTAATTAAAGAAACATGTTGAGAAGTAAGACTATCAGTTTAATGCATTCTTCTTTGTTTCAGGAATGGATATATACATATAACAAGCAAATCCACTTTCAGCAGTTATGCCTGTCCATATATACCCTCTTTCCAGGTTCCCAGGTGATGCTTTTGCCTTGCAAAGAAGGGGATAGCAAGCAGGTGAGACCAAGATCAGGGCTGTTAAAGTTTCCTCCAGTGTAGTGTACTAGTATTGATATAAGGGTTTTTTTCCCTTTCTCTGTTTCATTTCTTTTTATTGATTTACTGGAGCTTATCTGCTGTTCTAATCCAAAAGGACCATGCCATATGCTAAGAGTAATAATGATTGTGTGTGTGTGGGGGTGGTCATTGATACCACTGAAAATCATTTGGAAAATGTCGAAAATTACTTGGCTTTGCTTGGAATAGGATGTCAAGGGTCTGAAAATTAGTCACATCATAGCACTAGCAATAGCACTTAGGCTTATATACCACTTCACAGTGCTTTAAAGCCCTCTCTAAGTGGTTCACAGAGTCAGCCTATTGCCCCCAACAATCTGGGTCCTCATTTTACCAACCTCAGAAGGATGGAAGCTGAGTCAACCTTGAACCTGGTAAGATTCAAACTGCCAAATTGCAGGCAGCCAGCAATCAGCAGAAGTAGCCTGCAGTATTACATTCTAACCACTGCACCACTGCACCACAGTCATATTGTCTAGGTGCCAAACTTTGATGCCTGATGCTATCAACGATCATATCACACATTAGGCTTGATTTAAAATTTAAGAGGCAATAGTTAAAAGCAAAATTATATCAACTATAAGCAAAGTTGTGGAAATAGTCCAATAGCTAACTATGATTGTTTTTCCAAAAAATTGGTGCAAGTTTAGGATAAACCAGATAGGATTCATCATGATGTGTCATTTGCCAACAAATGATTGCACCATTTATGAACCATTTATCTCCAAATGTGTGACACGCTTCATTGCTTCATCCCTATCCATTGCTTCATCCTTATTATGTTGGTTTCCATATAGATAACAGTTGACAGATTTTGAAGCAGCTTTCTTTAAATGATATGTTGGGCAATAAGAATATATTTTTCACATATTTTGGTAATACTTTGGCTTTGTACAGATTCTTAAAAAGAGACTGACAGAAGATAAAATGGTTAGACATTGTTATATTACTAGCATGAGCTTAGAACAACTCAATCACTAATAGAAATCTTAGTGAACTATTATCTATTGGATCACAAAGAAGTGATGAACAGCAACAAAATATTATAATCAGCATTGCTGTGAGCACTTTGCAAAATTCCTGAAGTTTGGGTACTGAATTTCCACTTGCTTTTCTTAAATAATTGTTCTCCTCTTTGTTTACCATATTGATGCAACTCAAGAAACAATTCGACAGCTGTCATACATCATAAATCATGAGCTAGGAATTCTATTTGGTCCAATAATCAGACTACTCCCCTTTGGATTGGGAAGGTATCAGTCAGCAGACTACATTTTTCCTGAAACTCCTTCGAACTCTTTCTCCATAGCATAGTGAGAGATAGCAGTCTTTGCCTGCCTGCCGAAAAATAATGCCCTGATCATTGCAGTAGGTTTGATATTTTAATGGGAAGAGGATCTTAAATATAAGATAAGGTTAATCTGAATTTCCCATTTTTCTTTTAATAGCGCTGGAATAAAGTTGGTTCTCATATTGAGCACACGGCTACCCGCTATTGCCTGGACACAGAAATGGTGGGAGATAGCAGTGAGAGCATGAGAGAAGTGGTCATTAACCCGTGTGAAAGCACAGCAATGAGTCAGCGGTGGGAAATGGTGATGTCCTGATCTCATCTTTCAATTCACCATCAAGCTCATCTGGAAGGACCTTTGTCCGAAACTGGCAAGGCTGTTGTCCAGTTTAGGGATTGGTATGGGCTTGCTTTTCTGTGGGGCAGGTCAAAGAAAAAGAATATGCAGTTGTGCTGAGGTTGAAGAAAGGCTCACAACTGCTGGTTTTAAGACCAGAGTAGTAACTATCCCAGGTTGGGAGTGATATGTGTGTACTGTTAAGAACACCACAATTTAATCTAGAAATATATTTCGGTAACATTCATCTGTTAGCTGAAGCAAAATATGACCTTGTTTTTGAGAAGGAAACTTTCTGAAATTGAGAAGTGCAAAATTTAATTGTCTTTGTTACAAAGGTTATTGAAAATCCTTGAAAAATAATAAGTGAGCAAGGTGATTCTAATGGAAGAAAGATGGAGAAAAGAAAAGCTAAATCTTGTAAAAGCACAGAAATGGTTATGGTGGGGAAGATTAGAAAAGGCCAACAAATCTTGCACTTTGAATTGGTATAACTAAGCACATCTCTGAATAAGTTTGAAATACGCTATATTGCACTTGAGAATTTGAATGTGAACCCTGTTTTTGTGCAATAGAGATTGTATGTAGTGTGATTAAAATCAATGTATATGTGAGAGGGGGAGGGAAACAGAAGAAGAAAGTGAAATCTTGAACTTTTCTTCAACTCTGATTATGTGTGTATGAAGGAAAAAGAGGAAATATTTATCCTAACTTCAGTGCAAAGTTTCTTTCAGAAATGGAAATATATAAGGACCCTGGTCCAGAAATGACAAATGTCCCCTGGAGAAGGAGAGGGCACAAGACTCCATTCCAACTCAGAGAGAGCATGCATTCAGCACATAACTGGCCTCACATCCTCTAACTTCCCCAGAACTGATATGAAGAAGGACCAGGAGAATACAAAGTGGAGGGTAGATGAAGATTAGCATGTAATTTCCTTCCATTTTTCAGATGGCTTGGGGGAGGGGGAAATCACATGGTGACCAACTTCTCAGTTCCAAAGTGTCAGTTTCTGATGTTAGTTATATCTTGTTGTTTTCTTGTCGAATTCCCCCTCTTCATCTACCCCCTTAAGATTGAACACTTGAGCTAACTAACTATAAATAATTTACAGAAACTTGAGGAAGACAAGATCACATTACTTGCAGATACACATTTGTTATATTTTTGCTGACAACATTGTCTCTATGTTGGGTGGGAGGCTGTTGTTAAATAAGAACAGCAACAATTTTAGCAAAATCACTGGATAGTGTTTAGATCAGAAGATCACAGAAGCATAAGTGGGGAAATGAATTGTACCAATGCAGAAGTCAGTGATGCCACTGAAATCAGGAGTGGCCCAGATATGAATATGGATTTATGGTAGGAAGTACATAACATTTAGCTGAACCCCAAATTGACCCAAACCTGGGTCTTAATGAAACAAAGCAGAATTCTCACAGTAGCTGACACTGACCTAGGAGTCTTGGTGAATGATTTTATACTTTGTGGCATAACAGAATTTTTTTTCCATGCTTGCAAAAAGAAAATAAAAGCTGCATTTCTCTGGATGGGAAAATAGGAAAGAAAAGGATGGGGGAAGTGTTGAGTTAGTTGCAATTTTCCAGTCTGCCACCTGATTAAAGACTTACAAGAAACCAGGATAAGCTAAAAAGAACAGTAATGTCTGTTGCAATGTGTTGGTTCATTTTTAAGGACCATAGGAAATCCTCTCCATATTCCTAGGTCAATAGGTGAACGTTAACTGTTTTAAGTATAAAGGAAGCATTGTTTAAATTAGTGCTCTCTTCAGCACATGCCATTTAATTTTGCAAATAACAATACCTCCATCTATATACTTATTGTGTGTATTTCCAGACAACGATTGCTTCTAAAATGTCAGCCCAGTGCCCTCTATATATGTTGAAGCTAATCCGGTCTTGCAATTAGGGGCACTGAAATAGTGGGCAGAGGAAGCCTGCAAAAGGTAATGCTGGTGCTATCACAGTTCCTTTTAATCTACACAGAAACATTCTGCCTGTGTGTGTTGTGAGTGATTCATGCCTCTATTTGAGAAGGCGGATTAACACTTTTTGTTATTCCATCTCTGGGATCTCAGATGAACCTAAAACCAACTGCTGTTTGTAATTGTAATGTGACTTTCATGGTTTAAAAACCTTGGAATAAGGAAAATTTTCATATCATAAAATTAATATTTTGCTATTTGAAGGTTATGGTCTCATTATTTACTTGTTTGTTTGCTTGCTTGCTTCTATACCCTTTATCCTCCAAAAAGAGACAGAAAAGAGGGAGGAAAGTCTTAAATAAAACTACCACAATAAAAACATTCAAGCGAGGACAAAAATAATAAAAGCTAAGCTTGCACAGGCTTGATTCTCAAAAGGTATTTTCAAGGAATGTAGCATTTGTCTACAAGTCCTGAAAGCAGCAGTGCCTTTTCCTGAAATTGCACAGCTGTTTTCAAGAGTTGCCAACAGATTCCAAATTCATGCTCCTACATTCTTTGAGCAACTTTTTGGAATCCCATCCAGAACTCTCCACAGCTCTATTAAAAACAAAACTCATTAAAAAAACTTAACACAAAGTAAAGAAATGTAAAACTTTTAAAGGCTTCTACTTTTGGAGAAGAAGTTATCCCATTAATATTTTTAATCATTTTCTGGAGGAAATCAATGTGTGGAACAGAGCAATCAAGCATCCCTCAGGAGAGAAATTCTTAAGTGGGTGCCATAAATGAGAATGCTCAACTCCTGGGAGCCAAATCTACCAGTGGAACAATAATAGACCTCCTCAGCTGATCTTAGGTTGGATAATATTGGGGGAGGCAATCACTTAAATTTCTGGTCCTGAATCTTTAGGCCTTGATAGATTAATTTCAACATCTGAAGTTGGATATGGAAGCATTTGGGAAACCAGTGTTGTGTTTCCTAGATTCATATATATGGTCTGATTTATCTACTTCACTTAATTGGAGAGCTGCTTTCTATACTAACAGCAATCTCTGGACCTCCTGAAGTAATCCAAGCAATGAATTATATTATTAAATCATGGGCAGTAAGACTAGGCTAACTTAGTTCAGCAATAGCTGATAAAGCAATGAAAGCTGGCTTTTTAAAATTTTATGGCAAAGTTAATTGGCTACTCCATGTGAATTAGAATTTATTTCACCTATTGGAAGAGATCAGCTTATCAATTTCTGCCACACCAATGATTTCTTCATAGCTAAAATTGCCTTCAGACAATCCAAACAAAGCCTCTATACATGGACAGAACTAGAGGAAGTATATAGACATCTAATTGCTGAAAGGAGGTGGGGAAGCTCAAATATAGCCTGAAGACATGGCCAGGTGCTGGCTGTGGAAAAGCTTATGAACTGCAAGGCATCACTAAGCAATTTATTCATATGACATCATGATTTATGACCACATCACTTAGTGACACCAATCCCAATTGCCATTGTAACCCAAGGGTTATCTGCATTTATTCAACCTATATGCTAAATATACATTAAGAACAGCTGGATTGAAAGAAGGTGAGCATGGCTTTAAAACTGGAGGAAGAACTAACACTGTGCTATGCTGATAACCTTACTCTGACAGTCAAAAATGCAAGGTCTAGTAATAAAAGGGAAGAAGGAAAGCGAAAAAAGAGGCCAAAATTAAACATAAGGAAGAACAAACTAATAACGACAGGCACAAGCTGGCTTAGAATAGACAGTGAAGATAGGACAGAAGGTTGCATACTTTAGATGGTTGCATCAACTGTAAAAGAACAAGCAATTAAAAAATGTGCCTCACACTAGCACTTGGTAGAGCATCATAAAGGTCTTTGAAAAGATATTCAACTGACATTATGTGTTATACCTTACAAAGGTCAGAATTGTGCAATCCATGGCATTCTCTGTTATTATTATTATTATTAGTTAATCTTTAGTGAGAGATTCACATCTTTTGGGGCTGGTTGGTAGCTCAACAGCTCGAGTCCTAACCAAGGACCTAGGAACTGTTCAGGTAGCATCGGAGGATATAAGCTGTTCCAAGTAGGGTGGTTTTTTTTATTATTATTATTATTCTATAGTTAGAAGTAAAAATTGAACTTTGAAAAATTATTAAAGTATTAATGGTTTTGAAATTTAATGTTGGTGAAGACTCCTGAGAATACCATTTACAAACAAACAAACAAACAGAGCAATGGATCATTGAACAAATCAACAAAAGGTTCTTACTCAAGGCACAAGGAACCAGATTCAAATTATGCTACTTTGGACACATTAGGCAAAGACCCAACTCTTTTGAAAAGACTGTAATGCCATAAAAAATGGAAGGAAAGAGAAAAAGAAGACGATAGTTATAGTACTGATGAGTGTACTGTTGAAAGATACAGCATCATGGAGAAAATCTATCTAACATAATTGCTAGAAGTAGAAAAAAGAATTTGATGGTGCAGAATCAATCAAAACCCAATATATGTTTATCAGAAAGTTATAAAATGAGACTTAATCTGACTTAGAGCAGCTTTTAGTTCAGTAGTGTGCATTTTAGATATGTCGGTAATACAGCTTCCAGAATATCCTGCTACCATAACAACAACCTGTTATAGTCTGAGTTCACACATATAACCCAGACATTTCTTATCCATGATTTACTGAATAAACTACCATTGTCTAGGTTCGCACTGCATATGCTAAACTAAATCATTGTTTACAAAGAACAACAGACGGGTTAACATTAAACACTAAGTCAAAACCAAGTTTAGCTTAGCTTAGTTCAAAGGGTTAAGTGAGCTTTTCTATTGTTACATACAAAATTTTTCAATTGTCAGTAGTAAAAATATCTATGCATAGAATATTTGAAGACTGATTATTTGAAAGTAACAATTTTAGCTCACAAAAATAACCATGCTATGTTAAATTCCTTTGTTCACAGTTCATGAAAACAATGTGATTAATAAATGGTCAGATTAGTTGTGGAATTCGTACCTGAAATGTAGTTCTGAAATGAGTTTCAGTATTGTTCAAGCCCTCTCAAAACTTTAAAACAAAGAGAGAAACTAATGCTGTCTTTATAATGAGATTGGTAGATAAATTATTTTAATGATATAGGCCTGAAACATAATGCACTTTAGCTGCAGGTAAATGTGTGTGGAATTAAGGAGCAAAAGATTTCATCAGGCAGAAAAAAAATGAATGCATTATTGGCAAAACTATACATAGCATTATACATCATAATGCGATTTATCTCTCCATAAAAAAGAGGGGGGAGGAGAAACCAAACCCTATTCCCTTTCCATCAGTCTTGTCTGCAATTTAAGTCAATATTGCTTTCAGAACAGAAATAGATTTTTATTTAATTATTTCAGTTTATATTCTCCATATTGAAAGCACAAGCCAATTTGCATTTGTGTTTGCTTTTTTTAATAGCATTTTATCTATCTTTGTGTATAAGATGCTCAGTTGGGTGGCTGCTACTTTCTGGTTTTTTTTTTAATTCTTTAGGACAATTCTTATATAGCAAGGGAACCAGAGAGAGGGAGAGGGGGATAGGGAGAAAGAGAGAGAGAGGGAGAAAGGGAGAGAGGGAGGGAGGGGAGAGAGAGAGATGCTAAAAATGACTCCAGGCACGTTATGGAAGTGCCAGTCTACATATGCTATTTCACATAGGATGCAGTCACCAAAAGGTAGTCACCAACAGGTAGTTGGAAGATGTCAGCAGATATGGAGAATTCCTTAAAAACTTTCTATGCTACAGGTGAGCCAAATATGAGCAGCAACTACCATGCCCAATGGTTAATGCAGATTGGGATTTAAATCCCTATTCAGCCATAAAAGATCATTCGGTGACTTTGAACCAGTATCTGTGCAACTAACTTGATAGGATGAGAAGGTGAAGATGAAGCTGGAGGAGAGGGTGCCAGGTATGGTACACTCAGGTCCTAAATAAAAGTGGGATATGAATCTAATCAAGAACTCATCTCGATCTGTGTGGGAAAGCTCAGTTACTTAAGACTCTAGAAAAAATAAAAATGAGATCATCGGATTTTATGACTCATCATCAAAGTGGCATGTTTAAATTCAGTTTTAGGGAAAGGGGATTGATTGATTGATTGATTTGTCTGTTTGCAGAAGTCAGTTCAAGTACTTTGTTTTATTCTGAAGAATCCAAGGCAAAAACAAAAAACTCTGTCCCAGAAAGAGCCACACTGGAACAAATAGTAATCAGCAAGTGACAGCACCTCCATGATCTTCTCTGGACTCAAAAGCTAACCAGGGTTAGGCCTGGTGCAAGATATCATCAGAAATTAAACTTGACTGAAACAAAAATAGCTTGTGTAAATATACATAAATATGTGTGTGTGTGTGTGTTGCCCCATCATTTTTACTGTCATAAGGTTAAATAAACCTTGCAGGATGATATCCATTTGAGAAACTTAAAAGCCAAAAAGTTTTGTGGGTGTTCATTACATAGATTCAAAGCTAAACGTTGATTTGAATGCATCTTTACACTTTCCATTTATGTAGTGGCCTTATATCCTCACCACTTAACACATTTGCAATGGATCTTTAGCTTGAAAAAATCAAAGCCATTGTAACCCAAAATTGATTTTTTTCTACAAGAGTTGTTCAAAGGAAAATCCTATTTTGTTTGTATAAAGTACATTCAATGCAAGAAGTTACACCTGGTATAACCTTTGAAACTATTTCTACCCAACCATGAATAACAAGTGACACAATAGAAAAAATTCTTACAGACAATCTGATCGCTATCCATCCATGAGATAGCAGTGAATCTTGCCAAGTTTATTTGCTCTAGTTCAGTATTTAGGTACAGTATACTTTAATATTTCATAATATGGCTCCTTAATGGAACAGATAGGTGTGCTGCGTCAATTAAGAAAGGATGAGCTCTAATGGTAGCTAGATTCTAGCCATAGTTTATTCAAAGAGATGATCATTTGGAGCTACCCACACAAACACAATTGATCTTGGTACACAGATAGTGAGACATAGTCTTCAGTAATCCTGCAGAATTGTTACTATAAAGCTATTTTCATATGACATACCTTTGCTAAACTTTGTACTGTTGTATGGATATCTATGCAGATGTTCAACAAAATAGAAATGATTTCTTACTGCATTTCCCCCCCCCAAGAGTGTTTTTCTGAATTTATCAGTGTAGTCAGGATTTCCTCCTGGTTTCTCAGCCTAATGCTAACTAGGTCAATTCTGATTAGCTTTCCAAGATTAGCTAAGGGCTGGCAATAATGTTGCCATCTACTGTACTAATTAGGTTTCTCAATACTGGGCTTTGCAAGATATGCTGCATTATAAACTACCAACATGGTAGGGGTTTGGCACTATATAGTTCAGCCAGTGTACATATGAACACAACCATTGTCATCAAGGGCAGACTTATGCTAAGCTTACTGTAGCTGTGTTGCTTTACCCAATACAATCAAATTCAAGTGCCAAATGCAAAATCAAGACATGAAAAATTAAATGAGAGTTCCAAATGACACAGCACTCTGTTGTTGATCATTTATTTATTTAAAATACTTGTATGGCCACCAATCTTAAAACCAGAATTTTGGGTTGCTCATAACCATAATATTTATTTATTATTTATTTATTTATTTTGACTTGTATGCCACCACTCTCCAAAAAGGACTCAGGGCGGCTCACAGATAAAAACACAGAACAATAAATTATTTAAAAAGAAATTAAACTAGACAAGCCAAAACACAACTATAAAACCGAATTAAAATTGAATTTAAAACCCACCCTCTCCCCCAGGAGATCAGTCCAGCCCAGCCTGTAAAAACAACCAGATTTTTAGATCGCGCCGGAAAGAGGAGAGATCGGGAGCCAGCCGGAGCTCAACGGGTAAATAATAACAAAATAATGAAAACAGAAAAACCTAACACCAAAACCAAACTTCCTTAATATGACCCATAACATTCTCTTCCAACTCCAGCTTCTTTCTATACTATCCCAAAGAAAAGGTCATATCCTCACAGCTTTCCAAAATGTTAAACCAGAAGGAGCCTGCCAGATCTCAAGGATAAAGGGCATTCCATAGGCATGAAAAAGGTACAACAGAGCTGATACATATACATGGTACCTTGAACCTCATGCTAATTGTTTCCAGGTGGTATGATGAATACTAAAAATGATGAGTACCAAAGAAATCATGTGATTTAACAAGTGACCCTTTGTTTCAACTGGAAAGGATTGTAAGTCACAAGGCAGATGACACCAAGAAATTCTAGCTTGCGCCTTGAGTACCAAAGAAATGACAAGTACTGGGACAAAATTTTCACATCAAAATGCATTGAGTGCCAACTCAAGTTTTAAAGCAGTCAAGACTGTATTTATCCATGGTTTGTTTTTGTTTGTGGGATTACTCGTAATGGCTGGGTTATTCTGTGTGCCTATATTTCTTTGTTTGCCAAATGAAAAACAGTGAAAATTAAAAACAAAAATAAAACATTGCTTTCAGGCTAACTCAGAACATGCAACCAGCAGTGCCAAGATAGGCTCACCCAATAGTCTGGTCTAATTGCAGGAGAAGAATTCACCCAACATCATAGCCATCACTTTAGAAATTTCATTATGACTTAGCACAATGTGTGAATTTGGTCAACACAAATTCTGCAAGAAAGCTCAGAATTATATTATGATTTAGATAACCATGCCAGGTCACCAAGCACTAAGAAACTGGTACTTAGGAATACATAGTAGAGATACAGTATATTGCACAAAAGCATTATTTCTAGTTTTTGTGGCAATATGCATTTGTAAAGCTGTCACAAATTAATGTAATCTTTTTAATGATCTCATATTAATAGTCACATAAAATTGTCCAACAATGAATTTCATGAGGCACTTAAGTGTTGTGCAATGAGCTATTTATTTTTATATCCTAAAGATACTGCCAATCATTTTATCGGATGAACTCAGTGTATTAATGCTTTGACTTGAAACCTGAGTAGTGGTTTCCTTGAGTAACGTCATCTCAATGCACCTTGCTGCACTCATATCTGGACTGGAAACAATCTAGTTTTTGAATTACACAGGCTGTTGACCATGTTCTGAGCTAATGATTGATGCTTCAAATATTTGGAGGCATCAGATTGTCTCCTGCCTCCAATAATGCAAAAGTTGGAGAAAAATGGAGCGTTCCTTAAAAGAAAGTTACTAATGTGTGGTGGTGAATTCCTTGGACAGTGAATTTTAATGAGCAGGATGCTGAACACGACTTCTGTAATCAATTTGATGGAGCCATCCCCCACCCCCTTGTTGCAGGTAGCTGGAACTATAATTAGATTTTAAGATAATTAGATTTCGTCTTTCAACAGTCATTTACAAAGAAAGAAAGAAATTGAGTTTTCTTCAGCTTTAGCAACCCTAGAAGTGTGTGAATAAAATGAAAGCTTTTTGAGACTTCTGTATAACTAGCAAAATCTATTCTACTTTGGAAAGGTAATTTTTGCTAACATCCATAACTATGGTGTTCAAATAACTAGAAAAGGAAACCTGACAGTTTATGATTACTAGTTTAGGGGATTTTTTTTCTAAAAATGAAAAAAGGATGAACATTCATTGAAAAATGCATGTTCCATACATAACTCAGAAATAGTGTTAGATACTGTAAGTCACAACATATGAAAACATCTACAACCTTGAACTCAGAACTTCATATATAAATAAGCACATTCAATAGATCAGGGGTGTCAAACTCAAGGCCTGGGGACCAGATGTGGCCTGGGGATGCTGAGATCTGGTCTGCAATGCCGCCCTGGAAACAGCGAAGGACTGGCCCATGGTGCCTCTGCCAGCAAAAACAGGCACCTGAGCTCTGTTTTCAGCTGCAGGAGGCTGTTGCAGCTGAAAATGGGGCTCGGGGGGGCACACATGGCACACCAGAGCTGCATTTTTGCTGGCAGAGGGCTTTAGGAAGCTGTCGCACCTGAAAATGGAGCTTAGGAGCCTGTTTTCACTGGCAGAGCACTCAGGCCACCAGAGATGCCCTCAAGATGAATGACGTCAAGCTGGCCATGCCCATCCCAGCCCCTGAAGTCAAACACAACCCTGATGCAGCCCTCAATGAAGTCAAGTTTGACACCCCTGCAATAAATTAACCCAGTGGTGGGATTCAAATAATTTAACAACTTGTTCTCTGCCCTAATGATTTCTTCCAACAACCAGTTCACCAAACTGCTCAGAAAGTTAACAACTGGTTCTCCTGAACTGGTGCGAACTGCTGGATCCCACCACTGGTCCATTTCTCCTTATGGGATGTCAGTTCAGCAGTAATTTTGCACCAATTTTGCTGCATATGACTACTTCATAGCAGCTCTTCATAGTGAAATCAACCTGAGAGATGGCACTGGCTACTGTGGGATTTATTTTTTATGTCTTTTGGCCACACCAAGAATTAGACAGTGTGAATCCAACTATTACAAACTGTTGGATACTGTCCATCTTTTTAACAACCTTCATTTGCTGCTTGTAGATGTAAGAGACCATCCAGTTGTAATGAAGCAGAACAGTTATTAGACAAGCCACTGGGAAGAAGATAGCATTGTAGTTGGTTCAACTTAAACAAGAGAGAAAAGGATAGTAAGGCAGAGCCTTCACTTGTGTGGCTTCAATAAACAGCACATCGCAAAATTCCTTCCCCGATGAGTGGTGGAGTTAGCTAATAATGGGAAGCAGTGACTAAATAAATGGCCAATATTTTCTGATGGCTTTAAAAATAGGCAGCCTAGCAGGAGGGAAGCTGCTTTTTAGATGCCTAATTCATGTCATCTTTATAATCCTTGCTATAGTTTTAGCAGCCCTGGAAGATGAATCACCCACTTTAACCAACACACAGATCAACATGGGGTTTATTAGAACCAAGCTATCATTTAACAATGTCAGCAGAGTATTTATTATTAAGCAGAATGCTCCACAGTTTAAATGGAAAGTCATTATTTCTCCACAGTCATTGAGCAACGTATGTGTTTATGCAGCCAAGCAGCCAAGATGGTGCCGGAGGAACACAAATCCTGAATCTCTTTTTTGTTGGTCTTCGTGAGCATTTATAGCAAATTCTATCCTAGGCAAATAAAAATTCCTCATTATATTGTTTTAAACCCTACCATTATGCCCAACAGTGAACAAAACTTTGGTTCATTTCAAATTATTTCATTTTAAAGACACTAGTAATTACAGTATCTAATCCATAAAGCAGACTTTCTATCTACAAAGCAAGATTTATATATCTGATGTTGCAAAATAAGTTGATCATTATTTTTGGGAGAAAAACCATGAAACAGCAAAACAGAGAGTATCAGCTGCTAGATGCAAGGCAGACAATCCATGGCTCAAAGGATTGCTGGAACACAAGATTTACAAAGTTCCAAAGTTTCAGTCAGTCAACTAACTGCATTTTTATTTAATGAGACAAATTTCTAAAATCAGAATTTAAATTACCTGAGCTATGTTTGCTATGGGAACTGAATTAGATTATCTTTAAAAAATAATGGCTGCTTTGAATCCTTCTGCACTAAATCACCTTGTAAGGCAAGTGTGACATCAAATAATAGATTTTAAGGGCATGGCTTACCATTGGAACCCAATCTTTAGGATATAGAAGGTGATAGGGAACATGGTCAGTGTGTGGGAAGTAGTCATAGTCATAGAACTGTTACAACTAATGGCATTTTACTTAGTATGGAGAAGACAATGTGACACATCAATAACATACACCTATCATGATACCGACAGCATTACTGATCATCTCTACCACTAGAATAGATTGTTCCATTCCTTATATGAGTTCGGCAAGATGCATTGAAAGACTAGTTCAAATGTACTCAAGGAAAACTCTGCTCAGGTTTCAAGTCAAAACATCAGTTGCTTGAGCTCATCCTATAAAATGATTGGCAGCATTGTTAGCATATAAAAGTAAAAAGCTCATTGCACAACACTTAAATATCCTATGAAATTCATTGTTGGAAGATTTTATGTAGCTACAGAACATTATGATCAACCATAACTTCCACCTGGATACACTAGCAAGATGCTTGATGATTCCCTGAACTATGACTGGCTGGTCTGTAAACATTTGAAAGTGGATCTGGGAAACTAAGCATAGACAACATAGCAACAACAAGGATATTTTTTCCTCCTCCTCCTCCTCCATGTCTAATATCACCCATAGCATCATTCAGGACTATTTGCCAAAAGAACTTGACATTCAAGTTTCAATGGAATATGTTATGGTGCATGAAACTTTTTCTCAGCTATGCAATAAACTTTTTTGAGCTAAAGCACCAAGGGAAAATATGGCTATTATTTTCCAAATATTATGTAAATGGCATGATCTATATTTGTTTATGGGTCAAAAATGGGGAACTCATGGCTTCTGAGCCAGATGCTGTTCACAAGGTCTTTTCATCCAATCTGTTGAGACCCAGTTTGAGATTGTACCCCTGACCAGAAAATGGAGTAAATTCTCTGAGACTGGCTATGTCCTTCTTTCTACAGGGAGGCACAATGCAGAAAAGAGTGCAATGCAGAAAAGAGATTTCATCCTGACTGGTCATGTCATTAACACTGAACATTAATGGGGTAGAGCTTTCATGTGGAGACAATATTGACAATAAGCAGCATCCAGTTCCAGGATATAATCTAGTTTTCCTGCTGGAAATCATTAGGCCTGATACTCCTAATCTTGCTTTAAGCTCCCTGGGTACAAGCAGTTCAACCCAATGTTTATTTCTGCTCAACACACAGATCCCCAGACAAACTAAGCAGCCCAATAGAAATCTTATTTGATAATCTGCTTCTGTATCAATTTGACTGGTTCTTTTTTGGGAGCTTCAATCCATATGGATCAGCTTGGATTTGCTCTACATATCTTTGGTAGCTTCTTATAGACCCTCCTTGGGTTGTTGTTGTTTTAATCACTTGGGAGCATTTGTTTCTTTGATGCCCTCAGACTCTTTTCTTTTTCTGATGTCCCCATTGCTGCTGCTTAAAAAAAAGGCTGATACTGAAAAAAAATGTAGTCTGAACATGATCAACACCTCTTGCACTTTGAGAATTTGGAATTGAGCCAGGCATAATCTTTACATTCATTATATCGTTACAGATTAACTGTGGCTGTTACTATTCACTTCACTTTCTTAGCAACCATCACTGTAATTACATAACCTTCCAGTTTAACTAAACACTGTAGAATAGAATAACAGAATTGGAAGGGACCTTGGAGGTCTTCTAGTCCAACCCCCTGATTAGGCAGTTTAAGACCCCCCTCATATATCTCCCCCCTCCCGGACAAGCCTCCTTCTAACATTTCTACCATTCATTCTATTATCATTCATGGAGCCAGTGTATTGTCAGTGTATGAGACAAAACTCACAATGCAAACACTGATCCTTCAAGCAACTTGATGCCACACTACCCACTGCCTTATAGTCACTCTCCTTTTTCACACAAGGAGCTAGGAAGTGACCACAGACTGAGTCACCCCATTAATCTACATTCCCCAGTGTTGTTGACTTGGGTGGCTCATTTTTTTCCAGCATTCTCTCACAGATTCTCTAGCCTTACCAGAGGGATCTGGGATCATTTCTATGCAAAGCATGTATTCTGTCACTGAGCATATTGATTTGGAGAACAGTAAACCGTAACACCATGGGAGGAGAATTTGCAATTTGGAAACAATTTCTTGTCCTAATATTGTGGTTTATCTCTTGGGAAAGTCTGTGTTTTCTCTATGTAACCTTGAAAATACATAAATGTATTAGGAGGGCAATGGTCAGTAGCCGTAAGGCCAAAAAGCCATGTCCTTTGAGATAAGAAAGAAACTATTCCTGTTGAGGAATGTTCATTCATTCTGCTTTATCCAGGGGGATAAATCCAAGAAATAGGGAGCAGTTAAACATGCATTGCCAATTATGGGTGCTGAAGCTAGAAATGAATTTGCATAAAGACATTTCCTTCAGTTGGAGAATGTATTGAGGACTGTCTCTTTCCTAGAAGTAAGGTATAAAAGGAAGACATAAAGGGCACTTTTATCCAGAACATTGACACTGCTCGACACTCTAGCACACCATTGTGATCCTATCTCCCTTAGGCAGCTAAGTCAATTAATTTCTGACTTGGCTTTTGCTTGGAAGGAATGTTCAGAAAGAGCAACAAGGCAGGAAGTCCAACTTTATCAAGCTATTTGGTTGTCCTCCCATTTATCTCTTTTAAGCAATAGCATGTGCCATTCCATCAACACTTCTTGGAGTAAACAAACAGAATGGAGGTTTTAAAAAGCCAGTTTAATATAGTGCTCAAAGTGCTGGCCAAAAATCAGGAGATCATGAGTTCTAGTTCTGCCTGAGACATGAAAAACTGGCTGGGTGATTTTGAATCAGTCATTCCTAGCCCAACTCACACAAGGTTGTTGCTATAAAAAATAATGAAGGCAGGATGTTCAATAAACAAGTGAAGGTTGCTGTCACCTGTTCTCCAACTTTCCCTTTTGGTGATGAACATAACATGTGAAAACCTGTGACATGAAATGTGAGCTAGGCAAGTGGTAAAGAGTATAAATGAATGAAAGGAAAGGGAAAAAGTAGGTATGTTGCATGGTTGCAAATATAAGAGAAAGGGGAAGTACATACATATATGCATACATACAGGAGGAACAGTGGTCTAGCAGTTAAGATGCTTGTTTTTTTTATAAAAAAGTTTTTTATTTTTGATACAAACATACAAACAGGACATACAAAACATAAAAACCATCTTCCATATATACATACAGTGTGTCAGTTGGTTACAAATCCTTTGTGTCATCCTTTCATATTCATCACTCACAATTTATCAAAAAGAAAATTTCTCATATTATCAATAAAACATGTATTTACAATGTGTACAATTAAACTATTTCATCATATATACGAGATATATTTTAATCTAAAATTTATGTTATACTTTCATCCAATGGTTATATATATCAACATTATATTTTATATCAGCCTATTATATTTCTATTACAAAATTATATAGTCTATTGCATTACCAAGTCTTTTTATCCAACCATTGATAAAACAAATCCCATATCTTGTAAAATTGTTTATCTTCTTGTTCTCTAATTTCAAATGTCAATTTACTCATTTCAGCACAGTCCATAATTTTCCTAATCACTTCCTCCTGCATAGGTATTTTATCATTCTTCCAATTTTGGCAAATACAATTCTAGCTGCTGTTAAAACATTTACAATCAAATATTTCAACTCTTTATTGTAGATATCTGGTATAATTCCCAATAAAAATATTTCTGGTTTCAAGTCTATGTATTGTTGTATCATTTTTTCCAACCATATGTGGATTTTAGTCCAATATCTTTTGCATCCAAACAAGTCCACCACATATGGTAATATGATCCAGGTATCTGATGACATTTCCAACATTTATCCGATTTATTCTTAAACATTCTTGCAATTCTCGTCGGGGTAAGTGCCACCTGTAAAACATCTTATACAAATTTTCTTTATAAGCAGTTGACATTGTCATTTTATAATTCTGGGACCATAATTTTTCCCATTTCTCTAGATCAATCCCATATCCAAAATTTTCCCCCAAGCAATCATTGTTTCTTTAACTTGTTCCTCTTCCATTTTAATTTCTAAAAATATCCATAAAGTTTTTAATCACCTTTTCATCAGTACCCATCAATATTTTGTCTAGCCCAATCTGCTTGTTATAAATACCTTCTACTTTAATATCCTTATCAAATCTAGATTGTACTTGCAAATATGAAAACCAATTCATTTTTATACCTTGTTCTTCCAATGCTTGCATAGATTTAAGTTCAACCCTTTCATTCAATATCTCACCATATCTAACTGTTTGTTCCTTTTATATATTACTGGATATGAAAAGGCTTCAATAGTAGATATCCATATTGGAATTTTCAAGTAATGTTGTTTTTAATCTTCTCCCAGTTTAAAACAAAGCTTCTCGAATATAATGTCTTCTAAAATACCATTGTGTTTTAGTTCCCTTATACCAAAGGAATGCATGCCACCCCAATAACAAGTCATGTCCTTCTAGAGTCAATAATCTAGTATTCCTTAGTGTTATCCAATCTTTTACCCACATCAAATTTGCCACCTGATAGTATAGTTCCCAATTGGGCAAAGCAAACCCTCCTCTTAATCTTGCATCCTGCAATAACTTAAGTTTTATTCTTGCTTTTTTGCCTTGCCATATATATTTCAACATCATTCGATTTAGGTCTTCAAAAAACTCTTTCCCTAATCTGATTGGAATTGTCTGGAATAAGTATAGAATTCTAGGCAATACATTCATCTTGATTGTTGATATTCTCCCAATCAACGATAGTTGTAAGTTTTTCCATTTTTCCAAGTCTGTCGCTATCTGCTGTTTAAGTTTAATGTAATTATCCTCCTTCAGTGTACTACATCTTGCTGTAATATATATCCCTAGATACTTAACCTTACTTGTGACCTGTATTTCTAAAGCTTCTTCCACTTCTTTCTTCCGTCTCTCGTATTCTTTGTTTTGTCTTTATTAATTTTCAATCCTGCTACTTCTCCATACTCTTCTATTCTTTCAATTAGCTTAAGCGCTGATTCCAGTGGGTCCTCTAATATAAATACCAGGTCATCTGCAAAGGCTTGTAACTTATATTCTTCTCTTTTAGTTTTCATTCCTTTTATTTGTTTATCTTCTCTAATACACCTGTTTAACACTTCTAAGGTTAACACAAACAGCAGGTGACAGTGGGCAGCTTTGTCTAGTCCCTTTTCTTATATTTATAGGCTCTGTCAATTCTCCATTTATCAAAACCCTTGCGGTTTGTTCAGAATATATAGTCTCAATAGCACGATAAAATTTTGCCAAAGCCCATTTGTGTCAATTGTAGTAACATGAAGCCAACTCACATTATCAAAGGCTTTTTGAGCATCCAGAAACATCAAGGCCATTTGCTTTTCAGGATGTGCCTCATAGTACTCCAGAGTGTCCAGGATTATTCTCATATTATGTTTGATTTGTCTTTTGGCAGAAACCCATTTTGGTCAACATGTATAAAGTTGTTTAAGTATCTTTTCAGTCTTTCTGCCAAAATTGAAGCAAAAATTTTATAGTCTGAATTTAATAGGGAAATAGGCCTATAATTTTTAACTTGTTGTAAGTCTGTGTCTTCCTTCGTATAAGTGTGATATAAGCTTCTGACCAAGTCTTTGGTATTCTCTTCTTGCATGACTTCATTCATAACTTAATAATTGGGTTTAACACCTCCTGAAAGTCTTATAAAATCCACTGGTAAACCATCCGGCCTGGTGCTTTCCTGTATTTTGTTTCTTAAGGCTTCTGTTAACTCCATCATTGTTATATTCTCTTCTAACATTATTTCGATATCTTTAGGTATCTGTGGTAACTTTGCTTTTTGTATATATTGTTTAATTTTTTCTTCTTGAATACTCTCTTGATAGTACAATTTTCCATATAGTCTTGTATAATTCTTTTTTTCCTTCATTTCCGTGAACAAGGATGTCCTTCTTCATCTTTAAATGGCTAATTTTCCTTGATTCTCTTTCCTTTCTTAATTATATAGGCTAACCATCTTCCTGGTTTGTTTGCCCCTCAAAATAATTCTGTTTAGCATTTTTAATCTTTTGGGTTAGCTCTTTTTTCCATTAATTCCATTTTATGTTTGGTTATATCCATTTTGATTTTAACATCTTTTTGTGGAAATTTCTGTAGTTCTTTTTCCAGTTTTTTATTTCTTCTTCTAATGTTTTAAAAGTCTTTTTTTTTGTTTGATATTTCTTTTCCTTGTATAATCAATTATCAAGCCTCTTGTATAGGCCTTCATCGGTCCCAGAGATTCTGTAACGATGTATCCTCTTTCTTATTTTTTTAAAAAGAATACCAGTTGTCTCTCTCCATTTTCTGTTTAAAATCTTCTTCCTTAATATCTTATTGTTTAATGTCCATCTAGATTTCATCTTTTGTCCTTTCCAAATAATAATCATTGGATTATGATCGGCCCAAATACTTGCTTCTATTTCAATTTTTTGTATATTAAAAAATAGATCAGCTGATGTCCATATCATATCTATTCTTGACCATGATTCATGCCTGTTTGAGTAAAATGTATATTGTTTATTTCCTATATTTCTCTCTCTCCATGCATCTTTTAAATTTATTTCTTCTATCATTTGAAAAACGGGGTTTGGTAGTTTCTTTCTGGCTTTCTTTGTGGCTTTTTGTGATTTATAATCCAGCTGCTCATTAATTATTCCATTAAAATCTCCCATCATGCATAAATTAACTAAGTCCAGTTCAATTATTTTTTTATGGAGTTTATTATAAAATTCTTCTTGGTGGTCATTTGGAGCATATATTGCTATTAAAAGTATTTTAGTATTATTGTCCATTATTTCTACCATTAAAATTCTTCCATCATCATCTGTATAAATTAATTCAGCTGAAATTGTTTCCTTAATATATAGAACCACGCCTCTTTTTTTACATTGTGCCAATGAAGTAAACAATTTTCCTAATTTTTTTTGTTTCAGTAAGTGTTCATGTTGTTTTTTAATATGTACCTCTTGTAGGCAAATTATATTAAATTTTAATTTCTCAATTTTAGTGAAATACTTTCCTTCTTTTAATGATTGAATTGAGTCCATTTATAA